>CM056559.1:22548064-23090564 GCA_029721515.1 Synanceia verrucosa
TCTGCTGTGCCTGCTGAAGGGGGCCAAACAGCCGGGGCCCCCGGGGCCCTCTTCTCCAAACAGACTCGAGTGATCGGCCGAGTCAAGAAACGGCTCAAAAAGAGGATCCAGAGAATCGGATGATCCGCCCAGAGATCCCTCAGACCGGTAAGAGCTGGAGGTGCTGTAACATGACGATGAGCGGTAGGAGGACGACGATCTGCGGTTGGAAGATGTCAGTGATGCCATCGCTCTGAGAAAACAACCTGACAAAAAATATGCAAAATACAGTCAGCGAAGTGCCTCTAAGCTGTCTCACTGCTCAGGAGTCTGTGCTGTGGTTTTTATAAAGTCCTGTTGTAGTATAGGATAGTAGAGCACAGCTCAGGGCCCTGTAGTGCTTTTCCTGTAGCCATAAATGGCTGCCTGTTCAAGCACTGGTGCCAGGAATGTAACGGACAAAGTGATAAGGAGCGAAGACCCCTTCTTATTCAGACACACAGCAGAGATAAGGCTGAAGGGGGTCACTGGCATGTGGTCAGAAATAGCAGAGAGTAGAGTGGTCAGATTGTCCGTTATTTAAGTTTATGGAATAACAGATGCACTAAAATTCAAATCTGTAATGGAGAGAGCTTCCTGAGAGAACCGGGTGCGCCAAATGTGCAAAAAAGGCAAAGTAAATATGACCCCGGCTGACCTTCCATCGTTAAAAGCTTTTAATTATTGCAGTGACATTTGCTGTTGACAACACAGTTGTTTTGTGTGTCATTTCATGCTAGACATGTGAGTGTTTTTATTGGAGGATGTGAAAAATGGCAGTCAGCATCACGCCATCTCGCCCTTCAGGATAACGTAGCATCAAGTCATGGCAGTGACACCTCATGTGTGAGCTTTAAAGCTGAAACAATCCACTTAATATAAGCAGCATACATCAACATGACAGTCCCAATTTGGGCTCTCAGGTGAAACACTTGAGTCTGTCCTTGTGTAAAATATTATGCATTAATAAATCATCCGCTGGCATATTTTTAAAAAACGGCTTTTCCAAACATAGTCAGAAAACTTGACTGTGGTATGACCTGGGAAAAAGTGCAGGATAACAGAAAATAAGCAGATTTTTAAAATGTAGGGACTCAGCTGTCTCCTTGAACTGCTCACAGTCAGCAGTAGAGCAGTTCATCCATTCACCCGAGCGTCCAGCGTCTCCACTGGGAATGATTTCAGTCTCTGGGTGGCACTGTGGTCTCTGGAGCCCAGAGAGCATCTCTGCTGACCTCCAGACCAGGGACGGACCTCAGTTTTTTGGGACAGGCAGTTAGTAGTATCGATGCTCAAAGGGTTTATGTTTTTCAGATAGTCCTTCCCAAGGAAGAACTGCATGATTTTTCAGAGTTCCGGTGATACGAGTCCTGGTCTGTTTGTTTACATGTTCTCCCTGTGTCTGTATGGGTTCTTTCCAGGTTCCCCAGCTTTCTCCCACCATCCAAAGAAGGTCAGTTAGATAATTTAAATATTAAGTGAGTGGTTGTCTGTCTCTATGTGTCCTGTGATGAACTGGCGACTTGTCCAGGGTGTACCCTGCCTTTCACCCTAAGACGGCTGGGATAGGTGGTAGGTAATGGATGGTTTATTTGTGTAATATAACAATAATCAGAATATTAGAATAACACTTGGAGATAATGTTTAATAGACATACAATTTCATGCAAGCTTTATTGGTTCGAAATTCTGAGTAATAAACAACAAAATAAATAGAGATTTAATTTAATGAAAGATATTTATCAGTGCAAATGTCCACTTTTCAATGTTTCATCCACCAAAGTTTTTTTGAATGTAACATGGTTCAACTTGAAATGAATGCAACGCAGATGACTTTATTTATTTTGTCTTTTATCATGACGGCTGGCTGCAGTTTGACTGTCAGTCTGTACAAACATAGAAGAGTCTTCAGGTACGTCTCAGTCCTGCTTATTATATATTATTTCATTCATTCATGTCTACTTCTCATGTAAATGCAAACTATATATGACTATATATTCTATAAAAGGGTGTTTGTCTTGTACTGTATGGTTTTTACTTTATCTGTCAGTTGTATTGGAGTAGAAAACAATGCATGGCGTCACATTATGAAGTCACAGTAAAGTCATAGAAAGCCTTGGCCTGAGTATCAGACTTGCCACAGTAGTTCAGTGTTACTGATGTTACACTGATTATATTACTTGCACATCAAAATGTCTACTGTGACATTTGTGACAAAAAACAGTATGTAAGAAACAGGCAAAAAGTCTGGTTTTACAATAACTGAAATAAGTGGAGCTGACAAATGTCCAACCACTAATTTAGTTGATAAATTCCGATCACTGAACATAACTGCTCAATTTTGCACATATTGATGTTGCACTACCCTGTTGCACAACCCATATCTTATTTTTTTAAATTGTATATATTGTATTTTTCATGATGCTGCCTTTGAATGTGTCTTATTTTTATTTTTATATAAGGAAACATGTTTCCTTATTATACATGTACAGTATATATAATAATTATAGCATGGTGACATTGCCGTTCTTTAACTCTCACTATTTAAAAACTACATTCCCCGTGATCCTTTGCTTTCTTGAGATTTCTGTTTCCTGTTTTGTGAGCCAATGAATGTTCAGGTTATTTTGGGTGGTGCATTTTAAGCCAATCAGAGATGACTTTGATGATTTGAAAAGAAAGAGGGAAGATGGACACAAGAGCACAAAGATCAAGTCAAAGTTTGAACAGTTAAAGACTTTAAAGAACTGGACAAAGTGTTGATGTGATGATTTTAAACGTGTGCATGTCTCAGTCCACAGTCTGAAGTTAAAGTGCAGTCAGGTTATACACAATTATTATTTTTTATTTTGCATCAGCTCTGTGTAAAAGTGTCTCTGCTTGGACAGTCAGCTGTTAACACTGAGGTCTGAGGTCTTCAACCTGCTGCATCATCGAGCTGCTCTGGGACCAGCGTGGACGGCTTGTCGTGATATGTGAGTAACTTCACACTGATCTGTGTCAGCTGGAGTCATTTTGTTCATCTGTGTGCAAATTAATGAGTCAAGTACTCAGTGAGATTTTGAACATTTCTGAGTGTTGAACTGCTTAACTGTGATTTTTTTTGTTTTGTTTTTAATTTTGGGTCTCAGTATTTAGTAAGCTGTCATTCATATAGCTCATAGTGTGAATCCTGCAGTTCCACAGCGAAGGTGTGAAATTCATAGTATTCATTGGTTATTCTATTGTTTGTAACTATATTCATTCAGTGGTCATTGTTATTTCTTGTTGTTTATAATTTTTTGATTTAAGCCTGAATTAACATCTTTCGATAGCTTCATAAACTCAGGATCCTGTTACCTGAAATAGCAGCATGGTCTAATATTAATCATATTATCATAGGTACTGCTTTACTCAGGGTTACATTCATGCTTATATTCACGTGTATATATTCATTGATTTTTCTTTTACTCACCTGTTTATTCCTTTTTGTTTTTATCATTTATTCAGTCATTTTCTGTAGTTTAATCATGTTTTTTGTAAAATAAACATCTCATCTCATTACCCTCCTTCATCTTATATGGCAATTAATATTTAGGATTCATAACTTTCATATATATATATATATATATATATATATATATATATATATATATATATATATATATATATATGTGTGTGTATATATATATATACACACACACATATACATATGCATATATATATATATATATATATATATAAATTACTAATTATTGAATCTGTATAAATGAAAAAGTACATTAATGGCCAATGGTCTGATGACATATTTTCATAATGTCCTCTATTTTTATGGCATACAATGACATTTTTATAACATGCTATGTAATTAGTACTTTTTTCATGACATACCATAATATACCTGCCAAAAGACATATTTAATGGTAATCACTTTTTAATAATACACTCCTTTATTGTTTCATATGGCCTAGTTTGCTCATTTTTACCTCCGCCAAGGAGGTTATGTTTTCACCGGGGTTTGTTGGTTTGTTTGTTTGTTTGTTTGTTTTGTCACCCCAAACTTGTCAAATAGTACCGTCTGGTCATTGGCCCACTCTTTCATCTGTGATGCTCTTGCTGCCTCTCTAGTGTCAGTCTCTACAGTTTCTTTCCACAATAAACTTCCACCATAGGTTTGCTTGGTTACTACTTAGGTTTAGGATACAAATAAGTAAATGTTTAGCTTTGGGGAAGATCGTGACTTGGGTTAAAATGAGTATTTTTTTTACGTAGCTGGTGCTAGTTTCACATGGAGACTTTCTTACTCTAAAACTACGTCACTTGTTTTGACCATCTGACCATGATGCAAATCCATTGAATATGTCTTTTTAAAAAAATGCCCTTTGTATACTAACTCCAGATTTTGGCCTTAAGACTGTTGATTATTGTAGACAATTTTAGCCATTTTTATTTAGCATCAGTGGGGAAATATTTTGAGGGAATGTGATTACTGATTTGTTATTCGTAAACTTAGCTGCTACTCTGCTAATTGCACTGTGCCAGTATTTTCTGAATGTCTCAGGTGAATGGCAGTGAGATTCAGTCTGCTCCAACATGGATCAATTTTGCTGTTAAATTGTATTTCAATACCTCCATTTTGTTACCTCCACCGAGGACGTTATGTTTTCACAGGGGTTTGTTTATTTGTTTGTTGGTTTGATGGTTTGCGAAATAACTCGAAAAGTTGTGGACGGATTTTGATGAAATTTTTAGGGTTGATCAGAAGTGGTCTAACTTAAAACTGATTAATTTTTGGTGGTGATCAGATGTGATTCAACATCACCACCAAAAATTAATCAGTTTTAAGATAGTTTTAAGGCCAAAAATATATCAGAAGAAAAAGTATTACGATATATTTCCATATCAATATTTATCCCACCCCTAATATTTTATATCGATATATACTGTAGTTTGACAGTTTGATTGTGGTTTGCAGGTTTTACAAGCAGGAATCTGAGTGCATGGAGCTAGCACAGGGGGTGCAGGCAAGGTGCCCTTGAGCAAGGCACATCTTAATTTTTCCCCACACATTATCTGTCTGATGCACTAGTGTCAAGACATAGTGACCATTTTAAAACATTTTTATCAACTGTAGCATGAAGTGATTCATATAGACACACCAGGCTTCATTCAAAATCCATCCCATTCTGCTCTGGACGTCTCCTGACCCACCAAGTGGATTAGTGAGCTCCCCAGGGGGCGCTGATGTCATGGAAATATGAAATAGCCTGCTTACAGCTGTTGGATCGCTGTGGTTAGAGCGCCTTTGTTCGGTTTCTCCGCGTGCTGTCCTTGACCCTGGTAATAACGATGATAATAATGATGATGCCGTCATGTCAGGGAGCTAACTGCAGCAGACTTTATGATGTGTGAATGTCCAGTGCCAAATGGTGTTGAAAGAGGTGGATGTTCATTATCTAATCATAACCATAAAACACTGCGTTAGTGGAGCCCGCCTCACTTAACCTCTCATCTATCTTTGTATATGTTCTGTGTGTGCAGAGTGAACGAGCCACAGCTTGCGTTTATTTCACTGAGCGACCCCATAAAATTACATCACATCACAGGTTTTTTTTTTTTTTTTGCAAAGAACAATAACAATATTTTATTAACTCAAAACAATATCAGATGTAGCAAACAAAGAGTCATGTTTCAAATCCAATGGCAATATTCAATTAATTACATTCAGCCAAAAGAAGAAGAAAGGTATTAAAGAGAGAAAAAAGACAGGATTGAGATGTCAGAGGGAGGAGAGGGTTCAGTGTTTGACTGATGCTCATGGTGATGACAGGATGAGGATGGGACAGTACATTCATATTGGTTCATCTATGATTCCTCATACCCTGTTAGTTCATAGTGTCTCTGCTGGGTGAGTTGTATGGCTTTGCTCTCTGAACTGTGTGTGTGTGTGTGTCACTGTGTGCACACCCCGAGGATTGTGAATGTTTTAATTAAAACGGTGGAGGCTAATATGGGTTAAACACAGGCCATCTCTCTCTCTCTGATGATTACTCTCTACAGCAGTTTTCACAGTCTCACTTCTCGTCTCACAGGTTTAGTCCTAATAGTCACCGCTGGGGGGGTGATGAGAGCCGTCCCCGGGCCCTTCAGCTTTCTTCTAAAATGGTAAGAAGGCTAAAGGGTGACAGGGGCACCACCACTAACTGAATATTCATACGCCCTCCTGCCTCGACGGTGTCCGACAGATGTTTTGATGTCTTTTTATAGCGCTGGGTTCTCCCATCACTATCTCACACACACACACACACACACACACACACACACACACACAGAGAGAGAGAAAATCTAGAGCACTTCTCTCTGATAAGTATGTCTGCACTTGCCCCAAAGCAACAAACTCCATTGCCCAGAGTCGCACACTGGAACGGGAACACTTTTCCCTCAAGGACAGCCTGGCGGGTTCTGTTATTTGGATTACGAAACATTTATCACTTCTGAACAGAGAACGAGAAACACTTCTCATTCATCAGGCCGCCGCTTTCCACAAAACGCTAGGAGTTTTCTGGGACAGCTAACCTCAAAAAATGTGGTGAGGATGAGGATGAGGAGGAGGTGGGGGAAAAGACATGAGGGTGAAATAAAAAGACAGACAGGAGAGAGAGAGATACACATCTCCTGTTCGTCAGGAGGTTTTATAATCGTGGGCTAATTGCCTGTCGGCAAAGGTAGCACTCAGATGCCCTCTTAGTTACGTAATGAGCCTCCTGTGGGGATGTATAGGAGACGGGAGGGGATGAAAAAAGGGGAGGATGGAAGCAAAGAGGAGAGGACAGAGACAAAGAAAGACACGAAGGGAGGAGGGTGAGGGGGCAGGAAATGACAGGACAGAGACAGAAGGATGAAGAGGGAGACATTCATCAGGCTGTCTGAGTGTGTGTGTCAGCGGGAAATCTTCTGTTTCTATTCTTATGAGGACAAAATGTTCTCTCAACGACAGAAAGATGACACTTCTGCAAAGAGATTTGGATTTCGGGTTCAGATTAGATTTGGATTAGGAGGACAGGGTTCAGGGTAAAGGTTAACACCAGATAAGGGAACATGGTCGTGGTCCTCAGAAGTGTGACAATAAAAACTTGAGACAGATGGGTGAATAGAAAAAACACATCACACCAAGGTGGCTGTCTTACTGCTACGCTACCAGGAGGAGAGGATGGAGGACACTCAGATGTGTTACTGCTAAATAGAGGAGTTGTGGGGTCAAGGAGGACGAAAGTATCACCTCGTCTCATCATGTGTATTGCCAGGCTTTTAAAGTCATCCAAAATAACAATAAAGCAAAATCATGTCGCTGTAACCTAGGAGTGCTGACAGGAAGTGCCTTAATCAGGTTTTAGAGGGGTTTTACTTCACACTTCCTCCTTTAAGAGGAGAGACGAAGGAAGCCAAGCTATGGCCTGAGTGACATGAGCGGGTCGTGATAATGGTACAACTTGAGAGCTCAAAGGTGACGAATGAAAGGCACAGCTTCAATGGTTCCCCCTGAGTTGTTGCTGTCTTTTCCAACACTCCTGACTCATTTTCACGTCAAGTTCAGAAGTTAGCGACGCCATCCTCTCAAAATGATTTCCAGATTTAATAACTGTGTGTTTTTCTTATTTAATATCTCCAGCACCAGTAAAAGTTCCACCTCCTAACGAGTTCAGCTACACCAAACACTGTTTTAAAGGGAATCACTGCATTGGAGGGGTTGGAATGGATAAACAGTGCAAGCGTGAGGAGCTTGCTGACATCTTACAATACAGCCACGCACACATTACGTCAAACACAAGGACCCACACATTGAGGCTTTTCTAAACAGTCGAACAACATTAAAGAGGATGTGGGGATTGAATCTGTGCTTTAATTATTTGTAGAAAATAACTACGCACACCAGGAATGCACACACACACAGAGGACGGGTGGTGTAATGCATCGATGCTCTGGTCCAATGGGATTTCCTGAGTTGTATGAATGACAGTCCCTCTGGGAGAACCTCAACAGGGCTCCTCATGTTGCCATGGAGATGGGAGTTTCTGCACATAAACATGCTGTTTTGCAAATATCATCAAAACAAAAGAAGGGAAAGAATAGAGTAAAAGGCAAAGCTTTTCAGGAGTAAGCATGAGAGGCAAGAAAGAAGAACACCAAAAAAAAAAGAAAAAAAAACAAGCTCTTCGGGAGGATCATGACAAATGCAATAACAAACCGTATCACAGTATCCTCTTTTGAAATAAGAAATACAATAAAAACTTTTTTGTTCACATTTGTATCATTACTTTTTTTCCCAGTAAACTATATCACACAGTGATAACGAAGAAAAGGAGAAATCTACAGCCACATTAGCTTCGTGCAAAAAACCACATACACAGGCACGCCGCGTAGGCAAAGAGATCAAAGCAAGACAACGCATACAAAAATATAGAAAATCTCCGATGCAACTCGTCTCTTCACAGAGAAAAAAAAACACTTCCTGTCTTTTTGACCTGCGGTACTTCCTGTCAAAGCACTTATCGCCGAAGGGTCACATCAAGATCATTCTGTCAGTGTTAGCTGTCGACACCGCCGCTGCTGTTGCTGCGTTTTGTTTTTTTTAAATTTTATTTTTTAAGATAACTTAAATTCTTGTCTTCAGTGCGGGAATCCACACATCCTCAAAAATATCCAGTAACTATAGTTGATCATTATGGCAGATGTCCATCATAATGATGTTTGGAATAATGTGAACATCAACATGTTTGAGTGATAGAAAACTAGTACGATAAAAGCATATAATTTCTGTTATATCATTTGTGACAAATCTTTTTTCTTTTTTCAAACTTTGTTATTTTAAAATACATACTATGTCCTGTCACTTTGAAGACATTCCAGCATTTGCTCATAATTGGTAGTGACAGGGTTAAATAGTTTGGCATACTCAGCAAGCCATGCCCAGAATGATACTATTTTGTCTCTTGCAAAGGAGGGGAGGGAGGTGAGGGCAGGTCCCAGGATGCAGTGCCCTCCCTCCCATGGGAGACGCCAGGGAGGTGGGTGGGGTAACACAGAGCGGCTGAGATAGCAAACCGTGCTCAAGACTGGCTCAGCCCATCAATTTCAGCACTTGCAAAACACATGCAAAGATAAGTCAGAGTTTTGGACTTAGTCATTCTGTCTGCCTGTTGGTGGCGTCCGTTAGAGTCGCTCCACAGGTGGACGAATGGAGGTTGAAACTATGCGCATCATTCCGACGAGCACAGCTGCAAGTCCAACACTCCTGTTTTCACACTGATAAAAAAGATTGTTTGGACGCCTTCAAAGAAAGTAGAGTTGATGCAGCAAATGGGGACAAAGCAGTCGCAAAGTGGGAAGGAGGAGCTGAAATGCTGCGAGTAAGGCAAAGATGAATGATTTATGCTTCAGTCAGAAAAAAAAAAGCATGCACGGCGGTTAAGAAATTTTCAGACGCCATGGAGGAGAGGGGAAGTTGTTGCAAAAATGAAAACTGAACACTTTAACACTGAGGTGAGATGAGAGGAGTCATTGGTTATTTGGCTCTCCTGCCCTCTCGTCCTCCTCTTCATCCTCCTCATCAAGAGACACAACCCCAGAGGAGGCTACATCAGAGACCCTCCGGCGTGGGTCGTAGTCGGGTGGGTACTCTACTCCATTGCCCTCCGCCTCCACCTGGCATACGGTGCTCTCATAGTCCTTGCAGGGGGTGTCGTCGTCATCGCCGGGCGACAGGTACGTCTCGGAGTAAGACATGGAGTAGCAAGGAGAGTCCTGACGCTCACAGGATCTAATGTCCCGCCCTCTCCCACCCAGGCTGTGGAAGCCGCAGTCCCCCCCGCCACGGCCACTCTGCCCCGCCCTCTGCAGCCGGGCCAGCAGAAGCTCCTCCCCTCCCTGCAGCGCTGACAGGATCTTGGCGGCGAGCTCGGCGGCGTTGCTGTAGGAGTGGGTGCCGCGTTGGCTGCCCAGGTCACGTAGGAGTGGGTGGTTCTCATCCAGGCTGCAGAGGCTGGAGCACAAGGTGTCCGGGGAGCCTGCTGTGGGGGAGGGTTCACCGCTGCCACCTCCCTCTCCTCCTCCTCCACCCTCGCAGCAGGGTCCTCGCAGGCCAAGGTGTTGGCAAAGCTGGCTGTGGATTAGGTCCTTCAAGTAGGGCGGATATGATGACACATCTAGAAGGAATGAAACAGACTGTATGAACAGCATGAAGTCCTGAAGGAAGAAGATCAACCAGAAGAAAAGAAGAATGGGATGAAACTATAATAAGCAACGTGGTTGCATCATCAGATGTGAGCAGAAAATACAGTCTGTCCAATAAATACAGCCAATATTGAAAAACTTAACTCTTCCTCTTGGTACTTTTCGTGTTTATTTATTTATTTAAAGGTGCCTTTCGTCTCAGTTTTATCATTTAGCGGCACAATGAAATAGTTTTGACTCAGTGGAGTTATTGACCATCAGCAGGACTACAAAGCAATGTTTCTCTATTTGGATTTTGATCTCATGCTTTGTGAAGCATGTCAACCAACAAACACACAAGGAAGGAACATCATTCACACAAACTCAACACTGAAGCTACACTCAATGCAAAGTTAGCTCCACAGGCTACCTTTTAAAAATAATATTGTTGCAACTGCTAAAAGAATTTACTCATTTATTCAAGTAAAAAACCTTTAATTAAAGTTCCAACAACAATACCTGTTACAAAACAGTGAGTGTACAAATTTAAAAAGTCTAATATAACATTATATTGCAGGGACAGACCACTATGGAAAAACAACATGAGGATATATGTAAGAAATGATTACAATAAAGAAACCTGCTGCAAATTCAAAATGTGTTGTGATGAACTGAATTATCATCTTCGATTTTGCTCTTGCCACAAATAATGCATGAAACTGCATTCAGTAAATCAGTAAATGGCCTTTGCCAGAAGGCAATGCTGAGGGGAATGTTATTAGCTGCAGCAGTGCAGGTTATTGGTTCAGTGTAATCAAGAAGAAAGCTCTGACACACACACACACACACACACACACACACTGGTCAAATACACTCTGTATTTATAACCTGCTCACACACCATGTTCACAGGGACACTGTCTCTGCAGCAAAGGAACTGATATTAAAGTTGCAGGAGGGATATCAAATTGCGCTGAGGAACAAAAAAAATGTTAGGAGAGGATGAAATCTAGGGCACTGGGACAAAGAAAGACACAGAAAGAGAGAGAGATGGATGAGGAGGAGGCTGTGTGATGGGCTTTTAGGAAAGAGGGGGACCATGCGAAGCAAATAAATGTGAAACGGCTGTTATTGTATGTACCTGTGCTCTGTGTGGTGGGCTCGTTGGCAGGCAGAAAGTCCTCGTCGTATGAGTCATCGTTGGACTCGTCGCCGTCCACAGAGGACCAGGCCCTCAGCTTAGCCTCGGCAATGGCAAACTGCTCTGCCACACCTGCACACACATAAATACACATAAGCTGCACATGTGCACACGCAAATACATGGTTGGCAGGGTAACAAGGAGGCAGCGGTGCACTGTGTCTCCCTGTCATGAAGCTTTTTGATCGGCCAGTGTGTGTGAGAAGCAAAGTCCAAGCTGTAATATGGTATTAAGACCAGACGGAGACAGCGTTCCCATTAGTCAGTTCCTTCAGTGGTCGCTTGGCCGATGCACTTAAGATGCCTGTCACTGAGTGTTTGATAGGGTTGTTATGCAGGGAAGAGGAGACAGTCAGACGGGAGAAGCAAAGAAGCTCCTAAGAAAGCACAGAAATCACTGAAAAGCTGGCCTTTTTTTGGTGATCTAATTGTGTTAATTTTATGATATGCATTTATGGAAATTATTAACAAAACTGTATTATTATATAAATAATATATAAATAAGTAATATCAAAATCAAATCAGAAGCCTTTATTGTCATTATGTGACAGTGCATACAAGGAAATTAGGAGCTCCACATGGTGCTCAGTCAAATGTAAAAAAACAGTTGATCTTAAAAAAAAAAAAGACAAACATTTTGAGCTAATATTTGCAGTGGTAAGACAGTTATTGCTAGAAAAAAAAGTCACTGCACATTGCAGAAATTAAATAAAATTATTGCATATACTGTAATAATAATATAATAATAATAATATATAATTTTCTTCAACTCAATACAACGTGACTTTATTGGCACTCAAGTTTCAAGTTTTAAAATATTAGTATGTATTGGACTTTTTGCAGAACTGTACTGTAGGAGTGTTTCAAAACCAGGTTGAGATACACTTCATTTACAAAGTATATCTCTCTGACTGCATATGAATACCAAACCACTTCAGCTGACTTCTGTAGCTTGATAGCTGGACGACAAAAAGAAAAAAAACTACTATAAAATTAAATGTACAAAAACAAAAACTAAGCCTTTCTAAAAAAATTGAATAAAACTAAAATGTGAGTGAAAAGTCCAAAGTGAAATGAAAAAAATGTTTCAAAATAATTATAATCCCAGTCAGAGTGACTCAGCCAGAACCAATGAGCCACAAGGTCAGAGCGGCCAATCACCTCCAATCATCATCAGGCGTTGGACAATCACAAAGAAAGACTCCCGCCATCATTTTCTCTTTATCTTTGTGCTCAGCCTCGTCCTCTTCCACTCAATCCATCTGTTTTGTATTCTTCGCTGTTCACCCACTCTCTCACTCATGTCATGCCTTTCTTCCAATCGTCTCTCTCAATAAAACATCCTATCGACTCACCTGACTCTCTTCATTCCTACCGTTCTCTCTCTTTTCACTGTGCAATCTCTCAGCCTTGTCCCTCTCTTCTCATTTTGATTTCTATCTCTCTAAATCCCTCGCCTCTCTCTCTCTCCGTCTGTCTGGTCAATGCTCAGTATTCATGCGTTATATCCCACAGAGAGATCGATGCTCCCATTCATCTTCCACTGTAGCTGGACTCTCCACCCAAACGCTGGAACATCCTCCAGCTATTGCAATCATGCAGGCTGCTCTTCAGTTCTCTTTCAAAATTCCCTTTACTTTGGAAAAAATTCACTTTTCATCTGCACCCGTTCTGTCTTAGGACAAAGGATGAAGAGACACTGTATGCCTGCAGATGAACACAAAAATCACATCTGTGTTCATCTTCTCTTTAGCTGATCCTGGCATCGATAGGTAAAGTCTCATTCATTAGTGCATTTTGTCGTGTTAATATTAAAATAAAATGGCTGAATTGAATGCAAATTTTAAGTGTCCATACTGTGAAGATTCTCTGTCTCACATTTTATTAAGGTGTCTGATATATTGGTAAGGTGATGATAGAGTTTGGATACAAATGCATAGCTTTAATTGATGCAGTGGTTTGCAGTTTTACCCTCTCTGGCGCTTATATTTTCCTTACAAATATTCAGTAGTTTAGAAGGTCTCCTGGGACCAGGTCCTGGGGTCTAAATTATCAGCTACCTCCTGCCCTTTACCTGCAAAATGTCACTGGAAGAGACACATCCTGACTAGAAAGAGACACTAAATGAACACAAAGAAAAGCAAAAAGTCTATAAAGAGCCTGCAGGATTGGTACACCTGGGCTACCTCTTGTAGCAAAGACATTTTTGTTTTATTCCCTAATGTCAGTGTAGGTGATGACAGTGTAAACATGGTGAGCAGGAAGTGGTCAGGACACAGACCTCTGCTACTACAGTGCACCAGAAACAGGAATACCACCACTATATCTACACATTCACAGTTTCAAGCATTACGAGAGACACAGCAGGATTAGCTTTAAAGATTGTGTGTGTGTGTGTGTGTGCGCGCGTGTGTGTGTGCGCGTGTGTGTGTGTGTGTTGGCAGAAGTCAGTCCATCAATAGGACGACCCCACCTGCATTTTCAATTCTCAGGATGCCTCCTCCACAAACACAAACACTGAGTTATCCTCACATACACACCAAACACTCACTTCACACATTCACACACACTCACTTCATACACTAACACGTTCATTGACATTCACACAGTGTTCAGTCACCCACAGTAATACCGTCACCGAGCCACAAGGAGAGAGTTGACAAAAACAAGAGGAGTCAGCAAACTCACTCCCTGATGGAATGGACGTATGATGATGTGAGCTGAAGAGATAAAAGTAGTATAATGTATAGTAATGTCAGCCTGAATACACTGAATAAATAAAAGAAAAAGGAAAAAAAAAAACATCTTTTGAGCTATTTTGAATTCAGTTTGTTTGACCGCAGTTGCACACAAAAACCACTATCCTAATCAAATGGATTTTTTATTGTGATAGTAGATCACAAAACAGAAGAGAAGTAATGCAAATACTGTAGTAATGTATAAAAGAGCAAGGAAAAAAGTGGAGAACAGAGGAAGCACGGAGGAAAATCGCTCTGTCATGGTGGCACCAGCCAGGAGCAAAACCTTACTGTGCAAATTAACCTTGAGAGTCTGCATTGCAGGGAGCGAGCGAGAGAATGGAGGTAAGGCCGGAGAGACAGGGTGAAAAAGACAGAAAAAGAGGAGCCAGAGAGCACATTAAAAGAGGGGATGGTGTGGATAAAAGGGCAGTTAGTGAGCAAAAGGAAAGAAAAAGATGAGGTGACTCAGTAAAAGATGAGCGGAGACACTGAAAGGAGTTAAAGGGTGATGAATGTGGATAATCTGAAAAAGGATTTTTACTTGGTATTGGTGTGATTAAAACGTTTTGACAGTGAAAGCTAATGCTGATTTATTTTATTTTATAAAATTTGTTTTATAATTTTGGTTTATGTACATTACTAAGATTAGTTCTCTAACACGCAGACTCATTTTAAACCACAATCAATCTATAAGTTTATTTTAATTGCCTAAACCTCAGCCTGAGCCTAACAGTAGTTTTGTAGCGCACCCTGCATGGAAGTGTAATTTGAAAAGAGACTCCTTAATGAGCGGAAACTATCACAGCATCCCCGACAGCTCAGAGCCTCTGGTCAACCAGCAGTGATTGATTAAGTTATTTTTCTTTCATTCATTTATTTTAAAAAAAAGTGAAAAAAAACTTGTGCTTTATGGTGGAATATGTGTTTTTTTTTATCTGGACAGAGTGACTTCCTGTCGTCGCCGAGAGGTTGCTAGGCAACTAGCAGAGACATAACTAGCTGTCAACCCACATAATGAAAAAAGTTATAAATAATTGTAACATCGGTTGAACAAACACATGATATGCAAGTTCATCAATGAAGAAAAGTATAAACAAAAGCTGGAAAATCCACAGTCTCAGATACTGAGACTGATACTGATTTGGATCTGAGTCTGGGCTAAAAGACGTCACATTTGATGCAGTTGAGATTGTGTATGGTCCTTCATGGCTTTAAACTCCCACCAAAAAGCTGCGTGCTAATACACTGGATTGCCCTGTTAACTGAGCTCATGCTGTACAGACCGCATTGATACCTTACTAAGATCTGAACCAAACAACCTCCACATGTGGTCTGAATGTATTCCAACAGCAATAAAGCCTGGACTTGCATGTTAACAGCAGGTTTAAATGGTTGTGTATTGTATTTAAAATGATTAAAATTATCAATAATCATCTGCTCCTATTTTTACATATTTTGCATTTTAGTTATGGTGTGTTTTTTTATTTAATTGGGATTCCTTTCATTATTAAATCAAACAATTAAACTCTTTGAGTGCAAATTGACGTATTTCGACGTCAAACAGTTTTTTCGGCAGCAGGTCGCCAACAACTGTCTTCCGCCACCTGTGAGTAAATTTGGGGCTTCTGGGAGATGTAGTCAGAGTATAAAGAGAGGGTATACACCACAGAGATCAAAGCAGGAAGTGGAGACGATCGAGATTAGAGAGCAAAATGGACGGATTCTGGACAAAAAGTGGCGTTGTTTTTTTTGTGAAAGTGTCCTCTACCTCTGATAAATCAAGAATGGAACAAAGTAAAAACAAACATTTTTTTCATGATGACATAGAGAGTCTCTTCTTTCATTTGAGCTATTCCGTGTTTTCAGAGACATAGTACAAAATATTCTTTTGGTAAAAAACACTGGCACAAGGCACTTTCTGTTTTATAAAATGGCTGGCACTCAAAGAGTTAAAAGCTTTCTTGTCCTAGCTGTGTGAGTCCTCTCTTCTGTGTATTTCACCTGATCAATGTGCATTCAGCAACTCTCTGGATCTGTTTTTTTTATAATTTCCCATAATACATATACTGTATATGTGATAAAGTTTCATGAACAGATAACAGAAGTGTTACCGGCAGCGAAGCGTGCCTCCTGCTCTCCCTCGGTGAGGTCCGAGTAAGAGTTGAAGTCTGACTCCAGGGCTGCTGGAGTGTCAATGGGCTTACACCAGCCTTTCCACTCTATCAAATGGGCCACTCTGCCCTGCGCCATTGCTGTAGGCTTTGTCACATGGTCCTTCACTACCTGGGAAATACCTGCAAAATAAAAGCGAGGGGTCATGCTGCAGCACAATTTTTGTGATGGTTACTGCATACAGTGACATGAGTACAAATAAATATCAGCTGCTGTCATGAACTTTTACATAAAACGTCCTTACTCACCGTGCAGGGAAGATCGTGCTAATGCAGCGATCTCTTGAATGGTGAGCGCTCTTCTTGATTTTGGTAACATTTCAATGGTGTCATCAACATTCACCTGAAATGACAGGAAAAAGAAATGTGACTCAGGGGAACACTGGTGCAGTAGCTCAGCTCAGCATGAATGTGAGCCACTGTCTGAATACACTGTGACTCATAGGAAAGCCCTGTGCTCTTCATAAAGGATGGGGGGACTCCTGTGTTCACAGTACTTCAACAACTTCAGTATACTTCATGGCCTTGGAAAGTGAAGAGTGTTCTCTTTACAAGGCAGTCAATGCTCGTGATGAGTCTCAAGCTGTGTGCATCCACACAGGCACATCCTACTTTTCAAATACAGCTGTTTGGACAGTACCCTTCCCGTCTGATACCAATGCCCATCTGCATCATTATTATATGGTTAGAGCAATGGATGTAGTATAAAGAGAGGGAAAGGGGTGGACAGGTCAAACAAGCTTTCACCCAGTAGGCCGCCATTTCTGTCCCATGTGAAAGTTGGCTAATTTTATCTTATTTTTGTTATGAAATGTATGCACATTACTAATCTTATCTTAACCCAAACCACAATCTTTTCCTAAGCTATACTTTTGCTTTTGTTGATATTGGTGGCTAGTTGCAGCTGCATGTTAATGTTTGTTAAATTAGCCTGCAGGCTAATGGGCATACTGATACTGTTTTTTAGGGTAACTGAGCTCACTCTTCTCTGCATCAGCATTCATGGCTGCAGACAAGAAGGCTTAGAAAGAAATTATGTATCTAGTTCTAGATTATTTGCTGACATTATGCATTTATGGACACTTCAACAATAGTAATGCGAACCTCGTAGGAGGTCTTGGAAAATGAGACAAACACCAAAGCTCTGCATTCAGACAGCTGGGTTAAGTGAGTTAGCAGTATCAGACAGTGGACAAAAGACGTCTACTCCCAGTCTGTCCTCCATCAAATCTGTCTGCTCTGTTATGTCAAACCACAAAGGGAGTATCAGGTGTTGATTAGTTCCTTTGTCTGCGAACTCTTCTGTATACTCACGTGGGAAGCAGGCACGTCAACAGCAAATGCCACCTGAAGAGCTGACGCTGCTGTGTTGTTACTTTATATGGGTCAACACATTTGGCTGACTGAGCAAACTGATGACAGGTTTATATCTCAACAGGTCCAGGTTGAGTCCAGTCCTATCCCCAACGCTCATCTGCTTTCATTTAGAGCAAATTTAGAGCAAGGGACTGTATGTTTCTTCCTTGCATTAATGAGTCTCATCCCAGAAACATCACCCTGTCGATTCCACATCATTGCACCAGCCGAGCAACAAACAAACAAACAAACAAAATGATCCGTCAGAACAGTGAAAGGGAATCCCGAGCCGTGATGGTATCAGAGGCCGACGCGAGGCGTGATAATCCTCTTGTGCCGCAGAGCAGCTCACAGATCAGAGAGGGGATAATGTGAAAGAGATGTGACATGCGCCCTCAAGGAGGGTTAGAGGGATGTATTTGTGTTGGTCTTTAATTAAAAATCAGATGTCAGACAGGCAGTTAATGTTGTCCACCCACGGCAGAATAGGTTTTATTTGTTCTCAAATAGATGCCCAGAGAAATCATTGCAGTGTGGTGTGGGAGGATTTTATACATCTTCAGAGAAATCCAACATGAAAACCCCCGTCTCACCATCCCGATAATGCCCTTTAACTTGACTCTATTGCAATGTTTTCCAGTAGAGTATCCTGTGATGATATGAAGACATAAAGTTTGGAAGGACAACTCCTCATTTGTTAAGATTCTTGGAGCCACATACAGATGTAATTTACACATGCCGTTCAATGTCATTTTTTTTTATTTTCTTTTTTTTTTTTTTTACAGTATAAGCTTGATCATTGCCCACAGTACAGGTACTGCCTCCTGGCTCTGCTCCCCCACTGCCCTACTGAACAGCAGTGCTAACACAGTAAAGGACACTCAGAGCAGAGCGAGCTCCTCAATTAGACTGCAGCTTTTCCCTTCAACACGCAGCACACTCATTAAGAAAAAAGACAAGGCAGAGAAAAAAAAACAGCAGCTTCTTCATCACAACGAGCATTCTAGTCACTGAGAGGGTTTGTGATATAAAAACCTATCTGCATCACCTGGAAGCCTGAACACAAAGAACTCTAAGATCTAATTTAATTTAAACACGGTTTTTACAGCGGTGTTAGTACAGCCGTCACGCGAAGCCACAAGACACATTCGCATCCATTTATTGCTCTATTTTTAAAGGAAATTAATTAAGGTTATTATAGAAAAATGATGTGTTTCAGTGGAGCAGACTGGTGTGACCTATCTGCTTCCCTGGGGGAAAATAATCTGAACATCCGTCTCTTCCTTTGACATGTCATGTTTCTGTGCAGACCTCTCCTTCTCTTTTTTATCTGTTTCTATGTCTCAACTTTTCCATAATGGGGACATTTCTATGGCAACTGGTCACCATGCAACAATTCATTCTGGTGCGCCTGTGGGTCTGATGCACTGATGATGTCACGCCATCACAACACTGACCAACCGCCACAACAGACAAATTAATAACTGTGGCACGTGCCTTCCTGCTTTCATTCTCTGTGAACGTCAGAGATGGAGCATTTGCATCATTATGGATAAATATAAAGCAGGGACATTTTAATGCATTTTAGTTGCATCACCAACAGGTCTGATGACTGTCCCTAACAGAAAATTGTACAGCTAGTCTGTGTCTTCTAGGTGTCTCTGTAGCGTAAAGGATGTGTAAGATAAGATCAGCAATCCTTGCTTTCAGTGTGCCCGGGATTCAAAAGCAGACCTGAGTAGTAGTAATAGTGAATAATGAGACGCTGCTTTTCATAATGGATCACTTAGGTGCTGCTAATCGCCTCCTGGATGGCTCACTGCGACACATCACATTCACACACAGATGGTGCGCACTGGTGGATAAAAAAGGCAAGGTGGATTCATCATCCTTTTTACCATCATCATCATCATCTTTTTGACAGCTCCAGGATTTCTAAATACTGGACACACACACAACCTCACAGCACAGTCACTCAGTAGAAATCTTCTAATGTCATGTTATATTCTGTCCAAAGAGTCTGCATTACACCCAGCATCACAGACATTCCCTGTAAAATCCCAAATTAAAAATGAATCACTAATTGCACTGAATGGCTTGCAAATAATTATAAGCACAGTGGTTAACATTAATGAAAACTTAAATGGAGAAAACTCTGGGCGCAGTAATAAGGTAATTAGGAAACCAGGAAGGGTTGAGAAAATAATTTTCTGCTTCATGTGGCGGATTACTGAGACACTGTCATCTCTGATTAGGTGTATCTGGTCACCGCCTGACTCGGTTATGATACACTTGATTGACTGCAGTTCGGCTCAAATCATGGGAAATGATATACGCAGAACATTGTTTGCTTTTATGCACTGCCTTTGTATTAGCACTTGCTGTACACAGAGTATGATGCATGCACTGCACACCGCACGTGTTGCAGTTTTCCCTTTGAGCAGCTTGAAGTTGATGAAATTATGTTAGAAGTCTACAGTATGTTGTCAAAGATAACTTTATGCTACCACTTTTCTGTTGGGAAAAAAAGAAGTAACATATTTTGCCCACCATCTAGTTAACTCTTTGAGTGCCATAGACGTATATATACAGTACGTCTTTCCTTTTTTCGGCAGCAGGCACAAAACAGCACTCTCACACAGCCTGTGAGTAATCTTAGGCCTTCTAGGATATGTAGGTGGGACATAAAGAGATGGTATACGGCATGCAGATCAAAGCAGGAAGTGGAGATGATTGAGATTAGAGAGCAAAACAGAATCTGTACAAAAAGTGGTGATTTTGGTTGAAGTGGCCTCTACTCTACCTCTGATGGAACAAGGTAAAAACAAACATTTTTTTCATGATGAAACAGAGAGTCTCGAGCTATTCAGTGTTTTCAGAGTCATAGTACAAAATATTGCGTGCATCACGAAAGTTGACTGAAAATGGACAAAAACGCTGGAACAAGGCACTTTGGTTTTTAAAATAAGGGCTGGCACTCAAAGAGTTAAGGTAAAAATGTCCTTTTTGTGTTAAATGACCTGTCCTGGACCCTTCCCCTAATTTCATCATAAAGCACTTCGAAACATCAAACAGCCAGTGTTTGAATGATAATTGCCTTCGTCACAACTAAGTTGCAGAGGAGGAGGTGGCTAAATTAGCTGTCCTCTATTAGCTAGACTAAATATACTATGCTGCATTAGCTTGGCTACAGGGCTACATTAGCAACACTTCATTAGTTTGGTTGCACAGTTCCATTTGCTAAATTACATCAACAGGATGATATCTTACAAAACCAGACCAAACTGAAATAAAAGGTTTTAAGGGCACCTCGCTGAAGTCCAGAGTACCCAGAGGTGCGGTCAGTATCAGTCTGTGCGCCAAGCAGGTCCGCGTGCTCCCCAAAAGTGTGAGGTCAGACAGGGAGCTTGGCGTGCTCCAGTCCACGCGCAACGAACCATCAACGGCCACTGTCGGGAGGGAGAGAGCCACGTGAAGATCACAGCAAAGTAACAGCGTACAACTCATAGTCGGCCCACGTCACATTCTAGCTCCAAAATAAGCCAAAGAAATTAACATCATGACAACAATGGTTCCATTTGTGGCAATAAAACATTATTGCCCCTTGTATTTTTTATGACTGGGGCAAGAATACTATGAGTTTTAAGAATTTATGACTTTTGTGGTCAAAGTTGCAGTTACCATGCCAACCCATGCTTCCACACGGACCCCAGGGCAGCCACTGAGGGAAAATGACTTCATAATGTAAATGTAGCCGTATCTCACTGCAGTTTTCCCCCCAAAAAGAAAACTACATTCAAGCAAATACATAAAATCTAAATGCCCAAAAATAAACCTACAGGCTCTAAACTTCTGAATATCTTGTAAAAAGATTCTTAAAAAAAATGTCCTTTTGAAGGCGACGAACCATCTGATTGAACTATAAAATATTTAAAGGTCTCATTTTCAGGTTCATGCTTGTGTTTTGTGTATTCACTAGAGCATGTTTACATGTTGACATGCGACTTTGTTTTCCACATCATTTCACATGATGTGAAACGCTGCACATGGATTTTATGCATTTCAGTGGGATTGCATTGCTAGGCAACAGAGTGGTTCCGCTCCCTCATACAGTGTAACCTGAAATAAGTTGGGCCAGTTTAAAACTGTGAAATGGTCTAAATATTGTAGATGTATAACATCACAAATGGACAAAATCCTGACAGCTTGTTTCAAACATGTAAGCTGTGAGTATTTCTCTGTGAATTTTACACTGTCTCAATATTTTTAGAGCACCTACGATGTAAACTTTTAAAATACAGGACCTTTAAATAAAATTGCCGTTTGAAAATTACATTTTAAATGTCTTTCTGCAGAACTTAAAATTCATCTTTAGGTTTGTGCCATGCACTCAGTATGTGTTTTTTTGTCATTTCATGGTAGATATCTGTATTGTACAAAGTTCCCAGTACGCTTTATTTCAGCGTACTCTGCAGAGATTACATAGTGAGATAACATGGGGGTTAGGCCGCAGAGGCAGATACTTCCATGCACGTCAAAGCCATGCTATGTCATGCAGGTATACGGCCCTGCTGGCAACAGCCCAGTGAGCATGTTTGATACTTTATGAAGTTCTGCTTTTTTTCCCTTTCAGACAGAGGGAAGCTGGAAAAGCAGAGAATAAGGGAAATGTCTGAGATAGATAGATAGATAGATAGATAGATAGACAGATAGATAGATGCTTTATAAATCTAGAGGGAACTTCAAAACACGTTATCTGACATAAAACAAACTGCTACGTGGATGGAGCGAAAATGTCACAAAGCAACCTCCTGGCTGTAAAATGTCACACAAACTGCTGTCAAATATCGGACGAATCGGTCGACTACATGAGTTTAACCTTTCGAACAGCTGTTCTAATCATGACTTGACAGACTTGTGCGTGCACCGTCATGGAACAAAAGTTCATAATAACAAAAACACACTGATGGTTCCAGTGCCTCGTGCAGCTGGACATTTCAGCACCTTGGACAGCTCCCATCCACCACATACTGGCGCTCTCTCTCTCTCTCTCTCTCTCTCTCTCACACACACACACACACACACACACACACAAATCAGATTTGCAAAACGAGATTAAGAGGTGGGGGGGTGGGAGCTCTAAAATGTCAGTGGCATGGCTCCTCTTTCCAACCCTCGTGTTGCAGAGAGGCGTTTCTAGTTACTAGTCTGTGAAAAGAGCGACTCGCTCGATTAGTCACCAGCACGCCCATCTCAAATATTGAATACAATACCAATATCAAGACCAATCACTCACCCCCCACCTGGGTCAAACACCTGACGCTTTGGCACGCCAAGCTCAAGTTGCCCACTGACAGAATTCAATATGTCCCGTTTAATTTGGTAAGATGAGATCAGGTACCCAGGGTGCATTGTGCATCCCTCAGATCTAGGCCGCCTTGGATCAGTGGAAGTATTGTTATGAGGAGTGAAAAGATGCACAACTGTTTTGTAAAGCACAAGACTGATGATGTCCAAATATGTGACTATTATTCAAGCTCTGTGCTGGATTGAGGCGGCACGGTGGTGTAGTGGTTAGCACTGTCGCCTCACAACAAGAAGGTACCGGGTTTGAATCCCGGGGCCTTTCTGTGTGGAGTTTGCATTTTCTTCCTGTGTCTGCGTGGGTTCTCTCCGGGTACTCCGGCTTCCTCCCACCATCCAAAAACATGCATGGGGATTAGGTTAATTGGCTCATTTAAATTGACTGACTGTGAGTGGTTGTCTGTCTCTATGTGTCCTGTGATGTGATGTGACTTGTCCAGGGTGTACCCTGCCTTTCACCCTAAGACAGCTGGGATAGGCTCCAGCCCCCCCGTGACCCTATGTGAGGATAAGCGGTAGATAATGGATGGATGGATGTGCAGGATTGAGAGATTTCATGGTTGACATGTCCGGCTCCTTAAATGAGTTTGTTGATCAGATTTATTTCCCACATTGTAAATGACACACTGTGGCCTGTTCGAACATCTTTTGCATTCACGTGCACCACTCCGGTCAGTTGTTGTATATTGCCACAGTTCTGCAGTACTGACTCTAAGTCAGACCAAGGTTGCAAGTTAAGGTGTATGACAAAAAATGACGTTATCATGACATCACATATCCATTATGCACTTGATGATCAAACCAAGACGCAAAACAGACAGATGAAACCTGCGATGGCCCTGTGATCAATCATCCTCCATCTGCAGCTGATTTGTCC
Organism: Synanceia verrucosa; assembly: GCA_029721515.1. Taxonomy (NCBI): domain Eukaryota; kingdom Metazoa; phylum Chordata; class Actinopteri; order Perciformes; family Synanceiidae; genus Synanceia; species Synanceia verrucosa. Next base: position 22,571,978 of record CM056559.1, read on the forward strand.
CTTTCATCTTAATTTCTGCCAACTGTAATTTTCTGCTACAGCTCCAAAAGTAAGAATGCAGTGAATTTTGTTTTTAGTTCACTTATGTCTCTCTCTCACACTCCTTCTTTCTCTCTCTCTGTGGTTTCCGTTGTCGTGGAAACTGCAGATAGAGAGACCTCCACCATTCATCCCTCTCTCTCTCTCTCTCTCTCTCATGTCTCTCTCTTCTGTCTTCTGGGCTCTCTGAGGGACTTATGAGCAAATCAACACAATTAGGTCAAGACCAGCAGCAGCAGTGTGATGTCACACACACATATACAGGTTTAGTGTGAGAGCCAAACAGGTGGCTGCTATTGCTTTATGTTTCACACATAAGGTGGTTTTATGCAGGACTTATAGACGAGTTATACAAGGCATGTCCTCGCGCACTCCCGCGACAAGGTGACGTGGACAAATTGGTCGCCATAATCATCAAGTGACTGATACATATAAGCTATTACATCACCAAAAGAAAGTGAGAGACATGGATGAATGGATGGATGTGGGGCAGGTTTGGTTTATGGAGACCCCCCAGCCAAATGAATAGCAGGAGGGGTGATATCAGGGGGGAGACACGCGTCAGAGGTCGGGGTAGCACATAGAGGACGACACGCAGCCGCCGCCAGCAGAACGGATGGGAGAAACGTATCGTCTACACCGAGAAGGTGTAAACAACCATGAGGGCAAATAAACGCGGAGGCAACAGGGAGCTTGTTCCCTGGCAACAAGCATCTCTTCCTTCCTCGAAGCGCCGAGACTCCTTAAATTTGGACACCTGAGAACCTAATCTAAGCATTTTACTTTAAGAAAACATCCCGAAATGCTTAGAAATAACGAGCTAGAAGGATGTTCTGCTCGGTTGCGTGCGTACGAACAAAAAAAGGTGTCCTACCTTACAACTAAAGTGGGTCAGCGCGGTCAGAACCATCGTGTCCGGATGAGTCGATGTATAGCCTATACAAATAGGATATTAAGAGCCGTTTAAGAGCGCATCCCTCCGTGGTGTCAGGAGCATCTCTCGTCTTCTCTGCCTCTGACTGGCGTGCTCACAAAAAAAATATTGTAACTCTCGAAGCATCGCGATGTTTAGGACGGCAGATACCAGCCTCCCGAGCTCTTCCTCCTCACCGCCTCCCACTAAAATGCACCCATACACACCAATTAACATCTAAATAGTTAGGGCGCATTATAAAGACTCCTTATTCGTGTGCATATATGACTCAGCAGTGATGCCTCGCATCTCGGGGCGCAGCATGCTCTGCACTTCAAGCACCCAAATTCACTCCACATCAGCAGCATCTGCGCCCGCGAAATGCTGCAGCAAGAAAACAATGCGAATAATGATACAAATGCAGGCTTCCTCCAGCGTGCTTTTTCTGTGAGAGCAGATTAAAACTTCTTACCCACTGGCGCTTTGGAGCTGATGCAGCCCATTTTTCAGCAGCTGCATGTATAGGAGAGCAATCCATATCAAATATCCCCCTCTAAATAAAAAATCTCTGCGCCAACAGACGCTGCTCGTACCTCACTGATCGAAAGCCTTCTCCGTCTCTCTCCTCATCTACGGAGGATCAGCTGGGCTCCAACTGCCGCGCTCAGACCGCCGGAGTGACGCTGAGGGCACTTCTGCTCCGTGTTCTCGGTCTTCTTTTTCTGTTGGACTTGCTTCAAATCCATATATGAGGTGTGCGCAGATTTGTCGTCTTTTCTTGTTTGAGTCTTGTGTATCTTGGATTCGTCTCGGCTCTACGTCACTGGCTGAAGGATCGAGTCCTGCGGTTCAGCACCACAGCGGACGGACAGCGCTCTGTCGGGCGGCGGCATGGGTCTCTGTTCCGGCCTTGCCGCTGCAGCAGGAGCAGGGCTTTCCCTTTCTTGGTCACTGCCACACAAAGTGCAAACACCACCACCAACAACCCACTAACACGCGTCCCTGCGCGCTCCCCGTGCGCTCTTGGCGTCGCCCCGCCAGGCAGAGAGTGATGCAAACACTGATACAAGAAATACTCTCTCTTAAGTGCTTTTATAGGCTACAGTCCCTCAAAAATGAGTTTCCACCTCCCAGTGCCGTTTCTCCCCTGCCTGGTAGAAGCGGAATGAGACGTGATTGGCCGGTGTCACCTTTCATGCCCACCGACAGTGTGAGGAGAAAAGGCGGAGTTAGGGGCGCGCGTGCACACTCACTGCCTCGGAGAAGCAAGTTGTCAACCACGGATTGCATTTCTTTTCATCTCGGCTGACACAATGACAAACGAGGAACGCGCTGCATATTTCAACAGGTCTTAGTTGATGACAGCCTGCAGCTGATTCTGATAATAACAGAGCTTGTGTGGAAGGCAGGGTGAGATATTAATTATTTTTTTTTTCAAGAGAGAAGAGTCTGAGGGAGAAAATGTAATGTGCACTCCCATCACTCGCGTCGTTGCTCAGTAATGCAATAATAACACCATATAATTATGGCAGCAAAGAAAACACATGTTAGGTACATGTTTTGTCTCTGCAGCAGACCTCATGCATGCTCTCTAATATATTGTTAACGAAAAATGTGCGTTTTTGCGTTTTCTGTGCATGCATAGTCAATAAAAGATGTAGTCCATTAAAGCCCAACGCACTAATTTCAAAAGAGTAGGCTATCGTGGCCTATATGTAAACGACACACTCATGTTTCTATGACAGGTCAAGGCTGAAGCATCATCACTCTCCCTCCGTCTCTCTTAACGGCCACCTGGACTGTAAACGCGCACCTGCAGGAACTGCTGCCGACCCACGCGGCCGCTCCCCCGCTGCGCCTTTTAGCCTGTTACCGGAGGACCTCTGAGAGATATTTTCAGTCATCATCCAGAACAGCGGGATGTAACGGCCTCTGAACGGGTGCTCACTTGGTGCTTTGTTGCATGGACAGTATGAAACACATTTACTGCACTGATGATAGCTTGGAGGGATGCACAGTGTGGTACTATTATTTAAAGACAGGTAGGGATTAACTACACAATGCAACTAGGGCACTTTCAGATCTGCGCGTCTCCAGAAGACAAATAGCCACTACAATGCTCTGACTTTGATGTCTGGTAAGTTATAATATTTCCCCAAATTATCTCCAGAAATGCAGTTGCACATGGAGCATGTTTGGTGGTCAATGGTGGATGTTAGGTGCATTATAGTTCTTGTTAATTACATGCAAAATATGATAGGAAATGTTCTTCTAGTAGAGCTGCAGAAACTCCCAAAAGCGAATTTGGATGTCTGCGTAAATGCGCGGGACGCGCAATGGAGAGCGCCAGAGAAGGACAGAATGGAAAGCCGTTGGTGCCACAGGTGTTTTTTTTTCTCTCCGCTGTGAATCCATTCTTCACTGCCACCATAAGAAAACAATATCGCCCCATATGTTTATATTTTGCTTCTCATGACGTGATTTTTACAGTGTGAAGCGCGAAACATCGCATTCTTCTGCACTTCCCCTTTTTCCTGCAATGCGCATTTAAGTCCCATTTCATAACACAGTCAAAGTTGCGGCTTGGTCCGCCCTGCCAAGCACGCTTTGTCTGGTGCTCTAGCGCCACCGGAAGGAAGGCTGCGGTACACAGGCAGCAGTAGGAGCTCACAGGAGTGCGGAGAGCCTGTTGCGCAGTACAGTGTGCCGCTGTGTATGTGTGATGCCATCATCAGAGCCTCAGGGCGTTCAGGCTGCATACCTGAAGCTTCATATCTACTGCGTTTTATACATTCATTTTTCAGATAATAACATATATATAAAATGTCTTTATAATTCAAGTAAAAATGTGTGGCTAATACATTATATTTTTACCTACTGGAAATAAAGTTGACGAATTTCTAAAGTGGTTATTTAGTTAAAAGTTGTATGTATTGGCATTATTGATGACATTTTTATCCACAGAGCTTTTCTAAAGGTGCTGAATGAAAGTATCACTTTTCCTACAATAACATGTTGTAAGTGTGAATCAATCATTAAGAGAAAGATTTAAACATTTTGGCAGGTATAAATTAATATTTTGTTTATCTCCGTGGAAGATACCACAGATTTTGTTCCCACTTTCAACAAGGTGTGATATCTATAGTGGCTGAGTGTTATCAAGGCCATCAATACCACCTTTACTGAATATATTTAAGTACATATTAATGGTGTCTTTCTACCCTTTCCAGACGTAAAATTGCTGTAAAAACTGAGCATGAAAGTCTGATTTCTGACTTTTGGAAATCAAAACATTTGAATATTTTTGCCTGAAAAGCAGCATTTGTTCCTGTGGCAAACTGTCCACCTATGAAGACAGTGAGATGTGAGGGTAATGTGTGGAACATCTGTCCATCTGGTCAAAACAAAATTAATCAAACTCCTGGTGCAAAGCTTGTTTTCAGTCAAGTCAACCCATAAAACACAGATTTCCACAACTTCAGAGGAAAAAAGAAGATGTTAAACACCTGCCTTAAGGTGTTAAGGTCTGTGGAATATATCTGACGTTCAGTTCCCACCTCTCCTGATATAAATAACTATAGTATCAGACAGAAGAGATAACACTTCTTCTGGCATCTCTTCTCAAGCTGTTGAGCATCACTACACCATGTGATTTGTAAAGGAGTTCTGTGTGTAAAAGATGAGAACAAAGATGGCTCCCGGCCAGTCTAAATGAGAACAAGGAGAGCCAAATTGGGGCTTAATAAACTCCAAACCCCCACAGATGTCCACGAATAATTACTACAATCTATTACCCAAAGATAGAAATAGGTGATCTTTAAATATTCTGCATTATTAATGGGTTGCTGTAGTAATGTCTTCATTTGCCGTGAAACTCAATGAGCAGTGCGGATACTGGAGAGGATCAAAGGACATATCTTTAAAGGAGCAGTTCGACACTTTGGTGAAGATGCTTTTCTTCTTTTTCTTTTCTTCTCTGAAGCTCAGACTAAGACATTTTGTCTTGTTTTTTTTATTTGCATTATATCTTATTTTATTTAATCTGTACACAAATACATTTTAATTTGTGATTTTACGCAGATTTATTTTCTGGAACTTATGTTTGCTGACCTCTGTCTCTGAAACTCCTGGTTCCAGTTTCATTACAGTGCTGTACATTTTGAATGTGCCAGGCGATGGAGTTTAATTGTTGTTAAAGCTTACACTCATTCCTGTGTCACCAACAATTCAGGGATTAAGTGACCCTTAGTTATTGTAGTAGTTATTCTACCTCTTAACCTAAATAAGCCATATAGAGTCCCTTTAGATTCAATGGAAAATACATTATTACAAAGCTGAAAACTGTTTTTCTTGGCATGGGGCGGCATGGCTCAGGGTAGAGTGGCTGTCTTGTAACCGGACGGTTACCGGTTCAATCCCAGCCTGGAGAGCTCATGTTGAGCTGTCCCTGAGCAAGACACCAAACCCCTTACTGCTCCTGATGGGTCGTGGTTAGTGCCTTGCATGGCAGCTTCTGCCATCAGTCTGTGTGAATGGGTGAATGTGATGTATAATGTGAAGCGCTTTGGGTATCGTTTCAGGTCTAGTAAAGTGCTATATAAATACAGATCATGAAAAAACATTTAGAAATTTATTCATTAGCAGATTTTTATGTTTTAAAGACTATATACTGTACATTGTTAGTATGTAGATATACATTTCTACAGATAAAAGTGACAAAGCAACTCTCAATAAACGGACTGCTTTACTGGTCTGACACAGGGATTTAATAAGCAAGATGAATTTACATTCAGTAGGTTCTTACTGATCTCTGTTTTTCTCTCATCAGCACAATTCACATATCTTGACTTTAACAGTTGTTTTTTTTCATGTCATTGTAAAACCTGGAAAACTCCTTCAACGTTCACATCTACCCTGCTGAAGCATCCATGAGCAAATCCCTGCTCCCTCCTCTATGACCTCTGACCTCCATTATGTAGGTTAGTGCAGTGAGATCAGTAAGAAGAGGGGACCTTACATCAGCACTGTAAGTGCCAGCAGAGCGCTGAGGAGGCTACTGAGTAGAGCTGCTGAGCCACCGGCGGCCTTGGCGTCGTTCCTGTCCTCGGTGACAGTGATTTGAACTGCAGGTGCTTCACTTTGACTCTTGCAGTGCCTCAAGTCGGCGCCCACGCAGGCAGCATAGCCCATGGCGTGGGCAATGTAATTCTGCTCATGGACACCCTGGAAAAGGTGGGCCATGGGTCCGCGGGCGAGCACCGCCACATCTTCCCCGCTGTGGGTGGCCGACTCTGTAGGCACGGCGGCCAGCTGGACGTAATCTTTAGTTTCTGGAAAAGATGAGGTGAAATGATGGTTGGGAAAGAAAAAATACTGTGTATAGGTCTGTGTAAAGTTATAGAGGACTAATAATGAAGTCTGTCTCCCTCAGTGTGTGTTGTAATCGTTGCTTTGTGTTAACACTGTCAGCCTGTTGCTTTTGTTTGCACTGTTAGCAGTGAGCCATCATCGCCATGTTGAGAGCCATACAGAGGCATTAGATATGCTCTGACATCCTTTGACTGGACTTTTGTTTTCCTTTGTTGGTTGATAAAGAAAAGAAAGCAAATTAAATTAGAAAAAATGTCAGCGAGAGAGAAATCACAACTGATTATATTATGAGGAAAGGTCATGATGTATTACAGGACGTGGATCTAAACACGGTAGGGTCAAATTTAAAGGTCATTCCAGTTATTTTGATATAGTTTTGTTTCCAGCTTTTTTTGGTCGTTGGAAAAGAACTGACTGGTTAAGGAGTTTGTAACTGTGAGGTAATTTGATATTCTTGTGAGAAAAATAATGCTTGTGTCTTACTGGTGTTGACATCACGGATGTCTGGCCGTTTGCCGTTGGTGATTTTGTGTCCCGGTCCATTGCCGTACATCAGTGTGGTGTAAGGAAGCACGTCTGTAGCCCACAGCGGAGATTTACCTGGAAAATACAGAAACATTAACTAATGATTTATCTTTTTTTTCTGCACCATGAGGAGGGGTCTCTCTGGATCCCCTGGTGCTGCAGGAGGTCTACAGCTTGTTGAGTGTTTCTCTCCAGATGAGCCATTAGCCTGGCGAGTCTCCCTGCTGATGAAGAGCTCAGAGTATCACAAGCACATTAATCACTGCTGCACTGCTGGGAGGAGGAGGAGGGTAAAATAAGGATATGACCGGAAAGAGAGCGTAGAAAGCTGGGAACAGCACAACAAGCCAGTGCTCGATCAATACAGGCTCTGGAGGCTGATATGGAGGTGTTTGTGGGCTGAATCTATAAAAGTGAATATTTTCAAGCCCAAATATCACAGTTTTCCCAAAGACTGCCTGCTGGACAAGGGGAAAGGCATCTGAAGCCTTTAAGAAACCCTAGCATTCTTCAGTGAAACCCCAAATAAAGTTAATGCGTCGTGTTACATAAACAATTCTACTTCAAATAATTTACATCCGTGAAAAATCTACTTGGTATCTACTGGTAGGGAAGAAGTTTATCTGTATTAAGGTAGTAGCACAGTTTTGGAGACACTTAAAATAGATCGCTAAAGAATTAGCCTATATGTCTTTTGCAGGAGCCAAACTTCAGTTTTACCATCAGATCTTCATTACTGTTCCCTGCTATTTTTTCCACATAATTTTAAAAACATACACATAATTATTTTTAAAGCTGCAGCTATAGAGGGACGCCCAGTTTACGTAATCCTTTATTCAAACAGGTTTTCTGGTGCTTGTGAAGCATCTAAATGGAATTCAGCCACTGTTAGTTGTACCTGGGCTCTTATTACTGAGCAATACTGGCAAACCAATAAATTACTTTAACCGTGGATAAAAACCTCTGTTCCCCCATGATTTTTCTAGTTTCATGTCGAGTTTATAAAACCTGCAGGTAAAAAAAAAAAGCAGAGGGAAACGTGACAGAGACGAGAGAGAGAGTTGAAGGAACTGAGGTAGAAAGTGAATGAGGTCGATGGAGAGACGCTCCAAAAGGGAGATTAACAGGCGAGAAAGACTGACAGAGCGATGAGAGTGTAGAGAGAGTAAAGTAAGAGAGAGAGAGGCGTCAGTGTCGATGGTCAGATAGAGGCAGAGGGAAGAGAGATGAGGAGAAAGAGAGGGACTGAAATAGAAAGGCTGCCGGCTATATATGTTTACCCAGGCTGTAATTGCAGGGGAGAGAAAGCAGAGGAAATGTCAAGCTGCTGGTGGCAGAGGCACACTGAAGCTGAGAGGAAGCAGGCCGAGCACCGAGAGGCATCACACACAAACCATGGGTGTCTGTAGTCCTGGGATATAAACACACCTGGAGGGGAGGAAAGGATGGAAGGATGAATTTCTTCTGTGTTAAAACTCAGAGCTGCAGTATCAAGTCAACACATCTTAGGAAAGAAATACAGGAAGTCTGTTCATAATTACCCAGTATGCTCTGCCCTCGGAAGGGGTACCCATTGAAGGTAACAGGGTGGGAGTGGTCTGCCATCACTATGGTGAGAGTTTCATGTTCTTTGGTGAGTTCGAGGCCCTTGGCGATGGCAGAGTCGAAAGCAACCGTCTCATGGAGCGCCATGAATGCCCGGCCAGCGTGGTGAGCCTGGTCAATACGCCCACCTGACCAGAGGAGAGCGAGGGGTTAATGAGGAGGGGATGAAGCAATGGCTTCTGGGACTGCTTGGTACTTTGAGTGAGAGGGAAGACAATCATTTCTTATCTGAGAGGAAGTGCTTGGTTTCGGAAAATGCAATTCTCTTATCCATATTTAAATTAGGCTGACTCCGTAAGATAAAGAGTCTTTACTCAGAAGTAAAAGAAGATGGTTTCCAATGTCTTAAGACGTGTAACCCAGGGGGAGGGTGGAGAACTGTAAATTTAATGAGCTGTTACATTGTTGAAGGTGAGCCGACAACTTATTTCTTGTGGAAGTGAATCTGAAAAATACGTCTTAGAATAAAATATAAATTGGGGAAGGGGACTAACTTCCTCCAGCAGAGAATTTTATATAACGCTGGGGGATAAAGTTTCTGTTGTTGTTTTACTTTGGCACTCTCCTCCACTCCCGTCCTCTCCACCAGCCAAACTGGAAAGCAAAGTCGACTCTGGTTAATAAGTTTGCGGTCTCTGTGAGCTGACAGTGATAGCATGCACCATATGCCTGCTTCTATTTATATACATTTGCCTGTTGTTTTAAAGTCATTGTGAAGCCCATGGAGTCCCGAGGCGACTGCCTCAGATTAAAAGGAGAGATGGATGAGGAGGCCGGTGAGGCAGCAGTGTGGAACAGAAACACGTCAGCCGACAAAACCCAGCTAGAAACACTGCGGCAAACTCATCGAGCAGAATCAATGTCAAGTCACCAGATCCAATGCAGGGAGTACATGCTGTTCTCATTGCAAACTCAGGCTGAAGTCACTATAATATAAACGTAAACACATATTGATGTCACAACAGTTAACAGTATGGTCCTTTAATTTTCACTTGGGGCTCCTTCAATTGATCCACCTAGACCTGGAACATGGTTTTCCCCTATTTTTAGCAGGACTGTCAGCTCTCTGGGGATTTCATTATGGATCAAGTGCTGGTGAGTGTATGGGAGGTGGGTGAAGCTGTTGTTCTCACCCTCCACTAGCAGGAAGAAACCTTTGGGGTTTTTCTGGAGGATGCGGATGGCTTTTTCCGTGGTCTCTACAATGGACGGGTCCATGTTTGGGTCTCTTTCCGCCTCAAAGCGCATATCACCAGGTTCAAACAGAGCTGGGGGAGAAAAGGGCAGACAAAATGATTTTAATGTGAAAAAAAAGTGCAGGAGTTTCATCAGCCTACAGTGGAGGTGCAGCGGAAAAGAAAGTCCCACCTTCCTCCAACTATGGCTATTTTCAGCACCACAGGAAGTGATAAACCATAGAGTGAGGCTGAAATCCAAAGCCTCTAGAGCAGAGAGCACTCAGCCCAGAAAAAAGCATCTCCTCCACACCACCACATGCTTTTAATATCTACACTGGAGGAGGTGGAGGAGAGAGGAAATACCATGATTTGAACATCCGTACACATAAAGTGGGTTACATTTGGGAGTCCATTCAAGCTGATTAGAGCTGTTTCACAAGATAAAGATAAAGGAATGATTAGAAATGTTTCCCGTCCAGAGTCAGGTGAGAAGATTATTATATGGTTTTGGTCGTCGGGCAGTCTCATGAGAGTTTTGATGTTTTTGTTACCTTCTAGACATGGCCGTACAAAACGGATTAAATGATTTTTACATAGATTATCTGTTTTGGTATCTGTATCTGGATCATATCCGCTGAAGTTGGTGACTTTCAGCGGATATAATCCAGATACAGATGCAAATAAATAATCTATGTAACAACCATGTTCCTCATTTGCAATATTCTCCTGCACCTGAAAAAAATGTAAAAAAAAAATCTGTATTCCTATTTTAGCAGAGCTGCCTTTCTTGGCAGTTTGAGGACAGACGCTTTGGCCCTGTTTGGTTGCTTTCCTTCAAGCGCTGTGAAATCACACGAGTCATTAGGACCACTGGAGGCAGATTATATCTTTTATCATATTTGCTCAAGGTTAATTTTATTTCTAGCTTTAAACAAACCAGCTAGGCTGTTTTAACCAGTGAATACTGTGAATAAGGCAATCATAATAATATGAAAATAACAGCTAAATAATGTCATCATGTCTGTTATAATAACCAGAACTTTTGAATGGTTTGTACCTTTAAAACATGATATAGGCCAGGTACATAGTTCAAGGTGAAACACTGAAGACAGACATCACTAATACAGGATGAAATGAGCAAGCCGCCACTACACGCCTACTGATGCTGTGATCTTCAAGCGCCTGATGGGAATGTTTTTCTTCATGGAGAGGAAAGGGTAAAGGGATGTAAAGAAAATAAAAACTCACCCATGAGGTAGTCAGTAGTTTCAGGGTCAACAGCACTGAAGTCTGTTTGATTCCACACATAGTGGGCTACCTGTGTCAGGACATAAACATTTATTTATACACTGAGTGGGAGATGGACAGTAAAAGTCTTTGTGCTTGTCATGAGTCATCCAACGAGCTTTTCCTCCAAGGTGGTTTTCTCACCTGACCTTTTTCTTTACAGCCTGTGAATTAATGTGTATATAATGTGTTAATGTGAACTCATTCATCACATTCATTACAGATATTGCAATAATGCCCAACGTGCATTTTAAAGTAAATTATAGTCATTGCAGACTATTGAGAATACCTTTGCATGTGGAGTTAAAATGATTGCAAATGCTTGCACCACAAATGAAATACTAGCTCTGCTTCTGGAGGGTTGATGTCTTTAAAAGGGTAATTTCATCCAAATGGCAAGAAGTATCATTTCTCACTCCGCCCAAGTAATATCTAGTTATATTGACACTCTTAGTGTTATGCACAGACACATTTTGGAATATTCACTTATGGAAAATCTGCTTCCACACTAATTCAATGGAGGTAAATGGGATGACATTTGGGTGAACTGAACCTCTCTGCTTGGGAAAAGGATTTTATAGGAGCAACATGGCTGGTATAATTCAGATGTCAGATGATGACAGATGGCTGGGTGTAGTTTCTGTAAAAGTGTACTTGTTTTTACTGCACAAAAAGTGGCATTTTCACAACTTTGTATTATAAAGCAGGTTTAAGTGTTATATTGATGCTGTGAAAGTATTGAAACACTCTATCCACAGAGAAAAAAACTGTTTGTATTCAGAAACTGAGCTTTTAAAGGAGCTGTCAGAAACTTTGTGGTGTCACAAATCTTTAATATTTAGACGATTTCACAGTTATAAATGTAAACGTTCAGATTATTTCTAGTTGCGGGGTATGTGACTAAAGCTGTCTGGCAACGTAAATCCAAAAATGAGAGAAAACACTCGAAATACAGGCATATTCAGGCAGTGTGAGGAAAATTTCTTGCTCACTGGTTAAACAAGTGTTACCTTTCCAATTTTCATGCTCTGCCACTCATTGATGAGGTTGCGTCCGTCTTTTCTTTTGCCCCTGGAGGAATAATCCCTTGGGTATTCTGGGTCCTTGGTGCCCCGAGGGGTCATGTACTTTCTACCTCCACCGATTATCACCTGAAAACACACACATATATTTAATACTTTAACCATCTAAGAAAAGAATGTAATTGCTCAAGGCTAAAGAGAATGATCTGCATTATGGACATCCTTACATCTATGTCAGTGTTTTTGAGGAGCTGAGAGGCGATGTCCGTGCAGCCGTCCCTCTTGGCAGCATCGGGCATGTCAGCATCACTGTACCACTTCCTGCTGGCGCTGTGGGCGTAGCTGGTTGCCGGGGTGGCATGTTGCACCCGTGTGGTTGTTACAATGCCAACAGACTTGCCTAAGAGATTGATTTCATGCTTAACATGTAGATGTACATAGGCTTTCAGGCTCAATGTTTGGCAGTGGTGGAGTCATTGATCAAAGACATTGGAGTACTAAATACACTTATACCCTTGTAACTACCTTGATGCCAAACACCACTTTTTAAATCAGTGGCAGTATAAAAAAATATATTCTGTTTTAAATAGTTTATTAGAACCAATTTTGCAATGGGGACCATTTCAAAAATTTGTTTATATGACATCAAAGACTTTTACAACCATGTCCAGTCCAGTCCAGTGCTGGGGTCAGGGCCACGGTACACTGTGTGTGTTGTGATATATTTATTGCCATTGATAACACAGGAACATGATAAGAGTCAATGTGCAGCACATTGCCCTGCAGCTGCAGGCTGCTGCTGCTCCCAGGTGGCCTTTGTAATACGGCTCTGACAGAGCACTGCGGCTCATAGCTCAGCGGTAAAACCAGGTTTTGCTGAGGCCGTGTAAGACCTGAGGGATTTTCTTTTGTCAAGAGCCAGCGCTAAGCTATGACACAGCAGGGCATGTGTCAAGTATCTGCCTGCTCACCGACAAAGAGTCACAAAATCCCATTTGTCACTTCAATCAGCGCAGTTTGAAGACATCCTGCTGCAGTGTCAGTATATTTGCTCTTCTCAGTCTATTTACACAATCAATATACAGTATTACCACTGTCATAAGTGTAAGAAATGTTGTAGTAGCTCATTCCAGACACTCTATTTCATACTACGCACAATGGGCTGACTGGTCAAACAATGAAGTGATGCATTACTTTTCTCCAAAATCTTAGAAAGCAGTGGACCAAGGCTCAAATGTATAAAGCATCATTATCACACTGTGGCATGCAGCAGTATTGTGTTTTATTAGATACCTGCTGACGTCTTACCTGCATCTTTGGCCCACTTCAGGATGGATGTGACCTCGTTGCCCTTCTGAGTTTTGCAGATCCCGTTGCGAGCTGCTGCGCTGACGCCGATGGTGTTCAGGTTAGTTTTAACGCCACACAGATACGCTGTGGCTGTGGCTGCACTGTCTGGGATCTGGAAGTCCACACTGTACGTCTGCAAACACACACAAAATATGATATGATGTGATAAACCAACTTGAACTTCTTTATTTTTCCATGTGGAAAAATTGGTCTTGCAGCTGATTATTTATTTATTTATTTATTATTGTTAACCTATACTTTCCTTCAAATCTTTCACTCTAAATCTGCACACATGAATAGTTTCATGTATGATTGGATCTTTTCAGTGCCTTCTTGTTTTGAAAGTTTTTAATCTTTCTTGTTGAAATAACATAAAGAAAAGTATTGCTCATTTGCACTTATAGTAAAAGCACATGTACAGGGGGCTCAGAATAATGGCTGGAGGGTGAAATGAGAGAATATGCTGAAAGAATATGGAAAAAAAATGTAATGTAATGTGTTTTCAGTGAAAGTTATTTGTCACACTTAAAAAAACAAGACTGTGACTTAAAAATAACAATCCACAAACCAATGGGTGAAGTCACTGTGACTATATCCACTTCTAACATCCAGTCACACATTGGTGCACAAGATTCAGAATATATTAAAGTTTTCCTAACTAAACTATAACTTTTACAGAATGCATAATTTAATATGAGTTCCTAAAATGATCCCCTCACAGGGCCACAGGACTGAGCACATTCATATTCAGTTCACTTCACCCACAGGTGACCTATAGTTGGCACAGCAAGCAACTTTTAATGAATAGATATTAATTTATGCAGGTACTTCTACATCTTCTACATCCATTTATGTATATGTACCTTAGCTAGTCCCACGTTAGGGAAGGTGTCCATGGTCATCACAGTCTCTTCTCCTGTCTGATTCTCCAACTGTCCCTTGAGGATACGGGCCGCTGTGATGGTTGTGATTCCCATACCTGATGCACACAACATGCGCACACAGCTCTTCTATTCAGTCCAGCCTTGATAAACTCCCAACTTCCTCTTCTATATTTGACATCTCTGTTTCTACTGACCAAAGCCTCACTGTCTTTGAGCTGTGTAACATACCATCTCCGAGGAAAAACAGGATGTTCTTGGCCACATTGGTGTTCAGCTTTCTGTCCAACGCTGATTGCAAAGTCTTCCTGGCCTGTGATCTCCAGAACTCTGGGTTCTCCTCCTCAACTATAACACGAATGCACAGGTGAGGCTGGTTTCAGTGTGTCAGTATGTTTGATGTTGTTTTGCACATTGTAGGTTTTACAGTGGAAAAATCAAAACATGAGCAACTCCAGAACAAAAGCTGCAGATTAAAGCACAGCATGCACATTTTGAGGTAATCACATAACTCACTACAGGTGCAACTTTCCCTCGAACAAACTTCAGACTCTGTTCTATTTGTGTGCATCCAGCAGGGATCAGTGTGAGCAGATATTACAAAAGCAGTTGACTTCTCATTGCTCAGGCCCTTTGGGATTCATATGTGTGTATTAGCATTTTTCTTAGCTCTTTCACATGCCCTGTTATCTACTACAGTACATCTTTCTTCACTGGAATAGATAGTTTGATATAGTAGTCCACTAACAAGCAATAAATGCTGATAGCAGCCAGTTGCACAACTCCACAAGTACTGAGTGAAATTGAAAGATTTGGGGGCCCCTTACAATGTGAGCTGTCTACAAAAACAGTAAAGGATGAAAGGAAAGGTGGAGGAGAAAAAGGGCGAGAGTGAAATGAGGGTAAAAAGAGAGCACAAAGGGATTAAGTTTTAAAACAGCACACAGAAAAGTAGAAAAGCAGCCTGACTCCAGGCAAAGATCATGCATCAAGCTCAACATTTTCAGGTCTGTGATCTGGAGGAAACATCCGCTGGTTTGGGTGTAAGCAGGAGGATGGAGAACTAAAAAAATGTGTGATTAATGTGTCTTCAATGCTGAAAATCTACACTTGAATCACTTGAAATAGTTTAAGTACTAGTGGAAAGTGGCAGTCGAAATATACAAATACTGCAGGAAGTTGAAATGGCCATTCAAGCGGAAGCTCTCAAAGAAAATTGGTGTTTCGATGTACTGTGAAACTGTTGAAATACACGTCACGTGAACGATGTAAATTGTGGGATAGAAGTTTTTTTCCAGAACATCCAAGACCGGAAAGAGTCCACGGAAGTGTGATGCCAGGTAACTCTTTGTGTGCCATTGACGTATTTTGATGTCAAAGTGGTTTTTTTTCAGCAGCGGGTCGCCGATCACGGCCTGTGAGTAATTTTGGGGCTTCTGGGATATGTAGTCGGAGCATAAAGAGACGGAATACATCACAGAGATCAAAGCAGGAAGTAGAGACGATTGAGATTAGAGAGCAAAACAAACAGATTCTGGACAAAAAGTGGTGATTTTGGCGAAAGTGTCCTCTACCTCTGATAAAACAAGTATGGAACAAGGTAAAAACAAAAATTTTTTTCATGATGAAATAGAGAGTCTCTTCTTTCATTTGAGCTATTCAGTGTTTTCAGAGACATAGTACACAATATTCTGTGGGTCTAGAAATATGACTCAAAATGGGCAAAAAAACGGCTGGCACTCAGTGAGTTAAAACATTAACCCTTTAGGTCCTGAACCTGTTTTTTTCGTACATGCCCGTGCTTGGTATCTTTCTGGTATTTTTCAGCACTACTTCATCTATATGAAGAGATAGTTATTATTTCACTATAACCTACTTCATTAAAATATTGGACCAAAAGATACACAAAAATCATCAAAATCAAATTGAAAAATAAATAGGATTTATTACAATAAAAACCACAAACATGCTTCATTAACTGTTTTGGAACTTGAAAAACTAAATGAATATGAATATGTAAATGTAAAATTGAAATAAAGTAATACTATATACAAATATTTACAATAAAAAAAAATCTGATCACGTCGGCATGATCATAGGCCCCACCGGGTTAAGAGATGAAGGTAATGTTAGCTGAAATTTAACCACTGGAAGCAGATGAATGGTCCATTGAATAGTATGATATACTGAAGTTTCCAGAAGAAAATATGAGAACATCTGAGCATCAAAAACAAATATTTCCCACTGAAAAAGAATAATAATAAATAAGAAAAATAATGTGCTCTCTGTTTTTCTTACCTTTGGCACTAGATGATCCAGACGCCACCAGCAGGAAGAGAGCCCAGGTGGCTGCTCTTGTCAACGCCATGACCATGTTCAGGCCAGAGAAGTGCTACTCTAACCTTCTCAAAGTTCACCTTCTCCACTGAACTAATGCTCGTCTCCAATCATCTCTAACAGCTTGTCATAAATGCATAATGACCCACAGGCCTTTGGCAGATTTATGACCTCCAACTGGAAACAGTACTGTGCGGACTGGAGCCAAAAAAATTTTTTAAAATAGTGATATAAAATGCACATCTAGTTAAATGACTAAAATTGCAAATGGAGAGTTCAGATTCTGTATTTGTGTTGGTTTGATCAAGTGAACTGTTTAAATCAAAGGATTAAATGAATTAATTATTAACATGAAGCTTTAATGATAACAGTTTATGTAAGGAATTATTTATATCGCTGTGCTAAAGATCAAAGGATAGTGGATGTGCCAAACAGCTGTGGAAAGAGCATGTGTGTTTTCTAATCATAAATGTAAATGAGTGTATCTGACTGATAGTTGGGGGGGTTGCACCGTTATGCAAGTGAGAGATAGCACGACAAGAGAAGCAACACTTTTCCTTCCTGGTCATTGTGTCACACTGATAATGGGACCTTTATTAGAGCTCATTGATTAGCCTCGCAAACGTGGATGGGCCATTGATGAAGAGGACTGTGGTCATGTGTTAATGTGCAAAATGGGTTCAACATCATGAATTAGCTTTTTTTCCTGTTTTTCTCTTACCACCATCAACAGATGCAGGTAGAGCTGCTAAAACGCCCATTTTGCTGTTTTTAACAGCATATGCACACTGTGAATGACGGGCAGCTATTCCTCCCCCCTAATGTGATTGGTAAAACACAACAGAGAGAGGGAGTTAGAGAATTAGGGATTCTTCCTAAACAGCCTATTTTATATACTACTTCCACAATCCTATGACAGTTCAGACAAATATGAATAAAAATGTTGCCAATTGCAGCTTTGTTTAAATACCAACATGGGAGGATTATTTACATGTAGGATGCCGTTTAGTAATATGACTTTTCTTATAAATGATTCCTAGATATGTATTTGATTTCCTTATGTTAAGGTTAGGCCATTTTACAGCATGCTGAAATGATTAAAAAAAATCATACTATAGCATGCCAAAATGCATGTTTTTAAAATGTCCCAAAAAGGCATCAGAAAGTCTAATTATAACATTTTGACTGATTTTATAGTATAATTTGATGAAAAAAAGTCATTTCACAACATTTTACAGCGTGATGATTTTTTTCAAAAAATGTCATACTATAGCATGCCAAAAACTCCACAAAGTCAATTTTTAAAATGTCATAAAAAGTTATCAAAAAGACTTATTATAGTATATTGAAAAATTTCAAGTTACTGAATAAAGTTGTAAAGAAGCCATTTTACAACATGTTGAAAATTGTGAACAAATGTCATACCATAGCATGCCAAAAATGGAAAAAATTTAAAATGTCAAAAAAGGCATCAGAGAGACTTATTAGAGTGTATTGATTGATTTCATAGTATAATTTGATGAAAAAAGTTATTTTACAGCATGCTGAAAATTGTGAAAAAAGTCACACTATAGTATGTAAAAAAAAATGAAAAATATTAAAATGTCAAAAAAGTCATCAAAGCCTTTCTGTAGTATGTTGAATGATTTCATAGTATAATTTGTTAAAAAAAATATGGCTAAAATGCCATTTGATATGATGTTGGAAATTGTGAAACAAATGTCATACTATAGCATGCCAAAAAGAGCCAAAAATTGACAATTTTTAAAATCATCAAAAAGCCTTATTATAGAGTACTGATTGATTTCATAGTATAATTTCATGAAAAAAGTCATTTTACAGCATGTCGAAAATTTGAAAAAAACGTCACACTATAGCATGCTAAAAAACTCCAAAAATGTCAATTTTTAAAATGTCATAAAAAGTCATCAGAAAGACTTATTATAGTGTATTGATTGATTTCATAGTATAAGTTGATGAAAAAAGTCATTTTACAGCATGTTGAAAATTTTCAAAAAATGTCATACTATAGCATGCTGAAAAACTCCAAAAATGTCAAGTTTTAAAATTTCATGAAAATGCATCAGAAAGACTTATTATAGTGTACTGATTGATTTCATAGTATAAGTTGATGAAAAAAGTCATTTTACAGCATGTTGAAAATTTTCAAAAAATGTCATACTATAGCATGCCGAAAAACTCCAAAAATGTCAATTTTTAAAATGTCATAAAAAGTCATCCGAAAGCCTTATTATAATATTTTTACTGATTTCATAGTATAATTTGATGAAAAAAGTCATTTTACAGCATGTTGAAAATTAAAAAAAAAAAGTCATACTGTAGCATACCGAAAAACTCCAAAAATGTCAATTTTTAGAATGTCATAAAAAGTCATCAGAAAGACTTATTATAGTGTATTGATTGATTTCATAGTATAATTTGATGAAAAAAGTCATTTTACAGCATGTTGAAAATTTTCAAAAAATGTCATACTATAGCATGCTGAAAAACTCCAAAAATGTCAAGTTTTAAAATTTTATGAAAATGCATCAGAAAGACTTATTATAGTGTATTGATTGATTTCATAGTATAAGTTGATGAAAAAAGTTATTTTACAGCATGCTAAAAATTGTGAAAAAAAGTCACACTATAGTATGTAAAAAAAAAAAGAAAAATATTAAAATGTCAAAAAAGTCATCAAAGCCTTTCTGTAGTATGTTGAATGATTTCAGAGTATAATTTGTTAAAAAAAATATGGCTAAAATGCCATTTGATATGATGTTGGAAATTGTGAAACAAATGTCATACTATAGCATGCCAAAAAGAGCCAAAAATTGACAATTTTTAAAATCATCAAAAAGCCTTATTATAGAGTACTGATTGATTTCATAGTATAATTTCATGAAAAAAGTCATTTTACAGCATGTTGAAAATTTGAAAAAAACGTCACACTATAGCATGCTGAAAAACTCCAAAAATGTCAATTTTTAAAATGTCATAAAAAGTCATCAGAAAGACTTATTATAGTGTATTGATTGATTTCATAGTATAAGTTGATGAAAAAAGTCATTTTACAGCATGTTGAAAATTTTCAAAAAATGTCATACTATAGCATGCTGAAAAACTCTAAAAATGTCAAGTTTTAAAATGTCATAAATAGTCATCAGAAAGACTTATTATAGTGTGTTGATTGATTTCATAGTATAAGTTGATGAAAAAAGTCATTTTACAGCATGTTGAAAATTTTCAAAAAATGTCATACTATAGCATGCTGAAAAACTCTAAAAATGTCAAGTTTTAAAATTTCATGAAAATGCATCAGAAAGACTTATTATAGTGTATTGATTGATTTCATAGTATAAGTTGATGAAAAAAGTCATTTTACAGCATGTTGAAAATTTTCAAAAAATGTCATACTATAGCATGCCGAAAAACTCCAAAAATGTCAGTTTTTAAAATGTCATAAAAAGTCATCCGAAAGCCTTATTATAATATTTTTACTGATTTCATAGTATAATTTGATGAAAAAAGTCATTTTACAGCATGTTGAAAATTTAAAAAAAAAAAGTCATACTGTACCATACCGAAAAACTCCAAAAATGTCAATTTTTAGAATGTCATAAAAAGTCATCAGAAAGACTTATTATAGTGTATTGATTGATTTCATAGTATAATTTGATGAAAAAAATTATTTTACAGCATGTTGAAAATTTTCAAAAAATGTCATACTATAGCATGCCGAAAAACTCCAAAAATGTAAATTTTTAGAATGTCATAAAAAGTCGTCGGAAAGACTTATTATAGTGTATCGATTGATTTCATCATATAATTTGATGAAAAAAGTCATTTTACAGCATGTTGAAAATTTTCAAAAAAATGTCATACTATAGCATGCCGAAAAAATCCAAAAATGTCAAGTTTTAAAATGTCATAAAAAGTCATCAGAAAGACTTATTATAGTATATTGAATAATTTCGTCACATAAGTTGTTGAATGAAGTTGTAGAAAAGCCATTTCACAGCATGTTGAATATTGTGAAAAAATGCCATACTATAGCATGCCGAAAAATCAAAAATTTTAAAATGTCAAAAAAAAGGCATCAGAAAGCCTTTCTGTAGTATGTTGAATGATTTCATAGTATAATTTGTTGAAAATTATGGTTGGAATGCCATTTGATATGATGTTGGAAATTGTAAAACAAATGTCATACTATAGCATGCCAAAAAAAGCCAAAAATTGACAATTTTTAAAATGTAAAAAAAAAGGCATCAGAAGGACTTATAATATTTTGACTGATTTCATGGTGTAATTTGATGAAAAAAAGTTATTTTAAGGCATGTTGAAAATTTTCAAAAAATGTCATACTATAGCATGCCGAAAAACTCCAAAAATGTCAATTTTTAAAATGTCATAAATAGTCATCAGAAAGACTTATTATAGTGTGTTGATTGATGTCATAGTATAATTTGATGAAAAAACTCATTTTACAGCATGTTTAAAATTAAAAAAAAAGTCTTACTATAGCATGCCGAAAATCTCCAAAAATGTCAATTTTTAAAATGTCATAAAAAGTCATCAGAAAGACTTATTATAGTGTGTTGATTGATTTCATAGTATAATTTGATGAAAAAAGTCATTTTGCAGCATGTTGAATTTTAAAAATAAATGTCACACTATAGCATGCCGAAAAACTCCAAAAATGTCAGTTTTTAAAATGTAAAAAAAAGGCATCAGAAGGACTTATTATAATATTTTGACTGATTTCATCGTGTAATTTGATGAAAAAAGTTATTTTAAGGCATGTTGAAAATTTTCAAAAAATGTCATACTATAGCATGCCGAAAAAATCCAAAGATGTCAATTTTTAAAATGTCATAAAAAGTCATCTAAGACTTATTATAGTGTGTTCATATATTTCATAGTATAATTTGATGAAAAAAGTAATTTTACAGCATGTTGAAAATTTAAAAATAAATGTCATACTATAGCATGCCGAAAAACTCGAAAAATGTCAATTTTTAAAATGTCATAAAAAGTCATCAGAAAGACTTATTATAGTATATTGAATAATTTCGTCACATAAGTTGTTGAATAAAGTTGCAGAAAAACCATTTTACAGCATGTTGAATATTGTGAAAAAATGTCATACTATAGCATGCCGAAAAATGACAAATTTTAAAATGTCAAAAAAAGGCATCAGAAAGCCTTTCTGTAGTATGTTGAATGATTTCATAGTATAATTTGTTGAAAAATATGGCTAAAATACCATTTGATATGATGTTGGAAATTGTAAAACAAATGTCATACTATAGCATGCCAAAAAAAGCCAAAAATTGACAATTTTTAAAATGTAAAAAAAAGGCAGCAGAAGGACTGATTATAATATTTTGACTAATTTCATAGTGTAATTTGATGAAAAAAGTTATTTTTTGGCATGAAAATTTTCAAAAAATGTCATACAACAGCATGCCGAAAAAATCCAAAAATGTCACTTTTTAAAAATTCATCAGAAACACTTATTTTAGTGTACTGATTGATTTCATAATATAATTTGATGAAAAAAAATATTTTACAGCATGTTGAAAATTTTCAAAAAATGTCATACTATAGCGTGCTGAAAAACTCCAAAAATGTAAATTTTTAGAATGTCATAAAAAGTCGTCGGAAAGACTTATTATAGTGTATCGATTGATTTCATCATATAATTTGATGAAAAAAGTCATTTTACAGCATGTTGAAAATTTTCAAAAAATGTCATACTATAGCATGCCGAAAAAATCCAAAAATGTCAAGTTTTAAAATGTCATAAAAAGACATCAGAAAGACTTATTATAGTATATTGAATAATTTCGTCACATAAGTTGTTGAATGAAGTTGTAGAAAAGCCATTTCACAACATGTTGAATATTGTGAAAAAATGTCATACTATAGCATGCTGAAAAATCAAAAATTTTAAAATGTCAAAAAAAGGCATCAGAAAGCCTTTCTGTAGTATGTTGAATGATTTCATAGTATAATTTGTTGAAAATTATGGCTAGAATGCCATTTGATATGATGTTGGACATTGTAAAACAAATGTCATACTATAGCATGCCAAAAAAAGCCAAAAATTGACAATTTTTAAAATGTAAAAATAAGGCATCAGAAGGACTTATAATATTTTGACTGATTTCATAGTGTAATTTGATGAAAAAAGTTATTTTAAGGCTGTTGAAAATTTTCAAAAAATGTCATACAATAGCATGCCAAAAAACTCCAAAAATGTCAATTTTTAAAATGTCATAAATAGTCATCAGAAAGACTTATTATAGTATATTGAATAATTTCGTCACATAAGTTGTTGAATAATGTTGTAGAAAAGCCATTTAACAGTATGTTGAAAATTGTGAAAAAGTGTCATACTATAGCATGCCGAAAAATGAAAAACTTTAAAATGGCAAAAAAAAAAGTCATCAGAAAGACTTATTATAGTGTATTGATTGATTTCATAGTATAATTTGATGAAAAAAGTCATTTTACAGCATGTTGAAAATTTTCAAAAAATGTCATACTATAGCAAGCCGAAAAACTCCAAAAATGTCAGTTTTTAAAATGTCATAAAAAGTCATCAGAAAGACTTATTATAGTGTGTTGATTGATTTCATAGTATAATTTGATGAAAAAAGTCATTTTACAGCATGTTGAAAATTTTCAAAAAATGTCATACTATAGCATGCCGAAAAACTCCAAAAATGTCAGTTTTTCAAATGTAAAAAAAAGGCATCAGAAAGACTTATTATAATATTTTGACTGATTTCATCGTGTAATTTGATGAAAAAAGTTATTTTAAGGCATGTTGAAAATTTTCAAAAAATGTCATACTATAGCATGCCGAAAAAATCCAAAGATGTCAATTTTTAAAATGTCATAAAAAGTCATCTAAGACTTATTATAGTGTGTTCATATATTTCATAGTATAATTTGATGAAAAAAGTAATTTTACAGCATGTTGAAAATTTAAAAATGAATGTCATACTATAGCATGCCGAAAAACTCCAAAAATGTCAATTTTTAAAATGTCATAAAAAGTCATCAGAAAGACTTATTATAGTATATTGAATAATTTCGTCACATAAGTTGTTGAATAAAGTTGTAGAAAAACCATTTTACAGCATGTTGAATATTGTGAAAAAATGTCATACTATAGCATGCCGAAAAATGACAAATTTTAAAATGTCAAAAAAAGGCATCAGAAAGCCTTTCTGTAGTATGTTGAATGATTTCATAGTATAAGTTGTTGAAAAATATGGCTAAAATGCCATTTGATATGATGTTGGAAATTGTAAAACAAATGTCATACTATAGCATGCCAAAAAAAGCCAAAAATTGACAATTTTTAAAATGTAAAAAAAAGGCATCAGAAGGACTTATTATAATATTTTGACTGATTTCATAGTGTAATTTGATGAAAAAAGTTATTTTTTGGCATGAAAATTTTCAAAAAATGTCATACAACAGCATGCCGAAAAAATCCAAAAATGTCAATTTTTAAAAAGTCATCAGAAACACTTATTTTAGTGTATTGATTGATTTCATAATATAATTTGATGAAAAAAATTATTTTACAGCATGTTGAAAATTTTCAAAAAATGTCAAACTATAGCATGCCGAAAAACTCGAAAAATGTCAATTTTTAAAATGTCATAAAAAGTCATCAGAAAGACTTATTATAGTATATTGAATAATTTCGTCACATAAGTTGTTGAATAAAGTTGTAGAAAAGCCATTTTACAGCATGTTGAATATTGTGAAAAAATGTCATACTATAGCATGCCGAAAAATGAACAACTTTAAAATGTCAAAAAAAGGCATCAGAAAGCCTTTCTGTAGTATGTTGAATGATTTCAGAGTATAATTTGTTGAAAAATATGGCTAAAATGCCATTTGATATGATGTTGGAAATTGTAAAACAAATGTCATACTATAGCATGCCAAAAAAAGCCAAAAATTGACAATTTTTAAAATGTAAAAAAAAGGCATCAGAAGGACTTATTATTATATTTTGATTAATATCATAGTGTAATTTGATGAAAAAAGTTATTTTTAGGCATGTTGAAAATTTTCAAAATAATGTCATACAATGGCATGCCGAAAAAATCCAAAAATGTCAATTTTTAAAAAGTCATCAGAAAGACTTATTATAGTGTATTGATTGATTTCATAGTATAATTTGATGAAAAAAGTCATTTTACAGCATGTTGAAAATTTTCAAAAAATGTCATACTATAGCATGCCGAAAAACTCCAAAAATGTCAATTTTTAAAATGTCATAAAAAGTCATCAGAAAGACTTATTATAGTGTAGTGATTGATTTCATAGTATAATTTGATGAAAAAAGTCATTTTACAGCATGTTGAAAATTTAAAAATAAATGTCACACTATAGCATGCCGAAAAACTCCAAAAATGTCAACTTTTAAAATGTCATGAAAAGTCGTCAGAAAGACTTATTATAGTATAGTGGATAATTTCGTCACATAAGTTTTTGAATAAAGTTGTAGAAAAGCCATTTAACAGCATGTTGAAAATTGTGAAAAAATTTCTTACTATAGCATGCCGAAAAATGAAAATTTTTAAAATGTCATAAAATGTCATCAGAAAGACTTATTATAGTGTATTGATTGATTTCATAGTATAATTTGATGAAAAAAATCATTTTACAGCATGTTGAAAATTTTCAAAAAATGTCATACTATAGCATGCCGAAAAACTCCAAAAATGTCAATTTTTAAAATGTCATAAAAAGTCATCAGAAAGACTTATTATAGTGTATTGATTGATTTCATAGTATAATTTGATGAAAAAAGTCATTTTACAGCATGTTGAAAATTTTCAAAAAATGTCATACTATAGCATGCCGAAAAACTCCAAAAATGTCAATTTTTAAAATGTCATAAAAAGTCATCAGAAAGACGTATGATGGTATATTGAATAATT
This sequence comes from Synanceia verrucosa, assembly GCA_029721515.1. Classification (NCBI taxonomy): domain Eukaryota; kingdom Metazoa; phylum Chordata; class Actinopteri; order Perciformes; family Synanceiidae; genus Synanceia; species Synanceia verrucosa. Next base: position 22,597,460 of record CM056559.1, read on the forward strand.
TTGTCATATGAGTTACTGAACAAAGTTCAAAGAAAGCCATTTTACAACATGTTGAAAATAATGAAAAACGTCATACTATAGCATGCCGAAAAATGAAAAATTTTAAAATGTCAAAAAAAGGCATCAGAAAGCCTTTCTGTAGTATGTTGAATGATTTCATAGTATAATTTGTTGAAAAATATGGCTAAAATGCCATTTGATATGATGTTGGAAATTGTAAAACAAATGTCATACTATAGCATGCCAAAAAAAGCCAAAAATTGACAATTTTTAAAATGTAAAAAAAAGGCATCAGAAGGACTTATTATAATATTTTGACTGATTTCATATTGTAATTTGATGAAAAAAGTTATTTTTAGGCATATTGAAAATTTTCAAAAAATGTCATACTATAGCATGCCGAAAAAATGCAAAAATGTCAATTTTTAAAAAGTCACCAGAAAGACTTATTATAGTGTATTGATTGATTTCATAGTATAAGTTGATGAAAAAAGTCATTTTACAGCATGTTGCAAATTTTAGAAAAATGTCATACTATAGCATGCCGAAAAACTCCAACAATGTCAATTTTTAAAATGTCATAAGAAGTCATCAAAAAGACTTATTATAGTGTATTGATTGATTTCATAGTATAATTTGATGGAAAAAAGTCATTTTACAGCATGTTGAAAATTTTCAAAAAATGTCATACTATAGCATGCCGAAAAAATCCAAAAATGTCAATTTTTAAAAAGTCATCAGAAAGACTTATTATAGTGTATTGATTGATTTCATAGTATAATTTGATGAAAAAAGTCATTTTACAGCATGTTGAAAATTTTCAAAAAAGGTCATACTATAGCATGCTGAAAAATGAAAATTTTTAAAATGTCATAAAATGTCATCAGAAAGACTTATTATAGTGTATTGATTGATTTCATAGTATAATTTGATGAAAAAAGTCATTTTACAGCATGTTGAAAATTTTCAAAAAATGTCATACTATAGCATGCCGAAAAACTCCAAAAATGTCAATTTTTAAAATGTCATAAAAAGTCATCAGAAAGACGTATGATGGTATATTGAATAATTTTGTCATATGAGTTACTGAACAAAGTTCAAAGAAAGCCATTTTACAACATGTTGAAAATAATGAAAAACGTCATACTATAGCATGCCGAAAAATGAAAAATTTTAAAATGTCAAAAAAAGGCATCAGAAAGCCTTTCTGTAGTATGTTGAATGATTTCATAGTATAATTTGTTGAAAAATATGGCTAAAATGCCATTTGATATGATGTTGGAAATTGTAAAACAAATGTCATACTATAGCATGCCAAAAAAAGCCAAAAATTGACAATTTTTAAAATGTAAAAAAAAGGCATCAGAAGGACTTATTATAATATTTTGACTGATTTCATATTGTAATTTGATGAAAAAAGTTATTTTTAGGCATGTTGAAAATTTTCAAAAAATGTCATACTATAGCATGCCGAAAAAATGCAAAAATGTCAATTTTTAAAAAGTCACCAGAAAGACTTATTATAGTGTATTGATTGATTTCATAGTATAAGTTGATGAAAAAAGTCATTTTACAGCATGTTGCAAATTTTAGAAAAATGTCATACTATAGCATGCCGAAAAACTCCAACAATGTCAATTTTTAAAATGTCATAAGAAGTCATCAAAAAGACTTATTATAGTGTATTGATTGATTTCATAGTATAATTTGATGGAAAAAAGTCATTTTACAGCATGTTGAAAATTTTCAAAAAATGTCATACTATAGCATGCCGAAAAAATCCAAAAATGTCAATTTTTAAAAAGTCATCAGAAAGACTTATTATAGTGTATTGATTGATTTCATAGTATAATTTGATGAAAAAAGTCATTTTACAGCATGTTGAAAATTTTCAAAAAATGTCATACTATAGCATGCCGAAAAACTCCAAAAATGTCAATTTTTAAAATGTCATAAAAAGTCATCAGAAAGACTTATTATAGTGTAGTGATTGATTTCATAGTATAATTTGATGAAAAAAGTCATTTTACAGCATGTTGAAAATTTAAAAATAAATGTCACACTATAGCATGCCGAAAAACTCCAAAAATGTCAACTTTTAAAATGTCATGAAAAGTCGTCAGAAAGACTTATTATAGTATAGTGGATAATTTCGTCACATAAGCTGTTGAAGAAAGTTGGAGAAAAGCCATTTAACAGCATGTTGAAAATTGTGAAAAAATGTCATACTATAGCATGCCGAAAAATGAAATTTTTTAAAATGTCATAAAAAGTCATCAGAAAGACTTATTATAGTGTATTGATTGATTTCACAGTATAATTTGATGAAAAAAGTCATTTTATAGCAAGTCGAAAATTTAAAAAAAAATGTCATACTATAGCATGCCGAAAAACTCCAAAAATGACCATTTTTAAAATGTCATAAAAAGCCATCAGAAAGACTTATTATAGTGTATTGATTGATTTCATAGTATAATTTGATGAAAAAAGTCATTTTACAGCATGTTGAAAATTTTCAAAAAATGTCATACTATAGCATGCCGAAAAACTCCAAACATGTCAATTTTTAAAATGTCATAAAAAGTCATCAGAAAGACTGATTATAGTATATTGAATAATTTCGTCACATAAGTTGTTGAATAAAGTTCAAAGAAAGCCATTTTACAACATGTTGAAAATTATGAAAAATGTCATACTATAGCATGCCAAAAAATGAAAAATTATAAAATGTCAAAAAAGGCATCAGAAAGCTTTTCTGTAGTATGTTGAATGATTTCATAGTATAATTTGTTGAAAAATATGGCTAAAATGCCATTTGATATGATGTTGGAAATTGTAAAACAAATGTCATACTATAGCATGCCAAAAAGAGCCAAAAATTGACAATTTTTAAAATGTCATAAAAAGTCATCAGAAAGACTTATTATAGTGTGTTGATTGATTTCATAGTATAATTTGATGGAAAAAGTCATTTTACAGCATGTAGAAAATTTTCAAAAAATGTCATACTATAGCATGCCAAAAAACTCCAAAAATGTCAATTTTTAAAATGTCATAAAAAGTCATCAGAAAGACTTATTATAGTGTATTGATTGATTTCATAGTATAATTTGATGAAAAAAGTCATTTTACAGCATGTTGAAAATTTTCAAAAAATGTCATACTATAGCATGCCAAAAAACTCCAAAAATGTCAATTTTTAAAATGTCATAAAAAGTCATCAGAAAGACTTATTATAGTGTATTGATTGATTTCATAGTATAATTTGATGGAAAAAGTCATTTTACAGCATGTAGAAAATTTTCAAAAAATGTCATACTATAGCATGCCAAAAAACTCCAAAAATGTCAATTTTTAAAATGTCATAAAAAGTCATCAGAAAGACTTATTATAGTGTATTGATTGATTTCATAGTATAATTTGATGAAAAAAGTCATTTTACAGCATGTTGAAAATTTAAAAAAAATGTCATACAATGGCATGCCGAAAAACTCCAAAAATGTCAATTTTTAAAATGTCATAAAAAGTCATCAGAAAGACTTATTATAGTGTATTGAATAATTTTGTCATATAAGTTACTGAATAAAGTTCAAAGAAAGCCATTTTACAGCATATTGAAAATTTTCAAAAAATGTCATACTATTGCATGCCGAAAAACTCCAAAAATGTCAATTTTTAAAATGTCATAAAAAGTCATCAGAAAGACGTATGATGGTATATTGAATAATTTTGTCATATAAGTTACTGAATAAAGTTCAAAGAAAGCCATTTTACAACATGTTGAAAATTATGAAACAAATGTCATACTATAGCATGCCAAAAAGCCAAAAATTGACAATTTTTAAAATGTCAAAAAAAGGCATCAGAAAGCCTTTCTGTAGTATGTTGAATGATTTCATAGTATAATTTGTTGAAAAATATGGATAAAATGCCATTTGATATGATGTTGGAAATTGTAAAACAAATGTCATACTATAGCATGCCAAAAAAAGCCAAAAATTGACAATTTTTAAAATGTAAAAAAAAGGCATCAGAAGGACTTATTATAACATTTTGACTGATTTCATAGTGTAATTTGATGAAAAAAGTTATTTTTAGGCATGTTGAAAATTTTCAAAAAATGTCATACTATAGCATTCCGAAAAACTCCAAAAATGTCAATTTTTAAAATGTCATAAAAAGTCATCAAAAAGACTTATTATAGTGTGTTGATTGATTTCATAGTATAATTTGATGAAAAAAGTCATTTTACAGCATGTTGAAAATTTTCAAAAAATGTCATACTATAGCATGCTGAAAAACTCCAAACATGTCAATTTTTAAAATGTCATAAAAAGTCATCAGAAAGACTTATTATAGTGTGTTGATTGATTTCATAGTATAATTTGATGAAAAAAGTCATTTTACAGCATGTTGAAAATTTTCAAAAAATGTCATACTATAGCATGCCGAAAAACTCCAAAAATGACAATTTTTAAAATGTCATAAAAAGTCATCAGAAAGACTTATTATAGTGTATTGATTGATTTCATAGTTTAATTTGATGAAAAAAGTCATTTACAGCATGTTGAAAATTTAAAAAAAAAAATGTCATACTATAGCATGCTGAAAAACTCCAAAAATGTCACTTTTTAAAATGTCATAAAAAGTCATCAGAAAGACTTATTATAGTGTATTGATTGATTTCATAGTATAATTTGATGAAAAAAGTCATTTTACAGCATGTTGAAAATTTTCAAAAAATGTCATACTATAGCATGCCGAAAAAATCCAAAAATGTCAATTTTTAAAAAGTCATCAGAAAGACTTATTATAGTGTATTGATTGATTTCATAGTATAATTTGATGAAAAAAGTCATTTTACAGCATGTTGAAAATTTTCAAAAAAGGTCATACTATAGCATGCTGAAAAACTCCAAAAATGTCAATTTTTAAAATGTCATAAAAAGTCATCAGAAAGACGTATGATGGTATATTGAATAATTTTGTCATATAAGTTACTGAATAAAGTTCAAAGAAAGCCATTTTACAACATGTTGAAAATTATGAAAAATGTCATACTATAGCATGCTGAAAAATGACAAATTTTAAAATGTCAAAAAAAGGCATCAGAAAGCCTTTCTGTAGTATGTTGAATGATTTCATAGTATAATTTGTTGAAAAATATGGATAAAAATGCCACTTGATATGATGTTGGAAATTGTAAAACAAATGTCATACTATAGCATGCCAAAAAAAGCCAAAAATTGACAATTTTTAAAATGTAAAAAAAAGGCATCAGAAGGACTTATTATAATATTTTGACTGATTTCATAGTGTAATTTGATGAAAAAAGTTATTTTTAGGCATGTTGAAAATTTTCAAAAAATCACATACTATAGCAAGCCGAAAAAATCCAAAAATGTCAATTTTTAAAATGTCATAAAAAGTCATCAGAAAGACTTATTATACTGTATTGATTGATTTCATAGTATAAGTTGATGAAAAAAGTCATTTTACCGCATGTTGAAAATTTTCAAAAAATGTCATACTATAGCATGCCGAAAAACTCCAAAAATGACAATTTTTAAAATGTCATAAAAAGTCATCAGAAAGACTTATTATAGTGTATTGATTGATTTCATAGTTTAATTTGATGAAAAAAGTTATTTTTAGGCATGTTGAAAATTTTCAAAAAATGTCATACTATAACATGCCGAAAAAATCCAAAAATGTCAATTTTTAAAAAGTCATCAGAAAGACTTATTATAGTGTATTGATTGATTTCATAGTATAATTTGATGAAAAAAGTCATTTTACAGCATGTTGAAAATTTTCAAACAATGTCATACTATAGCATGCCGAAAAACTCCAAAAATGACAATTTTTAAAATGTCATAAAAAGTCATCAGAAAGACTTATTATAGTGTATTGATTGATTTCATAGTATAATTTGATGAAAAAAGTCATTTTACAGCATGTTGAAAATTAAAAAAAAAAGTCATACTATAGCATGCTGAAAAACTCCAAAAATGTCAATTTTTAAAATGTCATAAAAAGTCATCAGAAAGACTTATTATAGTGTATTGATTGATTTCATAGTTTAATTTGATGAAAAAAGTAATTTTACAGCATGTTGAAAATTTTCAAAAAATGTCATACTATAGCATGCCGAAAAACTCCAAAAATGTCAATTTTTAAAATGTCATAAAAAGTCATCAGAAAGACTTATTAGTGTGTTGATTGATTTCATAGTATAATTTGATGAAAAAAGTCATTTTACAGCATGTTGCAAATTTTAAAAAAAATGTCATACTATAGCATGCCGAAAAACTCCAAAAATGTCAATTTTTAAAACGTCATAAAAAGTCATCAGAAAGACGTATGATGGTATATTGAATAATTTTGTCATATAAGTTACTGAATAAAGTTCAAAGAAAGCCATTTTACAACATGTTGAAAATTATGAAAAATGTCATACTATAGCATGCCGAAAAATGACAAATTTTAAAATGTCAAAAAAAGGCATCAGAAAGCCTTTCTGTAGTATGTTGAATGATTTCATAGTATAATTTGTTGAAAAATATGGCTAAAATGCCATTTGATATGATGTTGGAAATTGTAAAACAAATGTCATACTATAGCATGCCAAAAAAAAGCCAAAAATTGACAATTTTTAAAATGTAAAAAAAAGGCATCAGAAGGACTTATTATAATATTTTGACTGATTTCATCGTGTAATTTGATGAAAAAAGTTATTTTTAGGCATGTTGAAAATTTTCAAAAAATGTCATACTATGGCATGCCGAAAAAATCCAAAAATGTCAATTTTTAAAAAGTCATCAGAAAGACTTATTATAGTGTATTGATTGAATTCATAGTATAATTTGATGAAAAAAGTCATTTTACAGCAAGTTGAAAATTTAAAAAAATGTCATACTATAGCATGCTGAAAAACTCCAAAAATGTCAATTTTTAAAATGTCATAAAAAGTCATCAGAAAGACTTATTATAGTGTATTGATTGATTTCATAGTATAATTTGATGAAAAAAGTCATTTTACAGCATGTTGAAAATTTAAAAAAAATGTCATACTATAGCATGCTGAAAAACTCCAAAACTGTCAATTTTTAAAATGTCATAAAAAGTCATCAGAAAGACTTATTATAGTGTGTTGATTGATTTCATAGTATAATTTGATGAAAAAAGTCATTTTACAGCATGTTGAAAATTTTCAAAAAATGTCATACTATAGCATGCCGAAAAAATCCAAAAATGTCAATTTTTAAAAAGTCATAAAAAGTCATCAAAAAGACTTATTATAGTGTGTTGATTGATTTCATAGTATAATTTGATGAAAAAAGTCATTTTACAGCATGTTGAAAATTTTCAAAAAATGTCATACTATAGCATGCCGAAAAACTCCAAAAATGTCAATTTTTAAAATGTCATAAAAAGTCATCAGAAAGACTTATTATAGTGTGTTGATTGATTTCATAGTATAATTTGATGAAAAAAGTCATTTTACAGCATGTTGAAAATTTTCAAAAAATGTCATACTATAGCATGCTGAAAAACTCCAAAAATGTCAATTTTTAAAATGTCATAAAAAGTCACCAGAAAGACTTATTATAGTATATTGAATAATTTCGTCACATAAGTTGTTGAATAAAGTTGGAGAAAAGCCATTTAACAGCATGTTGAAAATTGTGAAAAAATGTCATACTATAGCATGCCGAAAAATGAACAACTTTAAAATGTCAAAAAAAGTCATCAGAAAGACTTATTATAGTGTATTGATTGATTTCATAGTATAATTTGATGAAAAAAGTCATTTTACAGCATGTTGAAAATTTAAAAATATGTCATACTATAGCATGCCGAAAAACTCCAAAAATGTCAATTTTTAAAATGTCATAAAAAGTCATCAGAAAGACTTATTATAGTGTATTGATTGATTTCATAGTATAATTTGATGAAAAAAGTCATTTTACAGCATGTTGAAAATTTTAAAAAAATGTCATACTATAGCATGCTGAAAAACTCCAAAACTGTCAATTTTTAAAATGTCATAAAAAGTCATCAGAAAGACTTATTATAGTACATTGAATAATTTCATCACATAAGTTGTTGAATAAAGTTGGAGAAAAGCCATTTAACAGCATGTTGAAAATTGTGAAAAAATGTCATACTATAGCATGCCGAAAAATGAACAACTTTAAAATGTCAAAAAAAGTCATCAGAAAGACTTATTATAGTGTATTGATTGATTTCATAGTTTAATTTGATGAAAAAAGTCATTTTACAGCATGTTGAAAATTTAAAAAAAAAATGTCATACTATAGCATGCTGAAAAACTCCAAAAATGTCACTTTTTAAAATGTCATAAAAAGTCATCAAAAAGACTTATTATAGTGTATTGATTGATTTCATAGTATAATTTGATGAAAAAAATCATTTTACAGCAAGTTGAAAATTTAAAAAATGTCATACTATAGCATGCCGAAAAACTCCAAAAATGTCAATTTTTAAAATGTCATAAAAAGTCATCAAAAAGACTTATTATAGTGTGTCGATTGATTTCATAGTATAATTTGATGAAAAAAGTCATTTTACAGCATGTTGAAAATTTAAAAATAAATGTCATACTATAGCATGCCGAAAAACTCCAAAAATGTAAAATTTTAAAATGTCATAAAAAGTCATCAGAAAGACTTATTATAGTATATTAAATAATTTCGTCACACAAGTTGTTGAATAAAGTTGTAGAAAAGCCATTTAACAGCATGTTGAAATTTTTTTTAAAAATGTCATACTATAGCATGCCGAAAAAATCCAAAAATGTCAATTTTTAAAATGTCATAAAAAGTCATCAGAAAGACTTATTATAGTGTGTTGATTGATTTCATAGTATAATTTGATGAAAAAAGTCATTTTACAGCATGTTGAAAATTTTCAAAAAATGTCATACTATAGCATGCTGAAAAACTCCAAAAATGTCAATTTTTAAAATGTCATAAAAAGTCATCAGAAAGACGTATGATGGTATATTGAATAATTTTGTCATATAAGTTACTGAATAAAGTTCAAAGAAAGCCATTTTACAACATGTTGAAAATTATGAAAAATGTCATACTATAGCATGCCGAAAAATGACAAATTTTAAAATGTCAAAAAAAGGCATCAGAAAGCCTTTCTGTAGTATGTTGAATGATTTCATAGCATAATTTGTTGAAAAATATGGCTAAAATGCCATTTGATATGATGTTGGAAATTGTAAAACAAATGTCATACTATAGCATGCCAAAAAAAGCCAAAAATTGACAATTTTTAAAATGTAAAAAAAAGGCATCAGAAGGACTTATTATAATATTTTGACTGATTTCATCGTGTAATTTGATGAAAAAAGTCATTTTACAGCATGTTGAAAATTTTCAAAAAATGTCATACTATAGCATGCCGAAAAAATCCAAAAATGTCAATTTTTAAAAAGTCATCAGAAAGACTTATTATAGTGTATTGATTGATTTCATAGTATAATTTGATGAAAAAAGTCATTTTACAGCATGTTGAAAATTTAAAAAAATGTCATACTATAGCATGCCGAAAAACTCCAAAAATGTCAATTTTTAAAATGTCATAAAAAGTCATCAGAAAGACTTATTATAGTGTATTGATTGATTTCATAGTATAATTTGATGAAAAAAGTCATTTTACAGCATGTTGAAAATTTAAAAAAAATGTCATACTATAGCATGCTGAAAAACTCCAAAACTGTCAATTTTTAAAATGTCATAAAAAGTCATCAGAAAGACTTAGACTAGTGTGTTGAGAGATTTCATATTAGAATTTGTTGAAAAAAGTCATGTTACAGCATGTTGAAAATTTTCAAAAATGTCATACTATAGCATGCCAAAAACTCCAAAAATGTCAATTTTTAAAATGTCATAAAAAGTCATCAGAAAGACTTATTATAGTGTGTTGATTGATTTCATAGTATAATTTGATGAAAAAAGTCATTTTACAGCATGTTGAAAATTTTCAAAAAATGTCATACTATAGCATGCTGAAAAACTCCAAAAATGTCAATTTTTAAAATGTCATAAAAAGTCACCAGAAAGACTTATTATAGTATATTGAATAATTTCGTCACATAAGTTGTTGAATAAAGTTGGAGAAAAGCCATTTAACAGCATGTTGAAAATTGTGAAAAAATGTCATACTATAGCATGCCGAAAAATGAACAACTTTAAAATGTCAAAAAAAGTCATCAGAAAGACTTATTATAGTGTATTGATTGATTTCATAGTATAATTTGATGAAAAAAGTCATTTTACAGCATGTTTAAAATTTAAAAATATGTCATATTATAGCATGCCGAAAAACTCCAAAAATGTCAATTTTTAAAATGTCATAAAAAGTCATCAGAAAGACTTATTATAGTGTATTGATTGATTTCATAGTATAATTTGATGAAAAAAGTCATTTTACAGCATGTTGAAAATTTAAAAAAAATGTCATACTATAGCATGCTGAAAAACTCCAAAACTGTCAATTTTTAAAATGTCATAAAAAGTCATCAGAAAGACTTATTATAGTATATTGAATAATTTCATCACATAAGTTGTTGAATAAAGTTGGAGAAAAGCCATTTAACAGCATGTTGAAAATTGTGAAAAAATGTCATACTATAGCATGCCGAAAAATGAACAACTTTAAAATGTCAAAAAAAGTCATCAGAAAGACTTATTATAGTGTATTGATTGATTTCATAGTTTAATTTGATGAAAAAAGTCATTTTACAGCATGTTGAAAATTAAAAAAAAAAATGTCATACTATAGCATGCTGAAAAACTCCAAAAATGTCACTTTTTAAAATGTCATAAAAAGTCATCATCAAAAAGACTTATTATAGTGTATTGATTGATTTCATAGTATAATTTGATGAAAAAAATCATTTTACAGCAAGTTGAAAATTTAAAAAATGTCATACTATAGCATGCCGAAAAACTCCAAAAATGTCAATTTTTAAAATGTCATAAAAAGTCATCAAAAAGACTTATTATAGTGTGTCGATTGATTTCATAGTATAATTTGATGAAAAAAGTCATTTTACAGCATGTTGAAAATTTAAAAATAAATGTCATACTATAGCATGCCGAAAAACTCCAAAAATGTAAAATTTTAAAATGTCATAAAAAGTCATCAGAAAGACTTATTATAGTATATTAAATAATTTCGTCACACAAGTTGTTGAATAAAGTTGTAGAAAAGCCATTTAACAGCATGTTGAAATTTTTTTTAAAAATGTCATACTATAGCATGCCGAAAAAATCCAAAAATGTCAATTTTTAAAATGTCATAAAAAGTCATCAGAAAGACTTATTATAGTGTGTTGATTGATTTCATAGTATAATTTGATGAAAAAAGTCATTTTACAGCATGTTGAAAATTTTCAAAAAATGTCATACTATAGCATGCTGAAAAACTCCAAAAATGTCAATTTTTAAAATGTCATAAAAAGTCATCAGAAAGACGTATGATGGTATATTGAATAATTTTGTCATATAAGTTACTGAATAAAGTTCAAAGAAAGCCATTTTACAACATGTTGAAAATTATGAAAAATGTCATACTATAGCATGCCGAAAAATGACAAATTTTAAAATGTCAAAAAAAGGCATCAGAAAGCCTTTCTGTAGTATGTTGAATGATTTCATAGCATAATTTGTTGAAAAATATGGCTAAAATGCCATTTGATATGATGTTGGAAATTGTAAAACAAATGTCATACTATAGCATGCCAAAAAAAGCCAAAAATTGACAATTTTTAAAATGTAAAAAAAAGGCATCAGAAGGACTTATTATAATATTTTGACTGATTTCATCGTGTAATTTGATGAAAAAAGTCATTTTACAGCATGTTGAAAATTTTCAAAAAATGTCATACTATAGCATGCCGAAAAAATCCAAAAATGTCAATTTTTAAAAAGTCATCAGAAAGACTTATTATAGTGTATTGATTGATTTCATAGTATAATTTGATGAAAAAAGTCATTTTACAGCATGTTGAAAATTTAAAAAAATGTCATACTATAGCATGCCGAAAAACTCCAAAAATGTCAATTTTTAAAATGTCATAAAAAGTCATCAGAAAGACTTATTATAGTGTATTGATTGATTTCATAGTATAATTTGATGAAAAAAGTCATTTTACAGCATGTTGAAAATTTAAAAAAAATGTCATACTATAGCATGCTGAAAAACTCCAAAACTGTCAATTTTTAAAATGTCATAAAAAGTCATCAGAAAGACTTATTATAGTGTGTTGATTGATTTCATAGTATAATTTGATGAAAAAAGTCATTTTACAGCATGTTGAAAATTTTCAAAAAATGTCATACTATAGCATGCCAAAAAACTCCAAAAATGTCAATTTTTAAAATGTCATAAAAAGTCATCAGAAAGACTTATTATAGTGTGTTGATTGATTTCATAGTATAAGTTGATGAAAAAAGTCATTTTACAGCATGTTGAAAATTTTCAAAAAATGTCATACTATAGCATGCTGAAAAACTCCAAAAATGTCAATTTTTAAAATGTCATAAAAAGTCATCAGAAAGACTTATTATAGTATATTGAATAATTTCGTCACATAAGTTGTTGAATAAAGTTGGAGAAAAGCCATTTAACAGCATGTTGAAAATTGTGAAAAAATGTCGTACTATAGCATGCCGAAAAATGAACAACTTTAAAATGTCAAAAAAAGTCATCAGAAAGACTTATTATAGTGTATTGATTGATTTCATAGTATAATTTGATGAAAAAAGTCATTTTACAGCATGTTGAAAATTTTAAAAAATGTCATACTATAGCATGCCGAAAAACTCCAAAAATGTCAATTTTTAAAATGTCATAAAAAGTCATCAGAAAGACTGATTATAGTATATTGAATAATTTCGTCACATAAGTTGTTGAATAAAGTTCAAAGAAAGCCATTTTACATGTTGAAAATTATGAAAAATGTTATGCTATTGCATGCCAAAAAAATGAAAAATTATAAAATGTCAAAAAAGGCATCAGAAAGCTTTTCTGTAGTATGTTGAATGATTTCATAGTATAATTTGTTGAAAAATATGGCTAAAATGCCATTTGATATGATGTTGGAAATTGTAAAACAAATGTCAAAGTATAGCATGCCAAAAAAAGCCAAAAATTGACAATTTTTAATGTTTTAAATGTCTCAAAAAGCTTGATGTCATCCCTGCTGAGCTCCAGACACCTTCCTTCTCTGCTGGCTGGAATGAAGATTCCAGCAGGGATCCAGCAGAGGGTTGAACCAGCTGGACTCTGGATGCTGCAGCACCCTGTAAGAAAGCTGGAGAGGTCTGAGGAAAATGTTGCAGTTCAGCAATAATGGCAGTAATATTGTTTTCCAGCCTCTAAATATGATTTTCTCAGTCTTCTTACTGATAATGTTATACTCTCTTGGCTGAGGGACTGATGGAGGACGATTATTTGTCCATTTATATGCTTAATGTCTTTACATAGCTTGACAAGCTTTTGCACTCCACCAAAGTGCATGCGCACACTTACTTATGTCATCGTTTGCAAATCCTAAAGGGCTCTTTATTTGTGGTATATATATTTATTTGACCACACTCTCACATGCTTTGTCCCTAATTGACCTTCTTGAGTTCACCACTGGACACTTTACTGACACTATGCTGTCATCTCAGCTCCACTTCTTGTTTACACCTGTGTCGATATACTCATCACACATATACAGACACACTCCTGTTATCATTCTGCATAATTTGAATTAATGCTTCTGATTAAACAGAGCTTTTTACAAAATAAGATTGTGCTCTAGGCACAGACATGGAAAATTATTAGACCAGTACCACTAAAAGAATATTATCTGAAGAATATAATGAACATGAAAAGAATTATGTGAAGGCACAAAGGCAGCCATCTTGGTACTGCTGGAAATTAGCATGAGTGAGAGACAAGTAGCTAAAAAAATGAAGACATCCAAGACAGCCATTCATTACCCCAAGAACAAAAAACAACACGGTACTATCATAGGCAGGAAACATCTTTCACTCATCTGTTCCTGTGTCAGGAATCATCATCAGACCTCCAGGGACCTTAAAAAGGAGCGGCTCTGTCCAGACATGTGACTTGTTCAGAAAGGACAGTTTGAAACTGACGTCTTGAAGCTGGTCTGAAGTCACACAGAGCAGAAGAAGCCCTTCATCAACCAAAGGAAGAGGAAGGCCTGGTGACTCTTTGCTGGGATCACAAGGATCAGATGACTGGGCTGAGGTTCTCTTCAGTGATGAATCCAGTTTAGAGTTGATGTCCACTCCAGCCAACTTAGTGATGAGGAGGAAGCCTGGAGGAGCCTGCAAACCACACGGTCCTGCCCCTACAATAAAATATGGGGGTGGGTCAGTGATGATCTGGGCTTGTTTCAGTCTGACTGGAACAGGGAGAATGAAGCAGGTCATGTACAGGACTACTCTTGAAAACAGTCTTCTTCCATCAGCTGGAAAACTCTTTCCTGTCTCCAATGACTGGATTTTCCAACAAGACAATGCCCCCTGCCACACAGGAAGGTCAGTTACAGCCTGGATGGAGAAGCACAACATTTAAACCATGCCTTGGAAAATGGTTTGATATCAATAAGAAATGAAAAATAATTCAGCTCCAGCATCAGGAGGTCCTCTTCAGTCAGCTGCCACATTCCTACAGCAGCCCAGAAGGTTCAAACAAACACTGACAGGAGTTCTGCACGCTTGACTTACAGGAGATATTTCAGTTGAATCCAGTCAGACTGCTGAAGACATGAGCACTTTTTGTTAGGGCCAACAGCGCCCTCTGGCTGTCATAAAACGGATTCCTTCTCCTTCACAGCAGTGTGGTTCTCAGTTTATCATCACAGAGAACTTTTCTCTTTACAGGAACCAGGATGTTGAGATGAAGGCTTGAATCATTAAGACCTGACAAGCCTCACAAGCAAACATCAAAAACTAAACTTTTTTTTTTTTTTAAACAGTCAAATTTCCACATCTGTGAGACAAATAAAGGACCATTTTTGTCATTAAATCAAGCGAATTAGACTTTCAGCTCAGTGGCATAACTCATTTATTGAATAAAAATTGGACATGAACATGTGCAGACTAAAAACCAGTGTAACAAACTGACAACCCTAAAATTTTCATTGAATCAAGTCTGCATGCCCTGCTATAAAAAAAAAGAAAAAAGTAAATACAATTCTGTAACCAGTCATCTTTTTTAAACTGTACAAAACAGCTTTAGCAACAAATAATAATTTGTCCAAATTTAGGAAACAAAAACCGCTCGCCCACCATCCCCGCAATGTGCAAACATTGATTTTCCTGAATGATTGCTTTTCTCTTTGTTCTTTCAATCGTTCCACTGAGCTGCTCGCTTCTATAAATCAAAGCGTTCACATTTTGTCAGCAGAAATCAATCCGTCTTTACACTGTAAATAAGTTGGTTTTCCCAAAGTCCATAACTTTACACATAAAACTAAGAACATAAGGAGGCAGGCTAGAGAGATGGTGGTGGTGTGTAGGGTGGAGGTATCACAGGAAAATTAAGAAAAACCTACAGATGGAGAGGACAGAACTGATGTCACACTGTTCTTGCCTTCCCTCAACCACTGGTCATGTCTGATGTGAGTGGACAAGAGGCCAGTAAACCTAAAAACAGTCCTCTAAATAATGCTGATTGATGCTGCAGCAGCCTGGGTTCCTCAGACGCACCCATTCAATCTAGAATAACACCACTATATCAACCACCTCTGCCAAATATCAGCTACAGGTGGTGCTGTGGTGTAAACTGAGACATTAATACATGCAGAAAGAAACAGGATTCAGGCAATCACAACACTGTTCACAGAAACACCTCCAATGTCAAAGCTAAACTCCACAATGAAAAGAAGTGCTGTTGTGAGGCCCGACCCAATGAAATTCAAGGTTGAGGATTCCTGTAAATTATAATTTAAACTGTCAGGACACATGAGAAAGCCAATGACGTTGGTATCAGGCTGTAATACACCCAAAATAAAACCAAACCAGTTAAGTTCTCTTAACCAGTGGCAGAGGGGCAGCATTAGGAGTGGACGGCTGCTCAGTGAGCCGACAGGTTGCACAGATTTAACCTACTTCCATATTAGCTGAATTGCACATATTTAGCTAACCTTCTGAAGAACTCGCCAGATGTTCCCGCTAACATGACTTCATTAAATGAACAGACTACAAAACATGGATATTTTCCGGACAGTTAATTGTATTCAACAAAATTCAGAGAACACGCCAAGCCAGTTTTGGTTTTGAGTATACTGAAAATATGTCAGTGACAATCAGTCCTAGAGCTAGCCTCTGCGTGGTCTCAGCGGCGGTGACGGCTATGTCCTGAGTGGCCACTACTGCTGTGGTGTTTGCTCTTGTGGCTACGCTCCCTCTCTCTGTCCCTGTCATAGGACCGCGACCTCTCCCTCTCTCTCCTGTCTCCACGGTGACCGCCTCCTCGCTCATGTTTGTGTTTCTTCGAAGAGAGATCAAAGGAACTGCGGTCTCTGTCTCTCTCCCGTTCCCTGTCTCTGTCTCGTTCCCTGTCCACTTTGACCGGAGTGCGGGACCGCGACCGAGACCGCGAGCGCTTCCTCTTGTGACCGGATCCTCCGCCTCCACTGTTGCTGTGGCGACCGCTGGGCTTGGAGTCATTATTGCCATGGTGACTGGTCTTCGACTTGAGGTGGGGGAGGAGGGGTGAGGGCAGGTGTCGCCGAGGTGATGGACTACGACTGTGAGAGCGTGAGCGTGAACGAGAGCTGTAGGTCCCTGAGCGACTGCGTCTGCTGTTGTAACTGCAAGGAGAGGTAAGGAAGACATTCAGAGATATATATTGTCATGCAATCAACACTTAAACCAGTTCATTATGAAGGTCTTTATACATATTTTAAGAGATCTTACTGTCTGCGAGGAGAGCGGGATCTGGATCGGGACCGCGTTCTTGAACGAGATCGACTTCCGCTCCGGCTGTTCCTCCCGATCTTCACGTCTTTCCTTAAGCTGGAAAAAAAAAAAAAAAAAAAAAAAAAAAAAAAAAGATTAGGCCTATGAAATTAAAAGACAGGCACACACATTGCTCTTACAATCTACTGAAACTTAAAGGTGGTAAAAGAATAGCATTAAGGAAAGTGAAGAGGATCGCTGAAATAACCTCACACTAAATAATGTGCTTTGTTTCTTACCCGTTGTGTGGACTCTTGTTGATCTGGGCCCGGTTATCTGGCTCCTTCTTAACTGGTTTGAGGGTCTGGGGGTTTGGAGACTTCTCTTCCACCTTTGCCACATTTGGGGAGCAGGGCTTGGAAGCAGGAGAGAAGCCCCCCAGTGTGGACAGAGCAGGGGTACCATCAGGGTTCAGGCCTTTAGCCTTCAGCTTGGCCTCCGCCAAGAACATCTTCCTCCGCTCCACTTCCTTCTCCAGCTGGTCGTAGTTAGGCTGGGGAGGAAATCACACATTCACACACTAACAACAGAGTCCACTGTGTGCAGGTGGGTTATTTAACTGATGCACATAGACTTTCAACATGTCACGGTCTAAGCTGTAAATGCCTGTGTTGGTAACAAATTTGACAAAGTTAGTGTTACAGTCTGAAAGAGTCAGTTTGTTGTGTCCTCCTGTGCTCATAACATTTATCAGATTTCACAGAATCTCTGCTTGTGAAGCTCGTCAACACTACACAGCACTGAGCAAATATGGATCAGTATTCTGTTATTAAGTCCATTTCTATTCATGACTGGACCACCAGGCAGAGTTCTAATTTTACAGTTAGCAATACACCTAGATGTGTTTTTGAAAAGATTCCAGGTGATAAAAAGGCATTTGGTGACAGAATTTTAAATCTGCTCAGTGGTCATAAATGATTAATGATTAACAGCTTCCAGACCCTGTCCAGCTCCAGTCTGGCTGTGATGGTTAAATTTTTTTTTTTTTTTTAAATCATAGATTATCTTATGCACTCCTGACATGATCCAAGGTCACACTTAAGTTGTGCTCTCTCAAACAATAACCCACCTTCTTCCTGGTGTACAGCTTTAGGGTGGTGATGCAGACTTCTTTAACGTCATCCTCACTAGCTCCAAACAGCAGGAACCAATTGGGTCTCGAAGGCAATGGTATCTGTGGCAGATCACGCACCAAGGGTTATATCAATGTACAGAGTTGTACTGAGTACAACAATAGAACACTTGTGAACTGTTATAGGTCAGGCTCTCGTTTTACCTGCAGGGCTCGGGCGGCAAGGAATATGCAGGCACAGGCGATCGTCTCGGCTTGGAATCTCACAAACACGTTTGTCCTCAGCGTGTCGTTCATGTAGTTCCTACAAAAGCAAAAAAAAAAAACCCACATAGAAACAAACACGTAGCATCTTCTCTAGACAGAGCCACCTCACTCATACCAACATATGTGAAGAAGAGTCACAGCTTTAACCGCATGCTGTGAGCACCTTATCTAGGCTTCATGTATTTTTCTCAATTTTTTTTGTTCCTGATTAAATCCTAGCTAATTTGCGATGAGTGACATCTGAACAAGAATCAACACTACTATTACTACGTTACAGTTTGTGACAAAGGCACTGACAGGATCAAATGAATCATACCTCCTGCTGGCTATCAAGACAAACACTTCAAGCACTGAAATGTGATTTTGACCTATGAAATTTAACTTTGTCCATTCCTCTCTGGGGCATCCATGGGAGTGTTGTATGTCACAGGTAAAGCATGGAGACACAAATGGTAAAGTATCTACTGAAGTTCTGCCAAGCTCACTGTACCACATTATGACCTTTGAGTATCTAGATTAATACTAATGATGACTGAGACGATGACACATGCCTTGTGAGGAGCTGGGGGGCATGCAGAAATATAGATACAACATTCATCAAGAATGCAGTTGCCACTTGGGTTGTGATATCTGAGGAAAGCGTATATGGTGACATGCATGACAACTAGATTTTGGGATCCTGTGGCATGTTGATGTAATCAAATGGTACAACACTGGTCTAATATTCTGACAACAGGTTGCTGCCTTCACACTGACTGGAAGGCTCAACTGCAAAAAGGCAACCACTTTTAACTGAAACTGCTTTCAAGCCATGATTTGAAACAAACCATAAGTCCAGCAATTGTCTTTCTCTGCAACCCCATTCCACTGACTCATCTACAGAGACACTATCTTTACATCACTTCTTAGGCTGAGTAAATTAGATTGGCCATGGGTGGAGTTAAGGGAAGAGGACGGCCAGAATGGCCACAATGACAATCAGGAAAGTACAAGGTGATTATGAGCATCTATGTCTGTAAGAAACAGAGATTCTTAAGACAAAAATGTGTGATAACAGAAAAAATGATTGTTAAACCCAGAGTAGCTCAACACTGATTCCATTCAGCTTTTTTTTTTTTTTTTTTAAAGGAACTACAACCAGGAAGAAGTACATCCCATCATGAAGCAGAGAAACTTCCTTCCTTCCTTTGAGTCAACTTCCACCCATTCACATGATGTGTACTGCTCCAATGAAGTTCCCCTCAAGTACTTCATGAAAACCTGCTGCACAGGGATGACGTCAGTCCCTACAGTCTGACGTGCCTTCATCGATGACCTGACCTACACTTTGACAGGTGAGGGTGTAACTGGAATGCTAACACTACTATAGGTCGCTGGATTCTGACTGCAGCGTGGGTGAGTCCTTGGAGGCAAAACCTGATAACTGGATCAGCCTGTAAGACAGACACGTCTGAACACCATGTCAATTGGGGACAGGACACAGCACACTACTGTAAATAATTAAAGGAAAGGAAAAAAATGGCAGGTAAACTGGTCAAAAGGGGTATTGCTGGTGTGGCTAAGTTTACTTCATTGGTAGATGTAAGTAAACTAGAAAAAAAAGAATATAAATGTGTATATATAGCGACTTGGCAAACTGGGTATTACAGTGTAGCAAGACCAAAAAAATACAAATCCTTTTGGACACCCAAGAGAAAACAAGTCGATGTTGGCTGTTGGGAAAGGCCCGCCCGCCCCCTTCAGTGAATCTCGGCACTGGGATTGGCTGTCTGGAGTAGGGCAGCCAGCCAATGGGGGGAGCTTCCTGAGGTCATGTGGTTGGAGGAGGCAGAGTTCAGAGGTTCTTTATGTGACTTACCAGCATGGACTACCCTTTAATCAAAGAGTAGAGAGAAAGGACAAAGTTAAACCAAGTCCCCTGGGCACGGCAAATCAGACAGACTTTACAGCAAAGCCATGTAAGGGCAGACGAGAGTGAGACATGTAACACGTCTGCAATCAAACAAATTGCTCCATCAGAAAAAAAAAGGAGTGGAAGGGTTAAAATGGAGTGAGGTAACATCACATTTAGGCCTGGGCAAAATGGCTGTTGAATGCCTTTCAAATTTGTGCTTATAAATGTGAGGGGCACTTGAATATCTCATCTGACAGGTGTTGTTGCCACATGTCGGTCTGTCCCAAGCTCCTAGCAGATATATCAAGTGCTCTTCAAGAGGTTCAACCATTTGAAACTTCAACTTCATTTTGAGCCCAGGTCTGGTGGCACTTCTTGCAGACATGACACAGGTTGCAGCTGTGGGAAATGGACAGTGAAGAACTAGGAGGGAACTTACCAGGCCGTCTGGACCAATGTCAGGTTCTTCTCGCACTCCAGGACTTGAAGGTACGTGACGATCATCTGGAATTATAACATGGTTGTACATTACAAACCCAGAAATACCCCTGCGTGTGTTCAAGCTGAAATCTGTTCTGAGAAGTGAGAATAGATGCTAAAGCTGCTCCTTGTGTAGTTGCATCAGCTAACCTGTACTAACCAATATAGTCCTGAGTGTAGCTTTAACTCACCTTGTGAGGATGCTTGACATGCACACAGAAGCCCAGTTCCTTCAGGACCCGCCGCTCCGCTTTGATGACTTGGTTTTTGGTATTTATGTAGTTCTGATCAAGTATCAATGAACTTGGAGTCCTAGTTTATAAAAGGAATCAAAATAAAATGTTTCCCCCTTTGGAAATAAAAATAATTAAAAAGTGCCCATCTGAGTTCTTGCACTCTTTTCTTTTTTCCCCGTTTCAACCAACTCAAAGCAACAGGTTTAACTGTTTGCATGCCTGACAGTTCGCTGGGGTTTGTGGACTCCTGTGGTTCCAGTGAAAGCATGTGGGATTTGTAGACAGCCCTTGACCTCATTCACCCTGTGTTGCCACTTTAACAGAAATATCAACGCAGATCATCGACCACTTTTCTACCTCCTACATGCAAAACATTTCACCATCTTCAGGTATGAACTCTAAATAAAAACGATAAATTACGAGACATCACAAGTAATCATTTCTCAAAACAAAAATCACTGACTACTCCACTTCCATTAATAGTGCACCAAAGAGTTTTTGAATTAAGTAATTACATTGCAAAAACAATACTGTGCCAACCTAGAAAGTATATGCGAGTAAAATATTATTTCAAACGTTACCAATGGAGACCGACGGGGATTAGATGCATTCTGGTCTATAAACCAGTTCACAGACAGTTTGTCAGCCACAAATAGGAACTCTCATCCTACAAATTGTACAGTTTGTGACATGAGTCATACCACTCAAACAGAAAAATCAGAATCTGAAAAAACAGAGCAGTGTTGTTCTTGCTCAAACTCTTGTAAGAACTAACTCAGCATCTTAACACAAATAAAAGTGATCAAATTTTAATTCAAATTCCAATCTCTCTGCCTCACGTAACAAAAATTAAGTGTGAATATGGTCATGCTACAAACAACATGCAGGGCAAAAATTATCAGGTGTGATATTCATTACTAAACATGACACTGTGTACACTCCAAATCCCCTTCTAAAACGACAGATTGTAATGCTGACTCAACTTCCCTAAATATATAATGTCCAACTGTTAAAGACTATAGTGCATGCGTGGACGCAAAATAAAAGCATAACCTGGATGGACTTCAAGTAGTTAATTATCTCAATTTCAATGAATAACGTGATATTTCTCTTAAAGCCATGGGTTGGCAAACAGTTGGTGAATGGGGTTTAACTCTTGAAGCATAAACACAATGCACGGTGAGGAGCAGTCAGGGAAGAGGACTACATTACCCAATGGTCCGCAGATTGACGGACAGATACCCAATGCTTAAGATTGAACCACAGGAGTCCTCAAGGCGCCCCAAGGGCCAAGGACCTTCGGCCAACCTGTCATCCCCGATCCCAGTGCCCCGCGGTGGCTCAGACCACGGGTGTCTCCCACAGGAGGGGGTGGGGTGGCCCTGGGGGAGGAGAGACCCCCCTTGCATCATGGTTGTCATGCCGACTGCTTCATCTTACGTACCATTCCACATCACCCAGGCTTTGGTAAATGTAGCTGGTCGCTGTTAGTTGGTTGCAAGGGAAAAAAGAAGCCAAGTTAATGCCAAGGTCTACAGTATTGCCATGAACAGATTTCTATGAAGACAAAGGCACATGCAAATAAAGCAGCAGTGCCTTGTCTTACTAAGCTTTAAATCCACGCCACATTTTAAATTGAGTTTGTTGAAATATGAATTTCAATTTCAAACTGTTAGATGTAGACAATTACAATTTTGAAACTACCAGAGAAGTGGAAACTGAAAAGTTTTAAAGTGGTTTAGAGTACATGGATAAACAGAGGGGCACTTTCACAGAACAAGCACATCATAATACAACATTTTGTCAGAAACCAAAAAATGCAACATCATCTGTGTAACAACAAAATTATTAATTATTTCTCTAGAGAGGACTGTATTCAACATTGATACTTACTTTTTGCCTCTGATCTGTCTTAGATGGTGGAAAACATTGATGACATCTCGTATTCGTCTCGGAGCTTCCTCAATCTTGGAGGCCAAGTTGATACAAGCCATAGCAACAATCTGGAAGTAAGACAATTCAACCACCGAGTGTGAAGGAAAAGTTAATATTTCCTTACACAAACCACTTTAACACATATGGTAACTCTATCTTGCCATCCCACAACTAGTAACTCAAATTGATCTCAGTAATGTGGTTAAAGTCACAGCCAGACTGCAAGTCACGTGGTGTAACGTTGTCAATATTGTCTATTATTTCAGAAATTCAGCTCGAGTAAACTGCTAGCATTTTAATTCAGTTTTACTACTCTAAAAGTTACTTTCATACTTTTAATTACATGGCACTGTTTTTACTAGCGCTGACCCAAAATATTTGAAGCTTTGATCGATGGCATGGGATTCAAATTAAAAAAATTAAATTCGAAGCTTTGGCTTTTTTCCCCCTCTATTGTTCCAGTTTCACTCACTAGCTACAGACAAGCGCAAACATGTCCAAGAAGTGATCAGATTATTTGAAACGGATAATGGTATTGTAAAAAAGGCCACACAGTTGTGTTAAAGTATTATATTGTTGTTTTATGCTTCGAATATAATTCCTTTGGAGCTCAGACGCTTTACATGTCAAAAAGTAGCTCAAAGGTCAGTCCTTTTTTTACAGTATGCCCTCTGCATGTCGAACAATTAAAAACACTGCTATATGACGTACCGACAATATGGCTGCCGCACACGTAACCATAACGTTATCCTATGCTATGCTAACATACACCCAGCCTGACAACTGGCCGTGCGATATAACAAACTTACCTCAAAACTGTGTTTGACGAAGGACTTGGAGTAGAAAAATCGATGAAACAGCACCTGACCCGTTGCCATTGCCACCTATCAAGAGAAAAAGAAAGCATGACGACTGTGCTGTCTGCTATAAGCTGGCCTAACCTTGCACAATGGCCCGCCGCCATTTTACATACACCACACCAACGTTACAAAGCTAACATTAGCAAACAGCTAACAACCAGGCCATTGCGTGCTGTTAACTCGAAAAAATAACAACGACCTTTTCTCAACGTGACTCGCTGGCCACTATGTTTGATAAGCAGAACTCCTGACATTTAGGGTTTACCTGGGGTAACCGGAGAAGAATGCCCGCCGACTGAATCAGCTCACATCCAAGGATGCGAAGGTCGGTCTCTATGCTCAGGTCTAGGCCGTCGACCATCGACGGCGTGGAAGAGAGCCTTTCCTCCGGTACGAGCGAGTTGTCGATAGTAAGGTACACTTCGGAGTAAACTTTGTCACCAATGAGGATGCCATCGTTGTTTGTGGATGCGTTTGAGGATACAGATAGAGGACCTGCGGCCATCTTTACCAGAAAAAAAGCGATTATCAGCAGTCAGCAACAGCCCGTCCAGCCTCGACGGAACAACGGCGGAGCAGGATGACTGACAAATTACATGACGTCACCATCTTGTTGAGTCAGACACGTGTGTGCTCATCCGCGGTGGAAAAATAGTCCCTCATACTCTTTGAGCATCAAACACATGGCTTCGTTCAAATCAATCACGTTATATAAGTAAATAGTTAATAAACACGCTAGTTGACCTGAGCTAAAATACTGCCATTGTCTTTTACAAATTGTCCTTTCAAATTTCAAAAGCATTTAGATTACTTATGACAAAGGAACAAAGGAATAAAAATTTACGCCACCCTTGGATCCTGCATTCGCAGAGAAAACACCAGAAAAAAATGTATGCATCAATTTAAGCAAATAATAGTACTTGTTATGACACATAAACACTTCCATGTATTAGCTGCTTAAATGTAAGACCATACTGGAAATACAGGCGTCTCAGTTAATATTCTCATGAGAGCCGTTGTTTCCGGCATCACCCGAAAGCAACAGACGGAAGCGACTCGTCACCAACGGTTTCTGTGACGTTCTTTACGGGAAAGTCCGGACTTCTCACTTAAGGAACATATCCATCCGCTAATTAGCATAAAACATAAAATTAGATTTTATTATGAAATCACTTCTTGCTTGTGTCAAAATATACCGGAAATAGGGCTATCGACTTTGTAATGAGCTGTATTAGCAGTTAAAGAAACAGTCCTGGACAAATGTCAAAGTTTTTAGAGTTAGGGTAAGGATGAGGATTAGTGGTCCAGGACTGTTAATTACTTGGTGATATCAGATTGTGCCACATTTTGTTGTCTATACCATAATACATCATTCTGCTTACATAATTTTCCTCAGAAATTGTATCATATCAAAAGATAATGCATAGTTTTACCCTCATGAGTGTAAAAACTAAGCCTCATGAGCCCAAATAGCAAAGAGAAATTAAAAATGCAGCCCAAACAATAGTTTGGGTCTTTGGAGGCAAATTGTGAGCTTAATTTTAAGTCTCTGATATTGTGTCAAAGAGGGGGCAGCTTCATGTGAACAGCTGGTACAGAGAACATTGTGTTCTGTTCAGTGCACAGGACCAAAGCCTTGCAGTAACAAAAAACAGGCAGCAGAGTGAACTAGAGATCCACCAGCTGACGTTCGTTCATACCACGGAAAGCAGCCAGCTTCAGCTCCAGCTTGTCCAGGGAGGACTCTGACTTGAATGACCTGATGCTGCAGTACAGCCTCTGCAATGTTTGGCACAGTTTTACTGCCTATACTGCAGCAGTGTGAATGTGTTATTTGCTTTGTTGTATTTATATGCACTGTTATTGTCACTGGCGTAGTCTCTGTTGGTTTGTTAGATAAGAGAGCAATTGACCTTCACATGGCTGCAAAAGCCAAGTTTCACTGCAAGTCATTTGGTATTTGATCAATTGAGAGTGTGTTAGGGAATTTTCACTACTAAAATAAAATATAAACTGTAGTGGGTCCTGAATTAATTCCTAATAATACATCTTGTCCTGTGGAAGGGCTCTATTTCAAAAATCTATTTTTAAGGCCTTAATTCATTTGTATGTTTGATTCCAACATTTTGGTTTGAGACCCATTGGAAACTGGCAACCTCACATCACAGCAGTGATTTGTTTTCACCATTGCAATGTAAAACTATGTAATACAAATACTTCACAAAAATAAAAGAAATAAGAGCAATTCAAATGTGTAACAAAACAATTTTTTTTTATCAATTATCTTGTGACTCAGATTTATCTTGTGACCCACTGGTTATATGGTACACATGGTGAATATTCTTAAATAGTTTTCATTAAAATTACAACAAACAAACTGACAGAGAAGTCCCGGAGCAGCAAATGGCAGGGGGTTAAAAGTTTAGTCATGCCTCAGTTGCTTATTTCCTGAGGTTATATGTGTGTCTGTGAGAGCCTAAACTTATTGTAAGCAATAGCTGTAATCATGCAAACATGGAAAGAGGATCTGCTTTCATAACCTGTCTGACGCTCTATGTGACATGTAAGGCACAGAGAGATTTACCTGCCTAATGCACCACATGAGGTGGCAGACTGAGGTCTCACTGTCCCTGTCATTAACCAACACCTACAACCAGCACCTCTGGCCCCCGCACTTACGTTGTTACCACAACGACGAGAATACTGAGCATTCTTTCTCCAGTTGCCCGGGTGACACTAATTATAGGGTGTGGGAGGGCTCACGGGACGGCAGAATTCCGGAACGACCATAACGACGCAGGAGAGAGGCGTTCAGGGACGCCCAGTGACGAACAAGGGCTTAGTTATACACAAACGACACTCCCAGTGTGTGTGTGTGTGTTTACAAGCAACTTGAACAGATTCCCCAGGGACACGTGTACATGCCTGCCCTGCTATGATAATTACTGCGAGGAGATCACACTCCAAGTGTGTGTGCAAGGCGTGTTTACATATCAATGTTAGTGTGTGGGGGCATTTGTTAAGGGTGATATGACATTTGAATGTTGACCAGTCAATCATTCAGTGTAATAGAGCTTTAAGTTACACACATTGGGCCAGAGCATTCTCTCTCACACACACACACACACACACACACACACACACACACACACACACACACACACACATCCGATGGCTCTTCCTCAAACACAAACCAGGAAGGAAAGGACACCAGGTCAGAGAAGGAGTAGAGAAGAGAGAGCTGATAAAATAAAGTGAAGGCACAAAAGGCTGAGGAGGAGAGGCTGAGAGGGAATTACTTTTTAGCAACAGAGTCAGAGGGGTTGAATAATATTAAAAAAAAGGCCAAGGAGATTAAAAAAATATTGACCGAGACAGATATACAGTATGTGTGTGCATGGTGTTTGTGTTTTGAAAGTCTGTGTGGTCAGTGTGTTAATACTTCTGACAGGCATAGAGGTTATCTATTTAAACACGCAGCAGACACGCAGGTCACGGTGAGAGGAAGTTTAACAGGGATGAAAGGAAAGATCAGCGGTCAGCAGTGAGCGTGCAAGGGGAACGCACAGAGCTGTCAAAAGGTCAATAAATGTCTGCAAGATGCAGGAAAATCAGAGGCTTAAATAGCAATATTAATGAGGGCTCTGCTTGGCTCAAGTAAGCGCGTCAGTGTGACAACATGCACAATACTGGAGCTGAAGCAGCCATCATTTATTGACTTTAATTCCACTTGTGCTTTTCCTGCTTTGACAAGTCAAAATGTTTGGAAAGGGTCCACAGTGCTCGGTAAACCTCTTAGTCATTCTTTGATTAGACTATTTCATCAATGTAAATCTAAATCAAAGTTTAAAAAGAGAATGAACTCAATGGTTAAGCAAAAATGGAAGGTAAGTGCTGGGACTTGATCACATAAACACTGTATGTCCTCCTGTTTCACACATCTGGACACACACACCATATAATCAATGTATGTCTTTCGTGAACATTACTTGATTGAAAAAAGTGAGCGACGACTGTGTTATGATGGAAACAATAACTCACTGGAGACACGCAGCAAAGAGTCATGCAATGAGTAAACACACACAAGGCCACAAACAATTGCACACTAAAACACAGGAAGGCAACAAGAAGTCAGCTGCAAAGCACATAAATGGAACATAAATTGTTGTTTTTCATGAAGGGCCAGCAAGGGTTTTGGTTTATTGATGATTATTGCAAAACTTAATAAAAATATCTCATGCAAGAATTAATTAAAAAACAAAATGAATCAATTTATGCGTTGCAGGGAATGTTCCATTTCAACCCTCCTGACAAAAGCGCAGGAGGTAGAAAATTAGGTTTCACTGGCACTAAATGTTCATTGTTTTATATTTCAGAACGTCCCCTCGGCTGAGATTATAAGCAGATAAACCATATGTGTGTTTTGGAAAACAGAGGAAACGCTGGCAGGATAAAATCATTATCATCCCACCTTTCTGTGCAAACGACGTGCACGTGCACCGTCTCACAGATGGGATGGAGGAGAGGGACACGGGGAAGTCAAACTAAATGCTTTCCATGTGTGCCAGTGATCGGGGAAATGAGTTCCATGCCACACACACACACACACACACACACACACACACACACACATTTTTAGCTTTCCTCTCATCATGCCAATTCATCCTAAATATAGAAGGAGAGGAAGAGGGGGATGGAAAGACCTTGCATGGACTGAATGATGTCAATAACACACAATGCCTGATCAGTGAGGGTTGGGTAATTGTTATGTACTTGTGTGTGTGTGTGTGTGTGTGTGTGTCTGGGGGTGCTTGCCTCCACAGTCTCTTTTGTGTTTGCCTGCCTTTTGTTTGTGTCCATGGGTGGCAAGGGACACACTGTCATGCTCCTTCAGTCCTGCCCTTGTGACAAGCTGTGTGTGTGTGTGTGTGTGTGTGTGTGTGTGTGTGTGTGTGTGTGTGTGTGTGTGTGTGTACTATGTGTGTGCCTGGGTGCGAGATCCACTGCCACAGAGCGTGAGTCTGGTTGTGAGAAAACAAGTGCATGTCTGTCAGAGAGTGTGTGTCTGGGGAGTTTACTGCTGTTAGAGCACGACTCAGTAGTTGTGTCTTGTGTGTGTTTGTGTGACTGTTATAGTCGGCCATTAGAGGGTTATTTGACTTAACTGCAGGTAATATAAAATTCTATGGGGGCAATAAAAATACAATTAAAATCTTGTCAAACTCATATAAAAAAATCAGAATAACTTTTTATTTTGAACAGGTGCAATTACTGTTATGTATGCGGTCCTTCATTCAGATAATCTTCTACAGTTTCTTCTTTCTTACCATCGCTAAACTGACCTTACAATTGATTTCGCTCACTGTGCTGCTGGCTTTCAGACTGGGCAGTGTCCCCGCTCGTCTTTTTTCTCCTTCACCATGATTCCAGGATTCAAAACTCCTCCCTGCTCCTTCTCCATCTGTCCCCCAGCCTCTGTCTTTGTCTGAGAAAGCAGGGGAGGGTCTCAGTGTGTTAGGGGAGTTGAAAGAGCGAGTCAGAGGTACCCGGGTTTGGCTATGGAGAGGGAAATGCTTGCTCCGTGGGGGGGGTTGTGTCTCCACAGGGTTTGAAGGAGACCTGGTGGAGCCCCGATGAGACGCTAGGGATCGCAGCCTAAGAAGCTCCTCTTGTGCTTGAGACAGAGCAGCAGTCAGTTCCTCCCTCTCCTCACACTCCCTTCTTACTGTCTCCTGGAGCAGTGCCACCTGGAGGGTGGCAAAAGAGAGAGCAGAACAAGAAGAAGTGTTCCAGCATTTGATGTGCAGTATGTAAGCCAAAGCAAGGATAAAGTTTGGGGAAATGAAAATTAATATGAATTCATGTATGTGAGTTAAGCACACAGAGTCAGGTTATTATAGCTTATCATAAAAAATAACCAGCCTAAGTTTAAAAAAACACATCAGCTAACATTTCTAAAACGGACTTAATTAAGGTTTTTTCTCATTTGTTTAACTGGCACACTGACAGAAATGTATAAATTCAAAATACAATTCTCAACACACAGTATATATCTTAATATACACCATACTAGTGAATAGGAGGCTGAGAAAATTAATTGGGACACTGCAGTGAGAGACACAAAGTGGATGCTGAAGACAAAGATGGTCATTCTGACACTATGTGAGAAACGTAAGCAAAGAGACTCGGTCAACAAGCCCCCCTAACACAGTCACAGTGATCCAGTATTAATAGCACAAACTGCACAGGATCAAGCACTAACAAACCAAAAAATACACACATAATCACCAATTAATAGCACACAGTGCTGAACAAATGTGTACCAGTATATTTTTTTCTCTAATGGTTAATCCAGTATGTACTATATTTAATGCTAAAATACAATTATTGTTGTTTTCCATGATTTGTTATATTTACAGTTTTACAAAGAAGCAACAGAATGACAGAAGAGTTTTAGTGGTTGTTTGTTATTCTGAATTCATTTCTGACTTCCAGTGTTCTGGTTCAAATTTGGGTCTAAAAAGGTGAATTCAGTTTAAATTCTTCACTGAGTAGGATACTCAGTGAAAATGAGTCCCAGTTAAAGCTCTGAAATGATGCTTTGAGACCAATAGGGCATTTGTTAAGCACTGTATGTATAGTGTATATACAGTATATGTACAGTATATAAACTATTCAGATACAGATTAAAATATTTACACACACATATAGTATGTGTGAGTTTCTTTCCACAATTACAAAACACAATATACTTAAATTGTTGGTGCTAGCAGGTTAACATGTGATACATTAAATTGTTTACATCTTCAGGTCGACTGAGAAATGGAGCTTCTCTCACTGAATCAAACCTGAGTCAAGCTAAATTCAGCTCTTATGTCACAGCCAGACAGAAAAAAAGAAGAGCTGCTTACTTCACTTCTTTTGAAAAGCTGCTCTCTTTGGGCTTTTCATAGCTTTCTCATCACTGACATGCATTTCCTACCAATATGGCACGTGGCCATAAACACTGCTCACTGGCTCATTTAATTACAAACATGTGTTATTTCAATGCTTTACGTCATTTCGACCATCTGCTGTTTGATAACAGACACATGTTCTATGCATCCCAAGAGGGGTGGGTGACAAACTTAAATACTAGAATTTAACGGATGCTTAATGAAAGATTCAGGCAGAATCCTGTCTGCAGTCTAACATAATTTACACAGTGGAAGTTGTTAACATGGCAACTATGTTATTTTAAAATAGCACAACAACCCTGGCTGCTACTCAGCGATAATGAGTAAATACATACAGAAGATTCATAGTAGGGCTGCGACGATAATTGCTTCACCATATTACCGCGGTCATGTGATGCCTACTGTGGTGTTCAGCTGATTACCGTCATCACCGCAAAATATTAAAATAACAAAAAAATATATCTCAATATATTTGCTGTTGAAAGTTACAGGAGTGCATATGGTGTTTGATATAAAATATAAACAGTAATATTCAGTAACATCCTGTTTTTAAAGCGAGATGGAGAAACAAAAAAAAAAATCATATTGCAGTTCAGCAGCGGGCCGGCCCATTAACCCTAAGGGAAGGGGTGGTTGTTTTGTTTTCTTAATATCATGAATGAATTTGAGGTTTCAGTACTTCTCATGATTAAACTGAATATATAGAAACATAATACACAGTCATAAAAGACAGAAGCACTGCATAAACAGAGTTCAACTTCAATAGTAAGCGCTTCTCGCAGACACACCCCTCTTATCTCGTACTGTCCATATTTGTTTACACTGCTCTGTTGACTTGAATTTATTCAACAATAGCCACAAATCTTGGTACAAAGCCGAACACTGTGTCACCAGTTTGGGCACATTTTATGCCAGAGGACAAGGAGCGATCGGTGGGGTTGTGGCAGCGGAGTTGCGGCGATCACAGGGGAAGCAGGGTTGTGGTAGGATTGCGGCCGTCATAGTAGTAAACCGCCATACCTTATTGATTGGTTGCTTTATTACTGTGATTATAAAAAATCCATACCATCACAGCCCTAATTCATAGTCAGTGAACTAACTTATTGGACTGGTCATACCAAGTAAGGCTGCTCCTGAGAGGATGGACACAGGATGAGTAATTAATACACAAATGATTATTTGAGGGCTTAGGTATTCCTTCAAGGGAGCCAAAGCATATGTTGCCTTTATCGACCTTGTGAGTGTTTCTGAGGGTAAAACAGAGCATGTATCACTCTACTGCCAGCTGCTAACACACTGTATGACACATGCAGTGGAGGAACATTCTCGGTTCATGAGTATATTTGTGAAAGTAACATTATATGTCTATGCATTTAATGCAACCCAGAACAGCACTTTACTTCAATGCACTTAATGTGCAAAACCTCCCCAGCACTTTTTATCTAACAGCACTCTGCACCTTATTGTCTTTCTTCCAATAAGTTTGAGCAGTATTGATATGCATGTCATTTATCTGGTCTGTTTTGTTTTTGTTTTCTTGTTTGTTTATTGTGTATTCCTTATTGTGCACTGGGATTATTATCCTGGTGGATCTTATATTTCTCTGTTTTACATATGTAACATCAACCTGCCCAGGGATTAGATGGGAATTAGCCTGTGGCTATAATCTGGCACATTTGCATATATGCTCATTAATGTGCATTGTCTCGGATTCAATAAAGATTTAAAATAAAATATATGTCTAGCATCTCTGTGCTTACATGTCCAAATCTGGGGGATCCCCAAAGATGAAACACATATAGTAAATGTGTGTATACTCTCTTCTTATACTATGGTTTTCTTTTTATGCATCTGTAATTGACAACATGTGTGTGTTTTAATAGGAGCCTATAAGCGACTATAGCCATGTTACATGTGTAGCGTCTTAGGCCATTGTATGCAATTATTGTGAGAGGGTGTGTGACAGTTTGAACACGCGTGTTTGGCCACTTCCTTTCTGCGTGTGCATGCAAGATTTGGAGTGCGAGTCTCCTTCCGCACTGTTTATACACAGGCATGTGTTAGATCGTGTGTGTGTGTGCGTGTGATGTCTTGCATGCCAGTCTAGCGGTGGAGAGAG
Organism: Synanceia verrucosa; assembly: GCA_029721515.1. Classification (NCBI taxonomy): domain Eukaryota; kingdom Metazoa; phylum Chordata; class Actinopteri; order Perciformes; family Synanceiidae; genus Synanceia; species Synanceia verrucosa. Next base: position 22,630,306 of record CM056559.1, read on the forward strand.
ACAGCCATCATTAGGGGCTCCAAGTGAGAGCAGGATTACAGGGCTATTAGATGGAAGTCACACGCAGACCCAGAGCCCCTGCTTTTAATCTAACACTGTTAACCACATTCCAGCAGCAACACACATTCACATATACATATATATATATACGCACATAGACATATACACACACAGGCAAAAAAAACTCAGTCAAAGACCCTAATCAATGTTCAATACACAGACGTTTTTAGGCTTGCATTCAGTCGGACTACCACACCCAGATGCGTGTTTTGCAGTACATTGGTTGTGTGAGTGTTGTTAATGGGAGGTCAAAGGTCAGGCGTCCATTCCCCAGACAGAGTGACCTTTTCCTCTTGTCCATCTGCAACAAAGGCAGACAGACAGTGAGGAGAAATGAGAAACAATAGAAAGAAAGAAAGAAAGAAAGATGGAGAAAAAGTTTGGGTGGAGGCAGAGAGAAAATACAAAGCGAAGCAGTGAGGGAGGAGAGGGATACTGAATAAACCACACTGTGTTTGGGTGTGTGCTCTGTCTGTGTGCACAATTACACAACTAAGCGTTTACTAATTTCCGACTACATCTCTGAACCGTAGCCATAAAATTACATGGGAGAGAGGGGGTGTGACCAGGACAAGACATGAAGGCATCTCATTGGTTCTTCCCATTTGTACTGAATGGCAGGGATTGGTCAGAGTTTTTACAGTCCACAGAGGTCTGATTCTTCTCCTTCCTTTTTCTGAACACATAATGTATGGACTGCTTTCAGGGTGGAAGGACCATTTCACCCAGTAGAACAAAAAGTGCCTCTGATGTTCACTGTAAATGTACAGAGACTAATACAACCTGGACCTCTCAGAAGAGCATACAGGACTTAGCTTTTCAATCAAGACTGAACTGAAGAACCAGAAGGGCACTCAGAGAGCATAGACCTTTGCCAAGGCCCATCTACTTCACAATGACTTCTTCCCTGACCCATTCTACACCCTTCCAACAAAACTTCATGAAAATTTGGCAAGTTTCTGTCATCCTAACAAACAGACAAACGAACAAAAACAAACTCTGACACAGGAGGTATTTGCATAAAGTACTGCTCAAGGTTGTACTCTTATTGCATGTTTCCACTGCATGGTCCAGAATGGCATATTTTTTTTAAACTTATGTTTGTTGTTCAGTCCTAAAACAACAGAGATTGATCTTGACTGGGTGAGAGGTTGCTCACATGCTCATCCAGTGATGAAAATGCCTTGACATTGCAACAGTATCTTGGCAACAGAGCGATATCACAAGGTCGTGATCAAAACCTGATTATCGCAAACCAACACAAACATCCAAAGATCAATAAAACTATTCTAAAGAACGGGATGATAGAGGCGTCAGTTTGAATCAGATAAGAACTGAGAGGGATCATTAGAGACAAAACTGAAGGACAAGAAAGAAAGGAGTAAAGAAAGAAAGAAAAAGAAGAAAAATCAAAGGTCATCTAAAGGGATTATACTGATTGATCTGCTCTTAAACTACAGGCACAGCACAGCAAAAATAGTCCCTTTAAATTAGTTGTGAAAGAACAGAAAGAAAAGGCTGACGGGGGAAGGAGCTGCGCTGCTGCAGGTTCATGAATGACATAAAAGAGCATGTCAGCTGTGAAATTGGCATCAGGGCACCTTGAACTGGCTGAACCTATCTGGACAGCCACTCTGAGAGGGAGGCAGTTAAAGAGACAGAGAGTTGGCTGCTGTTGGCCTGCAGCAGGATGAAGCTGACTGGATGAAGGAGTGAGGAGGAGGAGAAGGAAAGGAGGTGATGATGGAGTGTTGAGAAGAGGATAGAACTAGAACTTTCTAGACTTGGAATGGATCTCCCACCTTGATTGATGGGTTTTCAATGACATCGATTGACTTGTGTATTAGTGTATCATCTACCTCGGACAAATCATCCTATATTATATAAATGAATAGAAAGAGCCACTGTTCGCAGCTTTCAATGAATGGTGGCTACTGTTGTGGCCCACAGTGCACCATATTTGTTGAAATGCAAAATAAATGATTCTGTGGGATGTTTGCCACTTCATCAGTCCTGTTTACGTTTTCTACAGAAGATATGTTGTCATCCTGGTGCAGATGTGTATGGTGCTGTTTTATGTGTATTTAGAAATTTAAGACAATATGTACTTGAATTAAAGGAACAGGCAAATTGATCATTTAGGGGGATATATTGGCAGAAATAGAATATAGTTTTTATTAATGAGGATGATTTCTCGAGCTTGATGGAGAGTTTAAGTAAAGCTAGACAGTGTGTGTGTGTGTGTGTGTGTGTGTGTGTGTGTGTTAGCAACCAGACAGAGACAGAATTGTGTTGTGATACACAGAAAATGTTTGCCAAGTCACCCTTGCTCATCACTTCAGGATGCTCTGCTTCCTATCCTGCCTTTGTTCTTGTTCATAATTTGCTCCCTCTAATTCACTCCCCCCAAAAAAAACACACACACACACACACACACACACACACACACACACACACACACACACACACACACACACACACATTGCCTTCATTCGTTCCTTCCTGCCCTCAGGCTCTTCATATGTACGCCTCATCCTGCTTCCCCCTATATGCGTTTCACTTTTTGTTTCACATTTTATTTCAGCTCCATTTGGATGGCGGCCGGCACAGAAATCCATCAGTTCACACTCTGCTGCCAAGGCAAATATTAACTCTGTCTATCTCTCTCTCTCTCTCTCTTCATTTCAGCTTTGTCACTCACTTCCTTTTGCTGTGACCACACTCACACAAACACACACATGCTAAATTTAATCCAGCTGTTTGAATAGCATTGGTACAGGAACATACCAGTAGAACAGTGGAATTCAAACACAAACCTCTCTTTGTCTTCACTTGCACAGAGATCACTTTTTCTCTGTCTTTTTTATTCTTGTTAAGACGATCAAACACCAAACAACACAGAAGCAATGGCAACATGCATGCACAAATACTGACAAACACACACCTCTTCTTGAAGTTCAGCATTCCTCTCAGTGGCCATTTGCAGCTCAGCTTTAGCTTGAGTCAGCTGTAGCGCCTCCTGCAGCTCCTGGTCCGTCTCCTCCTCAGTCCTCCTCCTCTTCTCCTGCAGCTCATCTTGGAGTCCTCGCAGCACCTGCTCTCTCTCCTCCAGCTACAGAAGAATTTATAATAGATTCCAATTTCTTCATATTTACATTTATATTCAATTATGTCTAATGAAGATAGAAACGGCAAAGAAACCGGAGGCCTCCTTTGCTCTTTGCTCATTCATTAATTGATTTCATACATTGTCATCATGATTCTGCTTTTATACCCAAATCTGTTCGTAGGTTTACAGGAGCTGTTACCTTATTTTTCTTTTTGAATAGGAATTTTGTAGGAGGGGAATCTGCAGACACAGTGGAAGCTGAATTCTCAATTTTACTACACAACGGAAACTATAACTAGGCTATAGATAGTCATATTAGTGGGCTTCAGTGGATTGAAACCTCTATGTGTTTTTGGTTGTTGCTCATATTGTGAGTTGTTATGCTGTGGGTGATTATATATTTCAGTGTGTGGGTTTTCCATTGTTTCACCCCACTGTCTGGATTTAATGCCTCTCTCTCTGTCTTTCTTATTTTTTTTCATATTCCCCTTTAGTACGGTGTCATCGACGCTGTCTGCATGCATGTGTGCGTCAAAATGGTGTTTCCTGTGATGCATGTAAGGGAATTAATGACACATATGCAGCATAAACACAAAATATAAACACTACTGATCAGACAAGCATTACTTGCAGAAATAAAGTGGAAACACCTGGTCTTAAATTATGAGAAGATAGAGTCACAAAGAAGAAAACAGACAGGCAGAGGACACAGAGGGAAGTGAAGCAACCAAAGGACAAGAAAGAAGAAGAGGGCATGGATGAAAAGGTGAGCACAAGAAAAATCAATACACACTGACGCACAGCCTGTCATAATCTCTGTGACCACAGAATAATTTGTCTTGATGTCATCTCATCCAATTTCTTCCTGAAATGTAGTGAATGAAAGAAGAAAGGGGATAGGACAGGAATGATGGAAAGGACCACATGGAGAAAAGACAAAAAAATATATACATCTGACATATATGTGAAACAAATGCATGTCAATGACATATTTCTGCAGTGTAATATTGTGTCACATTCAGCATGAACACACCTTCTGCTGGAGCTGTGTGCTCTCTTGGTGGTACTGTAGCAGCAGAAGTCGATTCTTCTCCTTGTCTATTGTCATCTCTATCTCCACCTCCCTGCGAAGCACCTCCATCTGCTCCTTCAGGTGCACTTCATTCTGGTTTCTCTGCTCTTCCAGGGCAGCAGCGAGCTACAGAGACAAAGGAAATGTTTACACACCAGTTCAACTGTGCGTGATCGTTCTCACACACAATAAACCATATCAAATACGCTTTTCCTCATATGGGTTATATATAGTGCGTGACGAAAATTCCAAAGAAGAAGTTCAGTCTAGCCCACATCCTAAGGCCTGTCTCTAATTCAGAGTCCCTAAAGAGACCGTAAAGTGTTGATATCTTCATGACATAAACAGGAAGGAGGAAGGTCGCACAAAGCTTTGTCACACAGTTTAACAAGAAGCGCAGAGACAACCATGAGGAGACAGCAGCAGTGCATCAGACGGCTAGCTACGAAACACTCAAGCAACCTGAAAAAAGTGTCTAATGAAAACCTTGTGATGTTTTCGAAGCTGTCGAGGAAGGTTTATGAAAACATTTGGCATTGTTCGCTAACTCTTAAAACACATCAGTGCCCTTAATCTCAAAAGAAGTGCTGCCCCACAGCCTCTAGCCTCTAAAACATAGTATTATTGTTCCATGTTGCATTACATATATATATCCATTTATATATTATTGTTGTTGTAAGCTCTAAATAGAAACAGTCAGTGTCTTAACCCTTTTGTTAATGCTTTCATAATGCTGTATATGAAGTGGACTGTGGTTGTGCAAAGCTTTGTCACAGAGTGTGACAATAACAGATGTGTGGCTGCTCTTGCTATCATAATCTGGCAGTCAAAAATTGAATTGCCGGGGACATAAAAACACCAGATTTGGTCCAAGTTGCATGTGACATATTTTTAACCAGGCTTGGCCAAGGCTATGTTGTTTTCTAGAAGATCAGACAAACTGAGAGTCTGTGCCACTGGCTGGGATCATTGTGGGTGTGTGTATTTATCTGTGTGTGTGTGTGTGTGTGTGTGTGTGTGTGTGTCTTTGTGCATTTATGCGTGCAAGTGTGAAAAAAAGAGAAATAGTGGATGTGGGTGTCAGAGAAAAAAAAGACAGATTGGCATGTGAAAATGTGTGTATTTGAGACTGTGTGTGTGTGTGTGTGTGTTCTGCTTGTGGTTTGAGAGACTGTATGAGATAGCTAAGATTGCGTGTGTTGGATCAAATGAGAAAACACCACTTCCTCTTTGCTGACTGAATGTACGTGTGAGGAGCACGGACGGTTTGTGTGTATATCCTTTGTGTGTGTGTGTGTGTGTGTGTGTGTGTGCGCGTGTGTGTACACAGCTGCAATTTGTATTCAAAAAGTGACCACTTCCTCTCCAGGAAGCCCATAACGAACAATAACCTGTATGAGCATGTGTGTTGGAACCATCCCAGTGCATATATAACACCCATTTATTCAAGGAGTGACATAATTTAGTTTTTATTTATGTCTTTAATAACTGGCACCAGTTACTTTAGTAACTGGTATTAGTTGATTAATTTGAATACAATGCAAACTATTGAATTAAAATAAATTATTTTGTAATTCTAACATGTATTTTAATCTTCTTTATGTCTACACACACACACACACACACACATATATATACGTATATATATGTATATATACACTCACTTATATATATATATATATATATATATATATATATATATATATATATATATATACACACACACATATATATATATATATACATATATATATATATATATATATATATATATATATATATATATATATATATATATATATATATATATATATATATATATATATATATATATATGTATATATATATAGTATGTGTAGAGCGATAGAGAGAGAGAGGTCAATAATAGAATAGACTAGAATAGAATACAAGGTGGGGTTAAACGTGTTTATGCAGCAGAACTGGGACTGAGACTTACCGGTAGTTCCCATAGTTCTTAAACAAAACTGAAGTTGAAGCCTTGGCTTAAAATAGTCATGTACTGTGGTGATAGTTTAGGCCTGTTGTGTGCAATAAGAAAATATAAATTTCTTGTTCTCTGAGCAATGTTATTCATTTAACTCAACAGCACGGTGTGCATAACAAAAGGCAAACATCAGTACATTTAAACGTACAGTAATTCAAGATTGTTTGCAAACCACAGCTGGTCCCTTACACCTATAAATGTCTTTTTGTGACCATTTCTTATGCAAAGAATGTCTCAACTGGACAGAATTACAATGAGTGTTATAAATGCATGTAAAACTGGCCCTCAACCTCCAAATCTGTATCCATGTCTTCAATTTAAAACCAGTAGAATAGACGCTTCTTATACAAAGGCACAGCACCGTCCAATAAACAGCATCAATGTTTTTCTAATATAAAGATGCAGAAACCAAATACTAGTACGAGACAACAATGATTTAATGCTATCTTTTTGGGGAGAAAAGTCCTCTTTGTTGTGACTTTCAACTAAACCTTGGTCACTCTTGCAGCCACACAGGCAGAGACACTACTGCACTGTTTGCCTAATAAAAGACAGATTGGTCGTGTGTGTGTGTGTGTGTGTGTGTGTGTATTCAGTTTATCTGCTGTCAAACAGACTGGTGGTCTTGGAGCCTCATAATCTTATCCACATTGTGTGTCAGGATCCTCCCTGTTAAACTCCTCTGAACTGTGACAATGGCTTGGATGCCGTCCTAGCGTCTATTTACATCAACAGACTGGAACTAAATGTCTGCCAGCCATAACCTGATACATCCAAAGTCACTAAGCATATGAGCAGTGTTTTGATTTGTTGTAGTTCACCATACATAATACAACATTATATCTACAGGCCATATAACCAATATCCAGTTACACAAGATCATATTGGTAAAGCCTTTAGTTAATCATAAGGATGGCTGTGTCATGTTGAATTTCTTTAAAGATAATGAAACTGCACAATATACCATTCCTACAATGTTGGACTTAATCAAAATTAGCAAGCAATTGTAATATGTTAGACAGCTGCTGACTTGTTCACAATGATGTGTGTTTCCAGTGTTTTGTTGGAACGGATCATGATTTATAGAGCCAATACCAGTCCATAAAACAAAATGTTGGCTCAACACAGATCCACTTCTTAGATTTGAGTTTCTTTGTGGTGATTGTGTGATCAGCAGAAATATGATTATCATTAGTACTGTTAAAGAATTACCTTTGAGGCTATTTGCTGTCTGCAGCCTTCCTCCATCCCGATCAGGGCTTTGCCATGGGACTCCATCAAGATATCCCTGTAAACACACACACAAACACTAATAATTCATAAGAATCACAATGATACATCACCAGGGATCAAGGAAACATGCTGAATTGAAATACTACAGCCAGCATGTTCTTTTGTTCTCCAACCCTGGTCCAGAATGCTTGTTTTAGTTTTGGCTTGTGTCATCTCCCCCAGTGTCCATTCGACACCCGTTGCCACACATGCCACTGTCCAGTGCACAGCTGGTTTATCAAAGTTGTGAGTACAGGCACATCATCAGAATAACATTGCTGCTGCTTATTCCTTTAAGTGTCCAGAGTGTAGGATTTACAAGGGAAGTTGCAGAATGTGACCGTCTGAATACCCTCCTCCACTCACCTCTCCCTTTCCAAGCAGGTCAGAGAACTATGGTGGAAACAAAATCCATAATTATAAGAAATATATATATATATATATATGTATATATATATATATATATACCAACATGTTACATTGAGTGGCGGAGTCTTGATTTCACACCACCACAATGCCAACATATCAATAAAGGCTCACAGAACTACGGGAAGATGTGAAGGACAGAAACACAACAATTATTAAGTTCAGGTGAATATACACTATGAAAGATTTAAGAATATTATATTCCATTTCTGTTATCTTTTTGAGTGCCATTGGTGTATTTATATGTCAAAGTGTTTTTTTCAGCAGCAGGCACAAGAGGGTGCTCTCACACAACCTGTGAGCAATGTTATGGCTTCTGGGATTTGTAGTCAAGACATAAAGAGACGGTATACGCCACAGAGATCAAAGCAGGAAGTGGAGACGATCAAGATTAGAGAGCAAAACAAACAGATTGTGGACAAAAAGTGGTGATTTTGGTGAAAGTCTCTACTCTACCGCTGATAAAATAAGAATGGAACAAACATTTTTCAGTGTTTTCAGAGTCATAGTACAAAATATTCTGTGGGTCTTAAAAAATAACTCAAAACGGGCAAAAAAGCTGACTTTTTGTTTTCTAAAACAATGAGTTAATAAGTTCCCATAAATCACACTGGTCCTTTAAATTTCTCCTTGAATACTGTACCTTTAAAACTAAATCTGACAGGATCAGGCATCTGCAGTGTAATGACAAGATAAATGCAGCATTAGGTCAACAGTAACATCTGAAACCATTTCCAAATAGAAACTGCCCTAGGACCCAATACTCATTCCCTTCCATGATACGGCAGCTGCCAACAGTCTTCCATGCATCTTGCTGTTATTGCCTTAAGATTCCCATATGAGACCAAATTAAATGTTCACTGTCAGTGGCTGCTTGAGCAAAAACATGATTTAAAAAAAAATCAGCAAACAGGCTTGCACACGTTTCAAGCTCAACCATCCAGTGACACCGGCAGGCATGACATTTTATATTTAACAGTTTGAGTGAAATAAGTGTAAAATGCTCTCACATACATCCACGCAAGATTGCATTAAGCATTTTTACTTTCTGCACTTGAATAGATAAGTAAGCCAACATCAGATCGAGATCTGTCACGGTCCAAAAAGCTCTGATAATATTTACACATGCTTGTTTTTTGATGATCCTCTCAGCATGTCAGGTTGCATAAAGAATATTTAACAAGAACACTCCCAAGAGTCTCTGGGGGAAAAGAGAGTGGGACGACGAAGGAAAAGACACATCTGCAACAGACTGTGACTTGAGATTGCTAGAAAGGCTAAATTTCATGGATGTGTTGATCTTCTGTCCAAATATATATAATTTCAGCAGCTGGTCCTGCTGATAAGATGCGAAGCAGCATGGATCTTAATCCAGCCAGAGGCAAGTTAAGGAACTACTGTATGTTTACTACCGATATGTCTGCAGTTAGCTGCTGAGTTAGCTCTGTGAGGGAGCTCTCACAGAATATAGGCATATGCATGCACACGCTCCCTTCGTGACATTACCACTGACACTTTGTGTCTGTAAGTGGGCCCATCTGTGTAAAAAAAAGTGTGTGAGCTGATGTTTGTGTGTGTGCACACTTGACTCTGTGTATCTGATGGTGGAGTGAATGATCTACAGTATAATAAAGAGCAGCAGCTACATTCCACATCTTCCTGGTCGGGGTAGACACAATATTATTCACTCCACTGGCTCTGGCTAATCACATCAGCCTACTCACCACACACACACACACACACACACACACACACACACACACACACACACACACACAGAGAAGCACAAAAATAGATGCAGACAGACAGCCATGCTTGATGCCAAGATGTGACCCCTGAAACATATTTAAATGTGTCCAAGCCTTGTTAAAAGTTGGGACTCAGGGACGACATATGAACTTCAAAAAAGGCCGTTAAATGAGCATTATGGAACAACTCAGCACAGTAAAAAGACTTCTGATAGGTAGGTTGTAGGTTTGGAATAGTTTTTGGCCCAGATACAGAGGATCGGCTCAGGATATTTCTGGATAATAACATTTTTTGTGTCCTACTCCCTTTAGAGGTTTTGAAGTTAAATCTTAAGTGAGTGTTTTTTTTTTCTTATAAAGCCTTTTTAATATGTGACAAACTGCTGATGCATGTTTGTATCCCACTGTCTGACATAATTCTAGCTCTCAGATTATCAAAACAGCAGATCCCTGCAAAGGTAAAAGTTTTGAAAATCAACTTTAAGCCTGTATGTGTGTGTTGGCATGTGCGTCTATGCGTGTGTGCACGCCCCCCCCCCAGGGAGTGTGAGCGTGCAAATTCAGCCCTCAGAAGGAGGTCTGGGGGGATTACAGGGAGGAATGATGGGAAAATCTGGGAGCACTCTCTCATTCGCTCACACGCCAAGCTGCATTTAAGGACAGACAGAGTGTGTATCGGCACAGTGTGAGTGTGCAGATTGTGAGTGTGTGCAGTTTGTGAGTGGCTGCTACCTCGTCGAAAGGCACTTTCTATTTTTCTGCTTTATGCTGATACAATCTTTGTGTGTACACGCACAAAAAGACAGCCGACTTTACCCTAAACGTCAAGGGCAAATTTAAGTAGTATGAATTAAGATCAACAGCCAAACAGGAATCATTTTTTTCAGGGACATAACTCTCCACCTGGAAAGATAATTAAGATTTCAAAGTTGAGAGTCTTCTCACACTCACCCACGCCTTCAAAGCAGGAACAGACTGCCTTGTAAAAAATTGACATATGAATTTACAGCAATTTATGACAAGTGAATAAAAAGGACTGAGAGCCACAATAAAAAAGTAAAGACCCAGACAAAGGATGAAATAATACTTTCCACTCTGGGGGAAAATGGAAAAAAAAGAAAAACAAGAGAGGAAAGAGCTGTAAAAGATTGGTAAACAGCTGAAGGAGGTAACTCATAGATGTGCTGCCGACATTAATCTTTTTAAGTCTTTCACTTGCCTAATTGTGTAAAGCCTGAGGCGGACAGACAGAAGGGAGAGTTTTTGGTTATCATAATTTCTGTCACGAAAACATTCCTCGGCTGCTTGAAACCACTTGAAACCAGTCCTCTCAAATTTAACAGATGGACGAGGAACCGCGCAGATACTCCTGACCTCTCTTGACTTTTAAATCTTTTCCTCTCCCCACTTTCTGCCACTCTCACTCTTTTTTCCCCTCTCCCTCCTCCTCTCCTCCCCTGCTGTCTCTCTGTCTTTAGCTTTGTGTCAGTCGTACTGAATCAGGGACACGCTGTCATGTTTCATAGGTGTTCGTGGATCGTGTGCGGCCTCGGTGACCCAGGCTGTGTGCATGCGAGAGCCAGACAGTGTGTGAAGTAACCACGGTGACCAGGTCACAGTCTCCATCCTTTCCTCCCTACAACAATCCCTCAACCCCTGCCTCTCACCCACCCCTCTCTCTCTCTCCCTCTCTCAGCCACTATCCTTCCTCCCCTCCCTCCTCTCATGCTTCTTTCTATCCTCATCTTGTCCTCCTTTCTTTCCTTCACCCCACTCCACCATATGTCTGTCCTTCACTTTCGTCCCTACCCACAATCCCACTCTGCCCTGGGGAGGCTCTTGTCTGCTGGTTACCCATCTTGTCTTTTCACTGTCACTTCACAACTGGTTTTCATCCACATCTGCATTGTTCGACATTATAAGATTCATAACTGCAGTCAACCTACAGACATTGGGGGGAAATTATCCTTTTTATTGTGACTGAGTGATGTTTTTCAGTAGCAGTATTTTGGCTTTAATTTAGATTTGTTTTGACTTTAGTAATATACAAACACCCCTCACCCTTCAGCTCATACTTGGTCATTTACAGTGCAGAATTAATCATTTCATTATGAACATCCATTATTAATTTTGCTATGGTGTTCATTTTAAGAATCTAGGGTTAACTCTTTCCCTTTAACCACATATTTATTGCTTCATAGTAGATTTGGTACCTAACTACTGCAAAATGTATGTAGTCCATGATGGGCATGAAGGGGCAACAAATCTATGTTTTATCTTTCCTCCTCTAAACACTTGGATATCAAATTGGATATGTAGTGCTTAACAAATATATAGTATTAGAGCAGCTGTCCTGTTTGTCTCAAAGAGCCTCCAGCATCATGAAGCTTTAATTCAGACTCTTTCTTCTTCACTGACTTCCCTGCTCTTCACCATTTTGAACAGGAGTGAGGAATTTAAAGCCCCACTGTGTGATTACCTCCACAAAAAAAACTGCAGTGTTCTGACAGTATTTATATTTGCCATTTATAAATACATTGTGTTGGCGTAACCAATGCAGGTCGCCATGTTGCATCGCCATCTTGAAACTACGGGAGGGGATAACCAGGTCAAAACAGCTCTGCCTTTTGTATTTTTTACCTTTTACCTTAAAGTGTGACTTTATATCTGGCGGAAGCTAGGCACAAACTCACTGGGACATCAAGGCTTGGGAGAAAATATCGAGGGATTTGTAAGCTGTCAAGATGGATCATTCATATAGTCGAACGTATTACTGCTGACTCCAGGATACGTTTCAGGATATTTAAAGAAAACAAAGCGGCCACAGTTGGTGAACGAAATACAAGCAATCAAACAGGATGAAAACAGTCAACAAAATCTATGGCTACCCAACTCGCCTCTCTCCTTCCCCAGTGCATGTGATCCGGCCCCGAAATAAGTTACGGCTCTCATCTACGGTGCCCACGTGACCCAAACTCCGCTTATCACTGATTTTGACAGCCCTTATATTAACCAATATTTATCCTTCCAAGGGTTTAATATGTAGCCTAAATGACGTATATTTAAACTCTACCACAGTAAGAATGATGTTGTAGAAACCGGGGGTGAAAAGCTGTCACTTGTTTCTGCTTAGACTGTGCTACTGAGAGGTTGGCAGAGGGCGAGATGCACTGCCACAGGATGGAACAGAGGGTGGAGTCACTGTGTGTTTGAGTGTGAGTGAGATAACAGGAGTTAGAAGGGGACAAAGATGAAATCAGATGAGATTAATACTGGAGGCTTGGTGAGAGGAAGCACTGGAGCGTAGAGCATATAAATGTAGTCTAAATCTGAGTGTTATAAAGGACCGTTCAAGAGAACAGCGTGTGCTTTCAGGGGTTACTGGAAGTCAAATCTCTTGACCTTATCATGAGAACAGAAAGAAAAGTTTTAGAACGCCTGTATGTACATTATACGTTCATGTGTGAATGTGTGGTTGGCATATAAAGCCAAGCCAGTGACAGGACACACACACACACACACACACACACACACATACACACACACACAGACCATTAGACGTCCAGCAACTGACCTTTTCACTCTCTGAAAGAACAATTAAAACAAAAGTTGTTTTCACATATGACCTGGAATCCCTTCCCATCACCAGAGTGAATTTCATTTTAAGTTAATTAACTCTCTGAGTGCCATTGACGCATTTCAACGTCATTTAAAATCCAACGCTTGAGTGTTTTTTCGGCAGCCGGTTACCAATCGCAGTCTCCTGCAACCCGTGAGTAATGTTGGGGCTTCTGGGAGATGTTGTCCGGACATAAAGAGACGGTATACATGCAGGAAGTGGAGACAATCGAGATTAAAGAACAAAACAAACAGAGTCTGGACAAAAAGTGGTGATTTTGGTGAAAGTGGCCTCTACTCCACCTCTGATAAAACAAACTAAGTTAAGGTAAGTGGACTTTTCATGGTAAAGAACAGATGAACTGATTATGTTAACACACACACACACACACACGGTCAGACATCTGCCCGGGGTCATAAACTTGTTTGAGATCTTAAAAAAAAGAAAATAAACCCTCTTGCGCAACATGTCGGAAGGAGTATTTCCTATGTGAGGCCGACTCCATGGTGAAGGTCGTAGGTTGCAGCCATGTCCTATAAATTTGTCATCTATTTGGCTCTTCTGAAATCTCACATGGTTTTTAGTGCATGGGTCTTCAATTTATTCCACTGAGAGACAGCCGTGGAGTAAACGACCAAAGAAAATATGGTTGTCCATGAACATTTGAAAGTTTCTGCTTGTAGCCTGTAAGATTAGTCTGTCATTTCTTTGTTTCACAGGTTTTCATATAATGCACTGTGGGATATTCAGTGCATTTCTCAGAAAAAAATAGAAAATGATTTACTTTCTGTCACTGTCTGAGTATAAGTCTTCATAATGTAACCCAGGACTAATTACAAGTCTCCGTTAAATGTTCCAGACCATAAAGTTTGTTGCAGAGGAAACTGATGAATTGTTTGTTTTAACAGACACCTCCAAAGATACAGCTTTATTGTCCGGGGGTCATGACGAGGTCAGTTTGCTTGACTGAGGTTACACAAAGGACACACAAGCACAGACATGATCACGAAAAGTCTTTTCTTCAGCTGGTGCTCATTCAACAAATTCAGCAAACAAATTGAAGCTGAATAGATGACGGATCTATAGATTTATGGTGCTGTACTAAAACTTATGAATGGAAAGACACGTATACAGTACGCTCACTCCAGCATTTTGCACAGGAGGATTTTGTCTTTCATGAGTGGATGGGTTTCATGTAATAATGTTTTAATTTATGCCTTTACTTTATTTATATTTATCTGTTATGAAGACAAAATCTCAAGTTAACCCTCAAGGAAAATCTAATAAAAAATACATAAAAAAAGCTAAAAGGAATTTTCTCTGCTCCTTTAAGTGTAAAAGATAATGAAGATGGTCCAATGTAAACTTTTAACAGTGTTCTGCTAACTGTAGGACTATGTAATACCCCAGAGCTTTGAGCTTTGTCCAACTTTATCTACAAACAGTGCAATCAGGGACATTTAGTCCTAAAAAACTGCTAGATACAGTATTGACATGGATAAACACAAGGTTACTGAGCAGTATGCTGGGCAGTGTGAGGCCACACAGGGAGAGGTAACACCTTACATAAGAGTCTGGGCTCAGCTCCCAACTCTCTATTAGAGCCACTCACTCTTCAGAGAAAGTCCCAGGCTCTTTATTCGACACAGACAGGAACACATACACAGGATCCCTGTACTCACCCCATGTCCTCTCAGACACAAAAGGGCTGTAAATATTTCACATTAGTAGGAAACAGATTCAGCACAGCCACCAGTCTGTGGTTGTGGTGTCACAAAGAGCAGCCATGCACTGCAGCTGGCTCAAAAGGATCTTCTCAATAGGAGATGGTTTGTGACTAGCTTTGAGTAGGACCAAAAGTGAACAGAGTAGAGTGGTAGGTGTAAACAGAGCAGGACAGATAATCAGGCACAATCATCACCGTTCTCTCCTCAGCTCTCTCGTTTCCTGCTGGACCTCCTCCAGAGCTTCCCTCAGTTGTGTCACTTCCTCCACAGCTGCGCAGTATTTCCGGCTCATTTGTCCCTCTCTCTGCTGCCACGACAACAGCTGCACCTGTATGGTGTCACACCTTTGTTGGCATGACAACCACCTCTCATGTTTCTCCTCAAACTCCCCTTTTAACCTGTTGAAAAGAGGCAGAGGATGAGTGCAAATACTTAAAGGTGCCATCTGTGCTGTGAAAGAAAACCTATTTCATCTGCATGTGTAAACAGCGCGCAGTGTGTGCATGCTTTCAACAACCACACAAACACCTGAGGCCACGCAGTAACTCCACACTGACAGGTCGACAGGTGAACGTCAGAGCAAGTCTGTTACCTAAGAGAGAAGCCGTTTATTCTCCAACCTTATCAAGCTCCTTATAGTCTGGTGGTTGACACCAACACACCAAAACTGGGTCAAACCAGAAATTCAAACACTCTTTCTGGGTTTAACACACAGGTAGGGATTTCCACACAGTGCCAATGTATTCTGCAGTATGTCTATTAGTAGGCCTACTGCGAATACATCCATCTGTACACATATTGAACATACATGGAGACACAAAGGAGCCGATTATGGACTCTATGGATTCCTGTATCAGCATCTCTGCATTACATTAGATAGACAGATAGATAGATACATAGACAGATAGATAAATGTTGTCTGACAACCATAAGAAACAGAAATATAAAAGTCTGACAGTTCAGTTATTAGTGTTTCTTCTTCCCCCCTTCTTCATGAGACAGATGAGTGGGAGGACATTTTTTTAGTTGATAAAGCGATGAACTGACAAAGAGCAGCTCCAGTTCCAGTCTGGTATCAGACACAGGAAGAGGTGCTGTCTCATCTAATCTCTCCTACTTACTCTGAGGAGAGGTTGGCATAAAAAATGACAGTTATAACTTTAAATACAGTAACATGCCAGAATGAAACAGGCCGTATTCTGGCTGTTTGGGCTGTCTATTGGGACATTCACAAAAAGCCTTTTCAACAAATTGGACAGAGTCACAACAATTCAATGTAAAGGCAGCGGCAACTAGATAACATCGACTTATTGATTTCTCCACAGAAACCAAAGATTGTTGACCAGATAAACATTATCCTTAGGCACCCATGGTCTCCAATCTTGGACAATTTGGTGAATTGTTGTCTCCCATTACATTTTCTTAGAGCTCTCAGAGCTGAAATAGCCTCCATCCCCCCCAGTGGAGTGCTATCATATGTTGAGCTGTATAGGAGCCAGAGGGTGAGATCAGAGACTGCTGTGTGGGAAGGGAAATAAATCGACAGTGTAATTGAACACACCAGGCTGCCGATGGCTTAGAAAAAGAATACCAGCAGATACCATGTGAAAAAATACACACCCCACAAACATCTAGCGTCTGCACGGAAAGATGAGAGGCTCTGTGCGTATCTGTCTGTCTGTGGGTGGACGCATGTGGGCTGGGTGTGTGCACACATGTGTCTGCCTGCACATTAGCGTGATGCTCTCCAACCAATGAGCCTCAGCATATCTACAATATGTGCGTGTCTCTGTGCACAGATGAGTGTGTGAGGAACATGACTCCACGCCAGCTAAGGAGTGCTTCCATCTGTTGCGCCATCCTCACACGAGACTCTCCGCTGTGTCACTGGCACTTTAAGGAGCCTAAGATCTCCTCAACTGACCCAAGAGCAGATCTCAGCTGACGCTAATATCCCCTCACCTCTCTCTGGGAGGAAGGAGATGGGGAAGAGAAATGAAGCGGAGGAAGAGGTTGATTTGGAGAACAATGAGTGGGATGAGTACAGCGATTGTGGGAAAAGTTGGAGCGGGGGGAGGGATGTGGATTGATCACGCGACAAAGCAAAAGAGCAGAGGAAAAAGAAAGAGGAGAGCTCGGTATACCTGAGTAGTTTTCTCTTGTGCTCGTTCTCAGAGTCTTTGTGTTGGGACAGCTGCTCCTCGCTCTGTCTCCTCTGCTGCCTGCAGACACAAAGTGAATGATATGGTCACTCAGTTTGCACCATTTGTTGAGTCAATAAATGTATGACAATGGTGGACTGAAAATAATCTATTCCTCTTGCAGTGTAATTCACATCAATTGCACCCACATTCAGGCAGGTGGAAACATACTCCCAGAGTATGATTTTACAATTTCAAGTGTCATTGAAAAGCACTTGGGCACGATACCAAATCCATACAACTGCTATTCTGTGTACTCCTACACTTGAATCTCCATGTGGAAAAAGCTCAATGTTGAATTCTCCCTCTGGGATCAGCAAAAGTTCCAGAAAGCCTCCTCTATATCACAACTGTTGTGGCTTAATAAATGACTATACAGTGTCATTTAGATTTTGATTGCTGTCAAACTCAAAGGAAACAAACTCTGTGTTTTTCAAATCACCTCTTCCTCTGTGTGCAGCTGTGGCCTCGCTCTTGAGAAAGTAAATTGGAAATCAGTTTTAATTCTAAGTCTGCATGCCATGACAGTGTGTGGTGCTGCCGCCTCCTGTGCACACACGCACACATAAACAGACTTTACCCTAACCCTCCAAACCCTGTCGGCTTCCCAGCCTAATCCCCTCTCTGGCGGCATGATCAGTTAATGTGTTTGTGTGTGTGTGTGTAGCTGGCTGTCTAGCCCTGTGACCTTGCAGCCACACGCAATAAAGACACAGAGTGAGAGGACTCGCACGTCTGAGCTCACAGGCAGACAACCTGATTTCACCGTCAATCTACAACAGTCCTTTCTGGCAGTTCTGTGGTAATTATTTGTACACTGTATTAAAGTGGATTTGGTAAAACAGTCACTAAAGCTCATCAGTCTATTAATAATTCATTACAGCCATGCTGTACCAGTTACCTAAAGCCCTGAAAACCAAATACTGGAAGCCCCATAAAATTATATTTTGAAGTATTTTTCAAATATTAATATGTGAGCCTCAGACACACAGAAGCACACATAGAGACACAGGCCCAGATACACAAACACAATCAGAGTAATGCACTCCCAGCTGTCTGGCACCAGTTATCAGCCTCCTTCTCTTTGTACCTCTCATCACACATCTCCACATGCATTTCCTCTCTCTCTTTGCTCTTTTGCTCTCCTTTTGAACCTCTTTTTCCTCCCGTGCTGTCACAGCTACTGGTGATTTAAAGCAGATCCCTGAGCGCTCCTACATGTTGCATGTTTAGACTTACATGTTTTTACTTTACACTGTGCACTGTCCCTCATCTTCCTCGCCTCTCTTTGTCCTCACGTTGAGAGACATCATGATATCTGACACCCAGCTGCTGTTTCCGCTATTCTTTATCTGCTGGAAAATGGAGTTGAGAGAAAAAGAACTGTAAACCAGGAGGTGGTGTTTTGTGAATTACCACAAAGGCACAGGGTTCAAAGTGCAGTCAATGCATGGAAGGAAAGGCGGAGTACATGGGGATTATTATCATACATTATGAGTTGGTGCATTGGGGGCAGGTTTATGCCAATGATACAGCTCTGTGTTGCTTTGCTAATACTGCACACTGAAATTCTACAACAAAAATTTTGCAAAATGCACTTTTTAAATATGAAATTAGTTCTGAAAGCAAACAAGGTTAATACATGTTATGCTATAAGTCAGAGATATGTGGACAATAGTTTGGATATTACTTCTGGACACAGTATCAACACGGTCTCAGAGTATAAACATCTTGGCATCTGGCTGGATGAAAAAATAACTGAGGCTCTCTTCTTGTCTGTCTTGGATTATGGTGATGTTATCCACAGACACGCCTCCACTATAAAACCATTAGACCGAGCTTATAACGCCACCCTGAGATTTATTATATTGCTGACAGTTATTCTACTCATCACTGCATCTTATATGAAAAGGTGGCCTCTCTAACGTAATATATGACACACATTAGTTTGTATTTATAAAGCCCTTCATAACAACATATATCTTCCTTATTAGTCCTATTGCCATTATTTGAATGGCTAACGATTGCTGCACAAACATTTTGTAACACATTAAAAATTGAAAAACTAGCACATTACTTATTTCACTGTGTGTATTTATTCTCTTGTAACCCTTGATGTCACTGAAAATGAAGGAACGCCCTCAATAATTTTAATAAAGGTTGAATGGTTCCTGAGGTGTCAGTGGAAAATTGTCTGATGAATTTCCATGGAAATGTTCATCCAATGTGACCTGAAGACATCAGCGTCTCCACAAGTAATAACTTGCAGTGCATTACCTTAGAAAATATGTCTAATAATGAATCATTAGTCATGTGTTGAAGGGGTGAAGAAGCTCGCTGGTTGCGTAAGTCTTAGTAAAGGAAACCACTGTGGATCTGCATGTGTAATCAAAGCTTGACAGCATGCTTCACTCAAATTACAGACTGCAGATGGGACACATGCCTGCTGCCTTCAGCTGCCTCTATAGAGGGTTAATCAGCTGTTGTGGATGACAGATGCTGATAAGAATCTATCATTTATCTTCACTCTGCCCTATTGGTCATAATCACAGAAAAGGATATACTTGTTTGTGTGTAATTAGATGTGCCAGCCGGTCAAGTGAAACAGACGAGCAAAACATGTGGATGTGCCTCAACAAATCAAAGTAGACTATTGTTGATCTTGTCCGAGCAGATGGGTGGTAAACGGTGAAAAACATTGACACTGAAATTGCAATGTACCAGTAACACCCTGGTGAGCCTCTCCTCCCTCTGTGGTGTGTGGCAAGTCACCAAAATACCAAACAGCCACATGAAAAAGCCTCTCTGACTTTCAGGAAAATACCATTTACTGTGCGGCCTGTGCTCACATGATAACAGAGCCCGGAGAGAAAACAAGTGGGGTGAGATTTTTGATGGGGAATCTGAGGAAAAAAAGGAAGAAAAATGATGTCCTCCTTCCTGAAGGGTTGTGACTTGATTTTATCTAACATGAGATAAACACAAGACTGAGGTGAGAGAGGGAAGTGTGTGAGTGTGTGTGTGTGTGTGTGCCAGGCAAGTGGCAGAGCAAGATCTTGTAGGAAATGAGGTCCTTGGATACACCCTGGGATCAATAGTTATCAGCAGTCACATGGTGCGCGTGCACACGCGCACACACACACACGCACATACATACACATACATACACAGAGCAGCCAGCGTGCATCAGCCTTATGAAAACAAGCTGTATCACATCAATCACATCAATCCTCTGCTCTTTCTCTCTTGACCTTCACTCATTCCCTCATCCACTCTTTCATCTCTCCTCCCTTGCTCAGCGCATCCATCCTGTCTTTCATCTATCCCTCTCTTCCCTCTAATCCATCCTTTCAACCTGGCCTGCTTCTGTGTCAGATGATCCACGTGTTCATCCTCTGATGAAAGGATGAGCTCAACGTCTCCTGCCAATCAGGATGCAGCAGGCAGCTTCCCAAACACCTTTGACATACATGTCGTCCATCCAGTCATTACAGGAAGGGCTTTGCGACGCTCTCTCTGTGATCTTTTTTTGACAGACGCTGTCAAAGTGCACACTGTAACTGCCCATCACTTGTGTTGTCTTCAATGGCCAAAAGTAGCAAGTGAGTCAGGTTAGAAAAGGTGATCATACAAGCATCACTGTTCACCTGCCAAGCAAGTCTGTATACACATATATATATATATACGTGTATATATATACCTATATATATATATATATATATATATATATATATATATATAGGTATATATATATATATATATATATATATATATATATGTATAGTGATCCAGGAATATTCAGGGGCACAGTGCAGAATAAAAACACAGTATGTGTGTAAATAGTCATGACCAAACAAGCTGCCCTTAAGTGTCTCTGGCATGCTGATCAGATTGCATGCTAGGATCAGACGGATTCCACAGCCTCTCGCTGTCCTTAGACCGCCCCTGAAATATGTGTGTATGTGCGTTTCCAAGGAAACACAGCTGGCGCCACAGTATTGCAACAGGTGTGGAACACTGATGTTTGATGGAGGTGGGGGTCAAAGGTTGGGCAGTTGTCACGGCAACACCTCTCGTACACAAACAAACTGGTACTTTTTGTTCATCGTAGTTTTGTGAAGCTCTGGAGACGATACAATGCATGACACACACACATGCACGCACGCACGCACAGCGTCAGACAGCCAATCAGCTTCAACAGGACAGTGAAAGGAAGCTTAGCCAATCAACTCAGACGTCCCATCTGGACCTCAGTCTAGACCTTGTCAGACTGTCTGCCACACAGAACAGAATGAGAAATCATATTTTTAAGTCTGTGCAACTTTAAACTTTTAATATACTAAAGCTATAGCTATGGGTTACACGATGAGCTTATAAAATATGATACATTCTTCAAAGCACCCAGCAGTAAAGAGTAGCTTCGCCTTGCAAAACACTTAAAGGGCCATTATTCTGCTTGCTTTTGTTGTGCATTTTGCTAATGATAGTGAACTTTACTTCTGATATGAAAACAGAATTTTATGGTTTTTAATTTCATATTATCCTAAAACTCTTTAATTAATTTACAACAAGTAATATTTGTCTTACAAAAGGTCATGTGTATGCAAGTCACACACACACTGAACAGGAATAGTCTTTCTCATAAATGAGAGCCATGAAACTGAACAGATAAGAAAGAGACAGAGAGAAAAAAATCAGTAACACAAAAGGTCAGAACCAAAGATTTATGCCAAAAACATTTGGGAGAAAGAACATAAGACTGATGAGGAGCGTTTATAGAGGAAGAAGGAGGAAACATTAGTGAGCAAATGAGTGCTGATCTGCATTCTGTCAGGTCAAGCAGTCCTTTAAAGTTCTGATTATCTGATAGCAGCAACATTTAACATTTACTCCTCTTGTGTTTGTGCCGGCTTTTGTGGGTGTGCACTTTGGAAGTGGTTCATTTTTTCAAATATCATGCATGCGGTCATAAACACAAGATTAAAAAGCTTCCTCTGTTGCTGAAAACTAACACTGTAACTCAAAAAGTCTGCAAATATTAGTAAAGGTTTCAGGAGACAGCCAAATATGGAGTCATTTGGATTTCCTGGAGATCAAAAAATATGATTATTATTATATTATTATTATATTAACAGCAAAACTTGACCTAAACAGTGACCAGCTAAAGCATCATCATGCCAGTGATAACAGTAGATAACCTGTCCATGGAGTAAGTACAACTGTGGTTAATGATACCATTTCCAAAATACAAACTGCGCTGCATCATAATTTACTTAATTTTTTTTAGAAATTTGAAGACAGAATCCAATATGGGGTCTCACAAAACATAGGATGTGTGTGAAGGTTCTCAGGAATCTACATATATAACCCTGCATATTTGTGTGATTTAAACAAAATCACCACTTTTTGTCCAGATTCTGTTTCGCTCTCTAATCTCAATCATCTCCACTTCCTGCTTTGATCTCTGTGGTGTATACTTTCTATACTGTTAGACCTAACCCTAACCCTCTTGTGTCTGCTGCTGAAAAAAACACTTTGACTTATATATTCGTCAATGGCACTCAAATATTGCATTCTAAATGACGTACAAACACGTCAATAGCACTCAAAGAGTTAATTTAATAGAAATGTAACTGTTCAATGAGATGTGACTGATGTTGTGAGATATGGCTTTAAGACACAGCGCAGAGTCGCGGCAGTGTGACGTCACTTGCCCGGAAGAGAACTGACAGTGCAATGTTAATGGCTGCGGATGTTCAATAAAGCTCCGTGAGCACACAGTCGTTGTCCGGGTGTTATTGGACATAACATTGGCGATGAGGATGGAGCTTCCGTTTGCACCCCTGCCTCCTTTTCTTCCTCTACCCGGCGAACCACCGGTACCGTGGCCCCGCTGGTTTGAGTCATTCAAGACATTTATCGAGGCCATCGGGCTGGCCGGCCTTCGATGCTCGGCTAAGGGCTGTGCTGATCCACAGCCTGAGCAGCGAGGACAACGGAGTTTCGGAACCCGGACCCGCGCAGTTTGATGACTGTGCGGCCCTGCTGTCCAGACATTTTGCCGCTCCGCCGAGCGTCACGGATTCGGCGCATCGTCTTTACGCCCAGCGTAAACAACGGCGGGTGAGTCCGCCCACCATTACGTCGCCCGACCTCCGGTGCCTTGCCAGCATGTGTAAATTCGGGACTTTGGAGGAGGAGATGATTAGGGATCAGCTGGCCGAACACGACCAGCCCCGGCTGCGGGAAAAGCTGTTTCTGTCTCCGACGACATGACGGCCTCTCCAAAGCAGTAGAGTTGGCTCTCCAGCTCGAGTCGGCTGCTCAGTTAACGTCGCAGCTAGCGGCTTTGGACCCGCCTTCCCCTCGCCCCGCTGCGCTGGCACAGACAGTCGCCCCGACTACCCCATTCTCCGAGCCCTCCTCTCCTCCCGACGAGCTCGAGGTGAACGTTGCGGGACGCCGGGACACCACGGCCCGGCAGCAATGTGGGAACTGTGGATCGTCATCTCACCCCACACGGGCACCCGGCTGCCCGGCCATGGGGCAGCGGTGCCAACGCTGCGGTAAGCTGAACCACTTCTCCAGAGTGTGCCGCTCAGCACCGGCCCCTGCGAACCCCCGGCCTCGCTCGTCCACATCACTCGGCCCAACAACCATCCACTCTGTGGGCTCCAGCACCAGGCCATTCAAGTGGTGCATGGTGGAGTTAGACGGTGTCAGCCTATCGCTGCTGCTGGACACTGCGGCTTCCAGATCCATCCTCAACGAGTCCACGGTGCGCCGACTTTTCCCTCGGATGTTGGTCAAGGCTGGTGCGGAGGATCTGTGCTCGGTTCTGACCCACGCTAAGATTGGCATGGTGGGCACTGCCACCTTCGCTGTGCGTTACGGCTCAGGACTCTCCCAGCTTTCACCTTCCAGGTGTCTGCGCCAGGCGCCAACCTCCTTGGTTTTGACTTGTTCTGCGCCCTGGGCTTCTCCATCACGGATAATCTGGGCGCCACTATACTAACGGTGGCCACGCCCCTGGCTGCACCGCTGGCCATCCCTGTTCGCCGGGACTGGGTTGCCTCTCCGCCTTCAACCACAAGCCGCTCGTTGATCCAGCTGTGTCCCCGTCATCCAACCTCTGCGACGGCTGCCCCTAGCGCCCTGCGGCGACGTCACAGCTGAGCTGCACAAGCTCCTGGAAGCGGGCATCATTGAGCAGGTGGGCGCTTCTCCGTGGATCTCCAACCTAGTCGTGGCGAAGAAGAAAACTGGTGGCCTGCGGCCCTGCATCGACCTCAGGCAGGTGAATAAGGCAGTGATCCCTGATAAGTACCCGCTGCCCTGACGGAGGAGCTTTCAGCCAAGTTTCCACGGCTCAACAGTTTCTCTAAGCTCGACCTCCGACAGGGCTACCTGCAGGTTCCTCTCCACCCAGGGCATACCTCACTGCCTTCGTGACCCACATGGGGGTCTTCAGGTACACCCGCATGCCTTTCGGCCTTAGCTCTGCACCCAGCTGTTTCCAGAAGATCATGACCACCATCTTCGCTGGCATCCCGGGTGTGGTGGTGTACCTAGATGATATCGTGGTGCATGGAGGCGGCGTCCGACCTGCCGCGATGACCCGCCTAGCCAAGGTACTCGGCGTGCTCGCTCACCACAACCTCACGCTGAATGGGGAGAAGTGCGTCTTAAGCTACACAGGTCATCGAGTTCGTGGGTTTCCGCCTGACTGCTGGCGGCTTGAGGCCAGCTCCACTCCAACATTGGCTGTCCTCGCCTGCCTGAGCCCTCCTGTCCCGCTCAGCTGTCGTCGTTTCTGGGGATAGCGGCGTTCTACCTCCGTTCCTGCCCCATTATTCGGAGACTACTGCCCGCTGCGGCGCCTCCTCAAACAGGACGCGCCCTGGTCCTGGGCCTGAGTGTTCTGCCGGTCCGCCCGGTTAAAGGCGCAACTCACGTCCACTCCGGTGCTCGCCCATTTCGGCGTGCAGAGCCCGTGTTTGTGACCTCGCGGCGCCTCAAACACTGCCATCGCGCCGTCCTGTCCCAGCTCAGGGTGGAACGAGCAGCCCTGTGGCGTTAGCAGGTCACTCACCCGACTGAGCAGAGGTATTCCGTGGGGGAGGGAGGCCCTGGCTTGCGTCTGGGCATGCGGCGGTGGCATATGTACCTGTATGGGACGACACTTCACGCTCGAGCGGATCACCAGGCCCTCACAGCTCTCCTGGCCACAACTGGATCAGGGCACAAGCACTCCGCCTATACGGTGGTCAGAGAGATTACAGGCCTATAACTTTGCAACAGTGTTCACACCAGGCAGGGACAACTTGTCGTGGCCGACATGCTCTCCAGAGCCACACACCCACCCCTCGCCCGACACCATCAGCGACCACTGGAGTCAGAGCTGGTCCTCATGCTGCATGAACCCCCTCCAGGCGGCTGTCTCCCTGCAGGATCTCCAGACAGCGTCTCGCGGGACTCAATTCTTTCTCAGCTCCGTACCTTCATCCAGGAGGGATGGCCTGCCAGGGTACCGGAGGAGCTGGCGCCCTACCACCGTGTCAAAGGCGATCTTTCCTGCTGGAATGTTGACTGCGTGGCGAGGGGGCTGTGTGCAGTGATTCCCAGCGCACTGCGGCGCATCCTGACCATGGTCCACGAGGTCACCTGGGCGTTGTCAGAGTCAAACAGCGCTGCAGGAGCTTGGTCTGGTGGCCAGGCATAGACAGGGACATCGAGGCGATGGTGAAGGACTGTACAGCCTGTCTCACCAGCGGCAAGATGGGCCAGACCCGCCGCCTCCTTTGCAGCCCCTCCGTGGCCCGGCTGCCCGTGGTCCCACATCCAGGTGGACATCTGTGGGAACTTCATGGCATCCCTCAGCACCAGCGGTTCCTCCTGGTGGCCTCGACCTTCACTCCAAATGGCCTGAAGTGCGTCCTGTTGGGTCTGTAACCACCCAGGTGGTCACTGACTTTCTCTCCTCCCCTCTTTGCCGCTGGGGTGTGCCTGACACCATCACTACCGACAACGGCCCCCAGTTCATCTCGGCGGATTTTGCCTCTTTCGCGGGAGGAGGGGATCAAACACGTCAGGACTGCCCTGTACCACCCACAAGCCAAGCGGTGGTGTGGAGAGGTTTAACCAGACCCTCAAACGGACTGAGAGCACACCTGGCTGATAATCTCCCTTTCCCAGCAGCACTGCAGAACACCCTGCTGCACTACAGAGCGGCGCCTCGCATCGACCGGCTGCTCTCCAGCTCTCCTCATGCTGGGGCGTGAACTCCAACTCCCTTTGGATCGTCTCGGCCTCCTCAGCAGCGCCTCCAGCGGTGACAACACCGCTCGGCGACAGAGTGGCAGAGCAACAGCATCGCATGAAGCAGCGCCGACAGGATGCGTCGGGTGAGGCGTCCCACACTCACAGTGTCAGACTGGGTCCAGTTCACAGACCCAACCGATCCCACAAGCTGCTTCGTTCTGGTCAGCGCCACAGCAGATCACAGAGCAGCTGGGACCGGCCACTTTCCGTCTGACTGATGGCTCACGGTGGCACGCTAGCCGCCTCAGGCAGTCTCTTCACCGTTGAGCGCCCGACCGTGAGGCTGCAGCTGATCCAGGTCACATGGATGTGGACTGGGACTTTTCCCTGCACAACCAGCAGCAGATCCACCAGAGCTGGATGCCCCAGCAGCACCCCTACATCCTGAGCGCCCGGCTCGGGATTCAGCGGAGACCTCCTTACCTCCAAGGACTATGTTTAAAAGTTCAGGGTCCACTTTAGTGTAACGCATAGCCAAATCACGTGGCAGAATAATCCACAAGGCTATGCGGGTAAACTGGCAGTCCACCCAGTTTATCCAGTTAGGCTACATGTGTTCTAGCCTCTATTGATGTTCAACATTGGTCAGTACTCAGGGTGATCATACTCAGGCCTTAGTAGTTTAGTTATCTGCACTTATTTCAAGTCTGTTTTGCACTTTGTGAAGGGGGGGGTAAATGTGAGATATGGCTTTAAGACACAGCGCAGAGTCGCGGCAGTGTGACGTCACTTGCCCGGAAGAGAACTGACAGTGCAATGTTAATGGCTGCGGATGTTCAATAAAGCTCCGTGAGCACACAGTCGTTGTCCGGGTGTTATTGGACATAACAGATGTGAAAAACACTTTCGGTATGGATTGACTATAAGGGTCTGTGCCATGCTAGCACTTCTGTTGAGCTGGGACTAGGGCTTTGAGCTAAATGCTAAACATGCTGATTTTTAGCAAGTATAATGTTTGCCATGCTCACTGTATTAGTTTAGCACTTGATGAACGTATTATCACTTTGTATTTAGTCATCAACAAAAGGAAACTATTTTGACCTGATGGTGGCACCAGATGAAATGTGAAGGCATCAAACGAGTGTGTGAACCAAATTTCATGGAAACTTCAACAAAATCTAGTCCAATCAATGTTGCCATTTATAGAGGTATGCCATTAGTGAAATCCTGATTTATATCATTTACTCAGTATTTTGCAATAGTGTTCACTGTATGTTCATCCAGGTAAAAAAGGCAAAAAATGTCAAGGAAGCTGCAAAATGTTTGAACTGATTGAGCTTCACCATTTTTTTCTGAGGTCCTAAACCCCTGACTAGACCTTTGTGTGAGTGTTTCCAAGTCAAATCATCTGTTGTTGCAGCTTGAAAGGCCCAGTATGTGAGCATGAGCATTTCCTGGTTTTGGCGGTGCCAGCGTTGCTGTACAGAGGGGTTTCGATTGGTAGATGAAAAGTACACAAAGAGCCAAGCCCTGCGGTGACCTGCTCTTCACCCGGCATATTCCACATACCAAAAATCCACCTGCGTCCCCATCTGTGCATGTGCACATTTTTAATATATACTGTATGTTTGAGCGTGTGTGTGTGTGTTTCACTGCATACTGAAGACACTTACATCAGCTGCTGAGTTAGGCCCTCGTTCTCCTCTCTCATTTTCTTTAACTCCACACTGGAATGCCTCAGCTCCTCTGTCAGCTCTGTTCACACACACACACACACACACACACACACACACACACACACACACACAAAGGCTGATTACAAAAGCTTGCCTGCATATATAACACTGGCTCCAAGCCAGACTTGTCACCACAGGCTGTTACACTGTAAGATTTACAGAGACAGAGACAGACAGGTACAGTAGGCAGAGTTTTCTATTACATTGTTACTTCACACTCAAGAAATGGAGGAAACCCGAAACTAAATTAATCTATCTACGAGAGTGACAAGATAAGAAGGAGAAACAAAACAAGAGGTGGAGGAGGAGGAACAAAAGGAAGACAGACGCTCCGGACAGAAACATGAGAGTACCTCAAACAAGTGGTGAGGAACACAGCGGCATTGAAAATAAAACCAAGGTGGGAAAATGAGACACAAGGAAACAGCTGAAAATGAGAAAGACAAGGAGAGCAGAGGGAGGAGAGAGCGTTGTACGAGGGAGCCGGTGCTCAAGGGAAACTGAAACTGTACACCACAGCCTGGCAGGGTTTGTTGTTGTGTATCTGACACAAAGGAGCTGCTGCACTGCTACCATTTCCTCCCATCACTGTCTGGCCATTATCACCTTGACAGTTATGATACAACGTGTATACAGCCATGAGATGCAATCATACAACATATAACACAAAACAACAGGCCAGGCTGGCGAATGCATTTATTAAAAACAGCCCAGGAAGAAATGCTGAACTGCAATATTTAGGCTGTATGTCAGGCCAACAACTCGTCAGACTGCAGCGCTGGACTTTCTGCAGCTCCAGGCAGGAGTGAACGTCACGCAAGAGAAAAGCACTTAAGTTCCAAGTCTAATGGTGAGTAAGTCGAGGCACGCCACTGATTTCTAGAAACACTGTTTTCCTTTTTTTGTAGTCTTCAGTGGAAACATTTGCACACTGGCTTCTGTCTTCATGCAGCAGTGAGATTCATAAAATGAGAAAGGCTTGCAGTTATGACTGCCATAATCATCATCACCATTATCATCAACTTTAATGACCATTATCTTCATCAGAGTCAGATGAAGGGATTTGGCAATGCTCACAGCTAAACAACAAAATAAAAATTGTACTTTAAATCAGAGGAATATGGACGCAGCTACCTATATAAAACGCAGATGAAGCAGGAGGCTTTACATGCCCAGTGTAGACTCAAACTGAAGTGTATTTCTTCTGTTAGACGTGTTAGATGGCCAACTGACTGACGTGGCAGAAGCCTTGTATTAGAATATGAAAATTAGCGTTACAGTAGGTATTTCAGTAATCGATCTAACATTAAAAGCTACGTTCGCATTAAATTTTTTTTAATTGTGCACATTCCAGTTTAAAGTGACCCATATCTGACATCAGTGTGAACATATCTCTGCCCAGAAAAGCCTCACATGCAACCAATAAGGACTGCCGTCCAACACCACACACTGGAGTCCAGCAAATGCCAGACTTTGTCAACATATTGCTCACTTAAATAGATCTGGGATGCCTGTTTCACAGATGATAAATGTTAACACATGACCTTGTATGGCTCCGAATGAAAGACTTTTTATTTTGGCTGTTATTTAACTTTAGCAGACCTTCTGTGAAGAAGAAGTTAAATAAACAAAAGTAAGATGGGTGTGTGTTACTGTTTGACACTGCCAGTCATATAATTTTGGGAACATCTGATCATCATCAGAAGAGCTGAATGAAGTGAGATTAGAGTTTAAATCATTGACAAGGCAAATAAAGTCTTTAACGGTTTCCTACCGATTGTTAAATTTAACAGAGCCAAGTCTACCAGCAAACATCTACTCCTTGATAAAAGATAATTTATGATTTATTACAACTTATTCACACAAACTCATAATGTCTTTCAGCAAACATGATTTAACATAACTATAATAATTCGGAATTCATTTTAGCCCCATGTAATGTGAATAAATGCAGTGTTTCCCAGATAATCCTTGTCTGCCTTACCGACGTAGCTTACACATTACTATAACTGCTGATTTATTAAATCAGTGGTCAACACAGTGAGAGGCGCTGTGAAGAACACATAGGTGGGCACTGGGGGTCCTTAGAAAACGATAATACACAGGAAGTAGAGTCTGTTTACAGATTGAATGTTTTCTCAAGTTACGGACAACTCCTGACTCAAATGAGAATAGTAATAGTATAGCCCATCTTATTAAGCGCCTGTTATTTGAGAAATGGTCAAGTTTGTGTCATTTACTGGCTGCATTTCAGTGTTGGCTTCACTCCTGCTAAATGGATATCATCAAATCCAAAATCGTCAGAAATACGCCAAATGACTCCAAGGTGAAATGAGTGAGTAAATGGCAGTATTTTATCCCAGAAATAAGGTCCAATTTGTAAAAAGGGTCCAACCCAGTATTAACAAGGTGTTCCTAATAAAGTGGCCAATTTGTGTACATTTAATGAAATAAATCTAATACAGGATATTAATTCTCTACATCAGACTCAAAATAATGATACCTATATTGCTCATGTAGCAAAAATAACCCAAAGTCATTTTCATGTTTCCTCGAAAATAAGTCCACAAAAACTCACAACCTTGCTTTGGAATTACTGTATATAAAAACTCCTTGTTTGACCAGAATCTAGTCTATTTTTAAAAGAATATCTTAATGAAGCTTCACTACATGCTCTGGAAGTTCATTCCATATTCTTACCGCTCTAAGCGTGAAAAAGTTTTTATGCTTTTCAGAAGAACAGGGTTTTGGAAATAATTTTAAGGAGTTTCCTCTCAGTTCGTATCTGTTGTTCCAAAGTCTGATAACAGTAAGACAATATAAGACTGATTATAGTGACATAGAACTGTCTGGAAAAAAAATTGGGACTTCTGTGTTTGTACTATGCGAAAAAAATGTTTTATGTAAAAAGCCCAAAAATTGGATTTATATCATATATGTGAATGTAGTCTCTGTAGGAACATCACATCCAGAAAACAATAAACATACTGCTCATGGAGGTCATATTAGTATTAGCATTAGCATTAGCACCTCACACGACACCTTGCTGTTTTACAAAGTAAAAGACAAAACAGATAAAAAACACAGCACAACACAAGGATTTGTGTGGGTGTCTGCCTTGTTGTTTGCAGGGCCGCCAGACTAGCAGTGTGTGTGTGTGTGTGTGTGTGTGTGTGTGTGTGTGTGTGCCTACTGTATATTGAAAGCGTTGTCTGTAGGGGCCTCTCAGAGCGTTGCAGGGCACAGTGGCTGTGACTCTGGACAGCTCTCAAACTAATCCAGCAATGTCAGCCTGACATTCTCTCCTCCTCTTTTTCCCCCTCGCCCCCTCTTTGTTTTTCTCTCCTTCATCCTTCTCTTCAGTCTGTTTCCTCTCAGCCTTTCTTCATCTATTTCTCTCTTTCTTTCTTTCTTTCTTTCGCTTTGTTTCCTCATTTCTCCCTCGCTCTCCCTCTCTCAGCAGGAGGAGGGGAGTGTAGGAGGTCCTCCTCAAAGCGGCAATACACCGATAATTGCTTTCTGGTCACTGTGACAAGACAAGGTCCAGAAGGGTAAAGCAACACACTCACTCACACAGACAATCAGAAACTCACACAACACACAGCCAGACACACGGGCAGCACAAAAACCCACACAGAAACACTCAGGAATACACACAGTAACAGACACGTCCAAACAGAGATGGTTGTATAAATACTTGATAGAGCAGAAAGACTTTGCAGTGAAAGCAAAGCAGCCTCTATCTACAGTGCTTCTATTATGTGTCACAGTGCTTGCTCTCACACACACACACACACACACACACACACACACACACACACACACACACAGCACCAGTTTTACAGTACTGTTACTGGGCAGGCAGAGCTGCAGTGTTTACATGTTAATTTAATATAAAGTCAGTCGCACACCACTGTAATAAATGCCATTACTGCACATCTGTGATATATGACACACAAAGTATGTATTAATGATATACCCCCCTGCAACCCTATGAGGATAAGCGGTAGAAAATGTATGTATGTATGTATATATATATATATATATATATATACGTGTATATACACGTATATATATATATATATATATATATATATATATATATATATATATATATATATATATATATACACGTATATATATATATATGTATTAAATAATTTTTAATTTTTAAATACAATTACAATACAATACAATTACAATTTTTAAATACATATTATATTTCTGTGAAATAATGGTTAACAACAATGCTTCAAGTCCAGGCCGGACCAGATGTGGAGAGTGGACTGGTAGCTGGAGAGGTGCCAGTTCCTCCTTCTGGGCACTGCTGAGGTGCCCTTGAGCAAGGCACCGAACCCCCAACTGCTCGGGGCGCCTGAATAAGATGGGGCAGCCCGCTCACTCTGACACCTCTCCTCCAATGCATGTGTTTCATAACTTGTGTGTGTAATGTGCAATTGAAAAAAAAAAAAAACTAACAGAGTGAAAATGTAATTTCCCTCATCGAGGGATCAAATGAAGGAATTCTTCTTCTTCGTCAATAATTCCATTCTGCTTAATAATACCGCTTCCATTGCAATATTACATTTCTGAAAATGGGCAATAACTTTTTTGTAGCAAAACTGTGCCTTACTACTGTAAATGGTATCTTACTAATGTAAGTAGCATCTTATTTATTACACAACTTTATGTCTTTTTTATTTTATTTTTAAGCTTGACTACTTTGTACATTTTTTTTCATCTGACTAAGCACCATCAGTGCTCCTAATTTCATTGCATGCACTGTCATATAATGACAATAAAGTCTTTTGATTTTGATTTGCAGTTTTGAAAACTATGTTCTTCCTGACATAACTGACTGGTCCTCATAACAATCCTTTCTGAGTAACTAGAAGTGCAGAAATTGTCTAAAAACTTCAGATATTTATGACACATTTCAGGCATAAACAACATAACTAGCCGGGTTAACATTCATTAACATAGAGAGGAAAGAGTCCCTGTGGATAAACCACACTGCTTGTCACATTTTCTGTGGTCGTAGATTTCTGTACCAGTCCCAAAACATACAACAGATGCCAGCTGAACAAAGCTCTTCTACACACTTCCTGTCTTCTAAGTAGACATGATCTAATGTATTTAAATTTACATTAACATAGACTTCACACAACTTACAGCCATATTTAGAATTACACGGGGTGTGTTAACAAAGTTTTATGTTAACGTTCATGCTCTCTCTTCCCAGTGTGTTTTGTTGAGAAAAATAGGCTGAATATTCACCTTGGTGTCTAAAATAGATCTTTATTGTCATTGTGCTAAGAACAATAAAAAATTGCCTCGCAGTTGGAGCTAAATATTCAGTCACAATCTGTGCTCTCAGGATCTAGTGGCATTAACACATATTGTTGAGTATATTGTCAATGTCACACAACTGTGAGAAGAAAAGCCTGAGTAATTTACAAAATTACTCAGAAAACCTCAACAACAGGCTATACTTGCATTTTTCCATTGAGTTGTAGTATATATTTTTAGCTCCAAAGCTTTTTAAAATTAAAATCAAATCCTCTCACGACCAGTTTTTCCTGGGTCAATGTATTAGTGTAAATAGATAAAAACACAACTGATGAGGGATTTCCACTCACATTTTATCATGTTCTGCAGTGACACAGGCTATAAATTAACTCATTTAAACTTCAAATAATTTGCAATTCACAGTAATTGGGCACACATTCTCTTTCCAACCCCAAAAAAAGCAAACACAGACACACCCGGCGCCTCCAGTTATGCTGGGGTTTACATTTATATGAGGCAATGTATGAGGAGCTAACTGTGAGTAATCTATGTGACCCTGTACAGCTACCTTTACAGTTACTATTAACGCTCAAACAGCTGCACCTTGGAATTCTTACGAGAGTCTCCACAACTATAATATCACATTCTTAAGTGATTGGACACCACAAACATTTTTGGGTGTCTGCCTAGTTTATTATGCGTAATAAAAGCAAAACCAACTTCTAAACCGCAGCAGCATGGGAAAAAAAGTCTTGGAAGTGCTGGATTGCAATTAGAATACTGCAGAATTTAAATTTTGTCCTTCAGAAACTCACAAAGGAAACTTTTGATGGATCAGCTACAGTGACTCCATTTAGCTCTACTTCAGATACAAACCGTACGTAGGGAATCAGTTTACTTCTAATGCAGTTCATAATCTTTCAATGATTTACATGTGTTGCAACAGATATATTTCTTACATAAAGGCACTCCTGTATATATAACAGTATACATAGTATGACACGTCATACTACAGACAGACAGTAAAACAGAGATAGACAGACATGGAGATGGCGTCGGACAGGGAGGTGATGGAAAGGAAAACTCTTTTGCTGAGAACTTATTTGATGTTTTTATATCGCTGCTGTCACTATCAACACACACACACACACACACACACACACACACACACACACACACACAGAGTTGGCTTCCGGGGAAACAGATACCATATAGTCTAAGGATAGCCCAGGGTGTTGGCAGATGGCTGTGGTTCAGGGATCGGTCACACACAGATTCATGCACGCTTAGTCATGGCCTTTCACCTTGATTTCCCTGTCAACTCTCCAATGAAAACTCCCACACTCTTGAAAATCTTCAAATCAAGTTGTGCGTCAAGTGAGCTGCACGAAGTGAACACAGATTAATTATGTTTTCATCTCCCCTCTGCTCTCAGTGCTCGTCTTTGTCTGTAAAATTCCATATTCCTTGAGGTTGTTCTCCATCTCCTCCCTCTTCTTGTCCACCATAAGCCACATTCATCTGTTCACATGAGGGAACCTCTTATGTTTCTCTCTGTCTTTACCCCCCTCCTTTCTTCTGCACTTTAACGCTAACCACATGATGCTGATAGACAGGTAGCACAGTTTAATTGCCAGCTAACGCCCATATCAGTTTGGAGTGACACACAGGTGACTGGTGAAGGTGTGAAGGTGTGTGTTCTGTAGAGGTCGGCAACTCAGACCCGGATCAGGTCCATTTCAACAGGCACAGGACAGGTTCTCCTCAGAAATAAAACTATTAAACATTAACATGTTGCCACCATTCAGATTTTCATTTGATACA
Organism: Synanceia verrucosa; assembly: GCA_029721515.1. NCBI lineage: Eukaryota > Metazoa > Chordata > Actinopteri > Perciformes > Synanceiidae > Synanceia > Synanceia verrucosa. Next base: position 22,665,655 of record CM056559.1, read on the forward strand.
TTTATTAAGCTCAATTAGTCAAATTAATCTGCAGCTATTTGGATAATTGCTCAACACTCACTGATTACAGCTTCTGGGAAAATTTGCTTGACATCACCTTCAGTGAATTATGACTTCCGTTTGTCAATATTTTCTAACATTTTGTGGATGGAACGATTGATCAATAAAGAAAATAATTGCTAGTTCCAGCTCTAGATTGAAGCACTGATTATTATATTGACTGAGTATGTCTTATTTATTACTCCTTTCAGACACTCATCATCTTTGTGGTAAATAGGACAGAAGCGCAGCACAATAATAAATGAATATACAAGGGTTATCTTGGGAGATATTACTTATCACCACAAAATGTAATGACAGCAGTTAGACTTCAGTCACTGAAATGGTTTGACAAACATTTGCAAACCACAAAGTTTGTGATTTATGATGAAATAACAGAAAATATATACACAAGGCTAGGCGATAAAACAGTAGATTGTAAAATCATTATTCATGTTTGCCTGTGCTACAGCAAGCAGCTTTTTGGGAAACAAGACAATCTATCAAAGCAAGTGATCAAAGCACAGCTTCCAAGATAAAGTAAATATCAGTGAAGTTTCTGAGTGTGTGAATCTCAATGTGTCGGTTAGTTTGGGAGAAGACATACGCAGGTTTCTGTGCTCATAAGCATTGCGTGCATGTGTGTTTATATGCGTGTGTGTGTGTGCATGCACATTCCTGGGTGTGTACTTTATTGCTTGTGTTGGTTCGTGCAGCAGCTGCCTTACATGCTCACGTCACTGAACAAACACATGCTCACACGGCATCAATACAAACAGCAGACTGCTTTCTTTTTCTTCCTCTATCAAATTCTCCCCTCATTCCTGACACACGCACGCATGCACGCAAGCACGCACACGCGCCCGCACACACACACACACACACACACACACACACACACACACACACACACACACACACACGGCAGCTGTTCTGAACGTGCGGTGGAGAGAAATAGAGCCACCCATGAGGTGAGCTGGAGGTTAGCTCTCCTTCGGGTATTTACTGTAAACGAAGAACAGACACACACACACACACACACACACACACACACACACACACACACACACACACACACACACACACACACAGCTCTTGTCTTGCTAGTAGTCTCTTTAAAATTTATAGTAAGTGTTTCATCACACACATATAGCCATGAACACACGCACACTTTCCTTCCTGCCTAAATTCTCTTTAAAGGTCATAAGAGTTTGTGTAGCGACTGTAAACACACATTTCCGCACACATATTACAGCCATCCATCGTGGATGTTGCCCTCAAAATGCTGCATTTAAACTAATATTTACTCCTGCTGAGAGATAATTTTTTTAACATTTATCTTTTATGTCGGCTCCAGCTCTGTATTAACATATACTCGTCTGAATCTCTGTTTCACAGTCTATTTAAGGTGTGTGTGTGTGTGTGTGTGTGTGTATGTGTTACCTGAGAACACCTGCGTGCTGTGCTGCAGTATCTGAGATCTGAAGGCCTGCCAGACCCCCATCAGCTGGCTGAGGAAACCCCGTACATCAGTGAGCTCCCCACCACAGGATCGCAGCACAGACAGAGTCGCTTGCAGGGACCGCCGCTGCTGCACACACACTCCTCTGACACACAAACACAGAGCATGTTCATTATTACCTCTCAATCGATTGACTGTATTTCATTGCTGCGTCACAGATGGCTAAAATGTCCTAACATCTTAAGGGAGCTGTCACATAAAGATGGAGACAGCACTGCTAACGGCTACCTAGGTAGCCGTTAGCAGTGCTGTTAAAGTGACAAGTGTGTGAATAAGATCATTAAAGGAGTGGTTCAATGGATTGACTGTCGTACAATCCCAAACTGGGAAATTCCTTTACAAATGTTTTGACTTTGAATCCCTACATACTGTTCTACTATACTACATTATACATACTTGATTTTATCAGCATTTCAATGTGTTGTCGGCCTATCAACTATACATATATATGATCAATAAATTGCAAAAAATATTTTTGAAGATTCTTAATAGTAAAACTGACAGTAAAGGGGACATATCAAGCTCATACTTAAACAGGATTCTTGCACTATTTTAAAGGTCAAATTTAATACTTTTTAAGACCTCAACAAATATATTTTAAGACCCAAAAATGTCATAACAATTTGGTAGAAAATCGATATTTAGCAGGAAAAAAATCCAATATCAGATAATATTTTTTTATGATTTTTTCAGCCCTTTAACACTTGCAACAAAGATATAAATTGAAGGCATTTATTAATTTCTCAACTTTCAAGAACAAAGGAGTGAACTTTGTGAACAAAATCAAGCACAAAATTGCAGTAAATCTCTGAATAGTGTGTTTTCCTTTTGGCATTAAACGCACCGTCTGAAAATTCAATACTTACAGCAAATTTACCGTAAATGTAAGACAATTTAAGACCTTAATTACCCAGATTTTAATTTAAGACATTCTAAGACTTTTTGAGGAACCGCGGGAACCCTGTTAAATTTTGGATTTATACCAGAAAATGTTTGTATGCTTTAATGTACAAAAAAAAATATTTTTTCCTGACACTGTCTGTCTGGATATACTTGTATTCTCCCTCAGTTTTAGTGTCTCTTTAAGCCTCCCTCTGTCGGTAAAAATCTAATTCTGCTCTCACGGATTTATGGTTGAACTTGCAGACTAAACAGCAGTTTCAGAAAGAGAAATTGATGATCGATGGAAAGAAGAAAAAGAAAGCAGGACATAAAATAAATAAAACAGGTGAATGGAAGAGACAGAGGGAAACTGAGGACTGATGTAACCACCATGTCCTTAAAAAAGGGCACAGCCATGTTTTACAGCACTCTCTCCTCCATCTCTCTCTCTCGCCCTCAAAGAAATATGTTCAGACGAAAAGCACTTTGAGCAACATGAAAGATCACTAGCTCAGCTCACAAAGTCTCACACACACACACAAACACACACACACACACACGCACACACACACTCAATCAAGTCACAAACCCATGCAAAGCGAGGATGTGGAAAACTACAGTGCTGGAATAGAACATTCTGTTATTCCAGGAACACTTTTGAAGGAACATGTGGGCGAAGCACGCTGAACAGTTTCCTATTTTCACACACACAGGTGGGTGCGTACACACACACACGCGCACACACACACACACGCACGCACACGCACGCACACACACGTGAGGCACATGGATGTAGTTAGTCACAGGTACACGCACAAGCATGTACACTCCCAAACATCATGAACATGGGTATGCGTGCAAAGTGACATGACCAGAGCTCAGCAGCGTATATTTTTTTTATTCGGGGGTTTGTGGCTTAAGGTGATCAAAAATGAAAGGAGACGGACTGAGAGGGGAGATGTGTGTGTGGAGGGCACCTCTTGTCACGAGAGCTGGTTTTATAATGTCAGATGGCATAAATCATAAGGCTGACAGCATCGAATGGAGGAACAGATATGAGCCAGATCTGTCAACGGTGATAAGGGTAAGATGGTGAAAACCAGAGGGAGAGAGAGAGAGAGAGAGAGAGAGAGAGATGCACGCCCAATGGTTTACTCATTTAGCAGCTTTCAGTGTCAGCGGCCTGATTGAGAAACTTTGCTCCCCTGACGTCTCGTCTTTTTCCCTCCCACTCTCTTCACCTCCACCTCTCTCCTCCTCTCCTGTCAAGTCTTTTTCTCTCGCTTTATTTCCAGGAAACAGTCATGTGGGATCTCTCCTCTGTTTTTCCATTCCCTCTTTTATTGTTTCCCTCTATCATCTCACACAGTTGTGTCCCATCTGCCCCAGCCTTCCTGCCATGCATCTGGTCAAGGAGCTGACAGCCAATCAGGATGATGCAGATCTCTTTTTTTGTTTTTTTTTATCACTCTCTCGTGTCTTTGTCTCTTAGTTGTTTCTTTACCTGAGGATTTCACCTTGCCGCTTCTCTTTTCTGAGTAACTGCTCTGCCTCCTCCTTCCTGGATGCTGCTATCGCCAGCCTGTCGAGGAAGAAGAAGAGGTGTTCACTCATTAGAGAACCAGAGCCTGATGTAATGCCACTGCACACCCATGGGGTAAAATGAGCTTATAGATGATGCAACTTTAATGATAGAGAGCAGATGATGATCATGATGAAATGGAATGAGATGAAAAATTAAAATGTTCCTTCGAGGTAATTGATATAAAGACCCCCTCCCCCATGTCTTATCTAGTTTCAGATAATGATAAATTATTATTTGAGTCAGCAATGCATAAAGGCAAAGCATTAACTGGGTTGAAGGGAAAAATGGAGACACAAAAGAATAAAGTAAGTGAATTAAAACATATGGTGACAATAGCTTGGAGGTACAGAAGGTCTGTCATCATACCTATTACCCAGTGTATATTCATGAGTCACATCTAAAGAATTCCAACACCCAGTACACTTAACCCACACTTTATGCTTTATGAGCAACAATAATCTACAGACATGAAGAAGTTAAAGTTTACGACATGCTCTCAACCACTCACTAGTGATACCTAAGAGTGGGCACAGGGACGAATCATTGCATCGCATCGCCTTTCAGCCAGACTGATTCCAGACAGGAGCGATCAACTCTGACAGATTCCAGCAATCAAAGCAGACATACAGTGTTAACAGTGAGACTGTGTGACCTGGACACTGAGCAAACAGAGACAACAGAGACAACAGAGACACACCTCGTTTCTCCAAAAACACCATAAATAAGCACGGAACAGCCAGACAGAGAGAGAGAGAGGAATAAATATGATGACCAGTAAGCACTACAAGAGGTAGACTAGAAAAATAATCACAACAGACAAAGTTTAATCTAGAAGTGTATAATCTGAATGGGATGCAGTGATCCTGCCAGGGGGATTCTGTTTATTGGTGAATTTTTAGAAACAAATGTGAGGTCATTCGGAGGCCTTGCGTGACGAAAATATTATCAGTAAAGCTGTCGACATTGTTTTTCTATGGGACAGCGGGCTCTGCTTTTGGTGCTGCTTTGGTGCGTCACACCACTTAAAACTGCTAGTAAGTGAAGCGCTTAGAGTATTAATTATTTCATTTTTGACCTTGGATGCTGCTGACCTTTCAAAGCGAAACCAATGAGAGCAGCTGCAACCATTGTTGTTGCCTAGAAACAGTGAATAATGTTCCAATTGTACTGTTTGTTATCGTTGTACTGGGTGCGGCTATTGTGAAGCGGGCACCTTAAAAACATTGATCTGCAGTTTTCAGCTTTAGCTAGCACCTCACAACAGCTAACTAGTAAAGAAATACTCTACATTAGCAAAAAAGCTGCAGTAAAAAAACAAATATATGCTTATATAAACCAAATGGGGTCTAAAACATCATTACATACCATACTATATAAAAACAATATCACAAACTTACTGCTGTTCAGAAACAGAAACATGTTACTATCTAAAATGACAAATAATCAGAAATAAGAAAGAAATTTTCAAGGTAAAGAGACAATATTGAATGATAATGAAATGGAATATAGGAATATTTGAATGATATAATAGGTGATGATGACATTTGATCAAATTAAATGTTAAACATATAAAGTATGTTAAAAACCATTATCAGAGGTATTCTGTCACAAAACAGGCTACAAATGGTGTGTAAAATAATATTTTAATGTAGTCCTCTTAGTCAACACAGAAATATAATAAAAGGCATAATCTATAAAAAATGTACAGATGTCGGAGAGATGTTTCCAAGATATTCCCTTTATTTCTGCACGCTGACAGACCTCTCTATTAAACATATACCTGGCTGTTGAAATCACATTATATTATACTATAATTAGATGCATGATGTCAGTAATAGCCTGAGGTGACCCTAAATCTGACAGCCATGTTGAAGTTATCTATGTAGGAAAAGTCCTGAAATACAGAACAATCCAAAGCAACAGAACAAGTCTAAATACCTGCTGTTGTTCCAGCTGTGTTAATTTTAGTTGCACACAAGTTATAATCAAAATATCTGATGATATGCTAACTGCTGAATTGACAGAAGTCAATCTACACAGCAACACAGACAGCCTTGTCTGGCTCGCCAGGCTGCGGCAACAATGTCAATGTTGAGCTGACACGTTACATCAAGGACACATGCGCCACAGAGTCAGCAGAAAGACGTCTACACATGCTGGTAAATATTCCTTTGGTGCTTTGGCACCTTATGGTCTCAGTTTTTAAATGGCATCATCCAAAAACATTTACCTACATTTAACACAAGCAGTCTTAATAGCAAAGAGGACCTAAGCTTAACTGATGATTCAGAGTGTTTAATCACTATATATGACCACTTTTTCATTACCTGACAGAAAGAGATCATGTCACAACATTATGTCATGAAGATACAGCTAAAAGCTCATCACTAGTAAGTGCGCTGTCCATCTTAGATTATTAGACTGTTCCCAAAGGTCAAGGATGATCATCTAAGAACAGAGCGACAGTCTTTCCTCATGCAGTGCTGGTTGCATTCACATTTGTAAAACAACTCAAATGGACATATCCTAAAATCTTTAATTTCTCTGTTGAGAAATTACTTTTCAGAAATGTCCCTTTGTGTCCTGCTCTGTGAATATTGGGCCTGTGTTTGTGTTAATATATTCATGCTGCAGACCTGAACTAATCACGTTTTTTTGTGTGTGCAAGACACGTTTCTGGTGAAATAAATGTCAAATAAAAAAATACATGTTTTTCTATAAGGATTGCATATAGAGAGGAAAAGCTGAGAGTAGTGTGGGGTGAGAATGGCCTGAGCAAGTATGCAAGTAAGTATAGAGTCTAGTAATCCTGTCTCTATGAGTGTGAGTGTGTGTGTGGATGTAAATAAGTTTGCATGTGATTGTGGCTAAGCTGATGAATGTGTCCCTGTGTGTGTGTGTGATTGAGACAGAGCGAGTGAGACTTTTCCGTGAGCATTTTAGCCTGTCTGTTTGTATGTTCGCCAGATTCTGACCAGGTCAGGGTGAGCCTGTGATCCTGCGTGTGTGTGAAATGTGTGTATTTGTGCGTGCATGCCTTTGCTTTTCGAGTGATGGCAGCCCAGACACCCACTGTTCACCCATCTGTCTCTACCAGTCCCAAAGCGAGATCAGAAAGAACATTGCCTCGAGAGGGGTGTGTGTGTGTGTGTCAATTTTGTGTGTGTGTATTTTGTGAACAAAGCTGTGTGTGTGCGTGAGCTTGAGCTCCTGTTCCCAGGGCAGTGGCTGTCAGTGGAATAACTGGGTAGTGCAGTGCCAGTGAGTGCGTGCCAGATTAGCGTACCCCCTGCCAGCAGCCCAAATCAACTGCCTCATCAGGACATGTCTCTCTCTCTCTCTCTCTCTCACACACACACACACACACACACACAAACAACACAGATCTGCTATCCACAGTGTTATCGTGACCTACCGAGTCAAATGTTCTCTCTGCTGGGGTGTGTATGTGTCAAGAGCTTTACCAGTTTCATGCTCCTTCATATTTTCCGAAATCTGGACTCAAGGTCAATGTTACAAAGCTAGTCGATTATTTTCAGTCCCAGGCTGTGTACAAAATGTTCTGTGACATTATGTCTGTTTATCCTCGGCTGAAACTCAAGGGTGATTGTAATTTTGCTATTGCTGCCCCTCAACTGTGGGACATCCTTCTCCTTTGGTATCTAATTTTGCAAATCAACCAACAATAAACGCTCCAAGGCCTGTCTGTGCCTTACTGGCTTTAACTGAACTGCTGATGTTGTTTTACCAGTTTACTGTGAAGTGTCTGTGCGCACAACAACATGTTGTTGCTTCATCTGTTATTGTTTTTCTATAAGCACAACTACTTGGAATCATTAGCGAAACAAATTTAGTGTAATTCCTTGCTCAGCCACAAGAGACCATCTCTCAACACGATCACACATTGGAGCTGCAACACAAGTTTAAGTCAAGCATTTTCTGTTCCAGGCTTTTTGGCATTGGTTGATATAGATCTATAAAGTGATAAGTTATGAGTGCATATCCTGTCCTCATTAGAGGTAACATGAAAGCTTACACCATATCAAAGTGTCATCTGCTCACCCACTGTGTGTGCATGCATGCATGCAAGCAAAAAGACCGTTTTGATCAACACAATGGCAGGAATTTCAAAGCTAAAAGCTATTTTATTTTTCCTGAACATGATGCACCAACACCCAAAGACACAAGTGCACTAGCTCATGTAATGTTTCTTAAATTAAAAAAGCTGACAACACAATTTAGGCTTCAGTGTTCCGGCCTTTGATCATTAGGTGCCTTATTATTAGCCATAAAGCAATGCTCTGTGTGTGTTATCTGGTATCTGGAAACCATGTCAGGGATGCCATAACAATGATTTTGATCATCAAAACAGCGCACAGGCACAAAGTATGAGCGCAAACAGTGATGTCATATTATGGCTAACACAATGAACTCCAGGGATATGAGAATGCATCTGTCCTCCAGCTTGTCCATTCAGATTCAAATTTGGTAAAGCAACGCGTCTCTGTGTTTCATTTGTATGTGTGGGTTGCTATGCTACTGCTCCAACATGTTACTCTTGATAACCGAATAAACTTTGTCATATTATATGTGTGTGTGCGCGTGTGTGTTCCTGGCACACGCTCATTAATGTCATTGTTTTTGTTTAGCTTGTTGTCATGAACCCCAAAATAATGTTGAGCCACCATTAGAGCTGAACAGAGGTCATCTTCTACTAGGAAGGGTTCCCTTCCAATGCAGCGAATAAACAGTAGTGTGTGTGTGTGTGTGTGTGTGTGTGTGTGTGTGTGTGTGTGTGTTTGTATGTGTGTGTGTCAGACTGTCTGTTTGATGTGGTAATGTGAACCTGAAGTTGGATCTATGCTAATACCTCACATACTGGCTTTGAAGGCTGTTTGACTCTGTACATAGTAGACTTGACATATTATCTAACACACACATAGAGGGAGTATAGAAGGAGTATAGTTATTTGTATATTGTTTCTGCGGTTGCTAGTGGAAACCAGAGACTGAAATAAAACCACATGAGTACAAACTAATTTGCCATAAAGCACTTCCTTGTCACAAACGGATGCCTTTCTATTTGTCATCCATCATTTGTGTCTTCTCGACTTCTGCTCTCACACCTGCAAATCTTCTTATCCCTGTTACAATCCAGCCCCAGGTGTGTGTGTGTGTGTGTGTGTGTGTGTGTGTGTGTGTGTGTGAGAGCTCTCACACATTTTTATGGTTCACTCTCCATAACTACCAAGTAGCATTATAATTTTTGTTACTGTGCACAAGACTGACTGTCCTACCCACACACACACACACATTCACACAAATGTGAATCCATAGATAAAAATGCACACATTCACTGTTTGGATCAAGACTGAGACCAGCCAGCCAAGGAGAAGCAAAGAGAGCATATTAAATTCACACACACGTCTCTCAACGCCATAAGCATGTGCACAAGTTACATGATATGTTTCAACCTGTCTTCATTTAAATGAGCCCCGTCTATCCATACCGGTTTATCAGTGCCTCTACCAAAGGGGAGTCTTTAACCTTTAGTAGGCCTTGATTGACATTGTGACAACTAACTAATCTAAACAAAGACACAGAAAGAGAAAACATACCAACATATGGGTGTATTTGGAAAGGCTCAGACTGTGACGACAAGGGATTAACGTATGTGAAGCGTGTGTCAAATCCACTATAGAATCCACTGAAGAGTCTGAAGCCTTTCGGATCTCTTTTAGAAATTCATTAGAATTACAATTTGAACTCTTTGAGTGCTAAAGACGTATTTGTACATCTTTTCAAATACAATGCTTGAATACCACAGATGTATATTTACACGTCAAAGTGTAAATATATAAGGGGGCGCTCTCACACAGCCTGCGAGTAATACTGGGACTTCTGAGAGTTGTTGGCAGGAGATAAAGAAATGCTATATGCCACAGAAATCAAAGCAGGAAGTGGAAACAATTGCGATTAGAGAGCAATACAGAATCTGGACAAAAAGTCGTGATTTTGGTGAAATTGGCCTCTCCTCTCCTCCAGAATAGAACAACGTAAACAATTTTTTCCATGATGAAAGTCTCTTCTTTCATTTGAGTTATTCTGTGGGTCATGAAACATGACTCAAAATGGGCAAAAATACCTGGCACAAGGCACACAAACATGCACTGAAAAAAAATGTGCAGCCACTCTGGATGTCATCAAAACACAGAGAAACTTGGATTACACACAGAGGGAGAGTAACTTCTCTGCAAAAGGCTGTTTCATGCTTCATTAATGCTCTGGATATTCTATGGCGCACCTTCAAAGTTTACGAGTAACTAAACTCTGTAATCACCTTTTGTTGGCTGAGAGGACAAAAACTGTTTTGAGTGGCAGACTAATTAATTTTCACAGCCTGTAGCAACAACTTGAAAGTGAAGCGAACGGCATATGATATGCAGTGTAAATTAAATGCCTCTGGGTCTTTGAAATAACAGGTGTATCATAGTGTTGCAAAAGCAGCACAGCGCCGGTGCAACAGCAGTAGCATCAGTCCTGTATTGATCAAAATAAAAACATATCTGTTCCATAAATGGGTGTGAGATGTTCTGTATAGACAGGGTGTTGCTTTGCAAAGGAATGTGGGAGTAGTCATGGACTACGACCTAAAGAGACCAGATCAGGTTAACAGCTGACCTAGAAAAAGCTAACACATGCCTTCCTCACCAGTCAATCAGATCAATCTATTTGTCTGGATCCTGGTTTAGGTAAAACATGTGACATACTACTGACCAAAGGGCAAGACCTCTTAGATCCTCTGCAAGACATCTGCTTGCTGTACAACAGGGAGAACAAAGCCAGAGGATATATCGTCAAATTATTGGCCTGACCAATATGGAGTTTTTGAGACTGATGCCAATATTGATATTCAGCAAGAAAAAAAATCTGAAAACCAATTAAGCTCAGATATGTTTTTATGAATCTTTTTTCAGCCCTTTAACACTTGCAACACATTTAAATTGAAGGCATAACACTTAACTTTTTTTCTACCACTTAAATTTCACAACTTCAAGAACAAAGAAGTGAACTTTGTGGACAAAATAACGTGCAAAATTGCAGTAAATCTATGAATGTTGTGTTTTCTTATTGGCATTAAACACACCATCTGAAAATTTAATACCTACAGCAAATTCAAGACAATTTCTGACTTTAATTACGCGGATTTTTGGGCGGCAGTAGCTCAGTCTGTAGTGACTTGGGCTGGGAATCGGTGGGTCGCCAGTTCAAGTCCAGGTCGGACCAAAATGTGGAGAGTGGACTGGTAGCTGGAGAGGTGCCAGCTCCTCCTCCTGGGCACTGCCGAGGTGCCCTTGAGCAAGGCACCGAACCCCCAACTGCTCGGGGCGCCTGGATAAGGGATCATTCCCCCATTGAGGGATCAATAAAGTAAGTCTTCTTCTTCTTCATTTTAATTTGAGACATTTTAAGACATTTTAAGGAACTATGGGAGCCATGTAACAGAGTTGTCCTGCCACATACAGTTTATCAACAAACACAAACAAATACATTAGATTATTAGATGTTTTATGGTGTGCCACTGTGTTTTCCCACTGAATGCATCGTCTGAAAATTTAATACCTGCAGTAAATTTACAGGAAATTTAAGACAATTTAAGACCTTAATTACCCAGATTTTAAAATAAGACATTTTAAGACTATTTAAGAAACTGCAGGAACCCTGAAGTAACACTGAATTGATATCTTAGTGACTTATCTACTTGCCTTTGAGAAACTTCAAAGTCAAAATTACAAGACCGTTGTTGACATGAATGGTACTTACAAATCATAAATCAATATAATGTTAATATGAGTACTTTTCTCTTTTGTACCATCCTCATACTCTCTGCTCAGCAGCTCAAAATATCTCCAGCTGTGTTTGAACTTGTCTAGCAGGAGGCATTTTAAAATGGAGGTATAATTGCACTCTGCACATTACTAACACATTACCTCTCGCCCCTTTTGCCTCTGTCATACACCTGTCATCCGTAAACACACACACACAAACACCCATGTCACGAACACACGCGCTGTCTGGCAGGTGCCATTTTAATCAGGTTTGGCTTGTATGGAAAAGTGTGCGTTTATCGACTCTCGCACACACCACAACCACTTCTGTCATCCTGTCAGTCTAACTCAGGATCAAACGGCCAAGTCAGATTCATAAAGAAAGCAGGAAAACCTGTATGTGGGGGTTTTGTTAAAACAAAAAGGAAAACATACAACCCTAGGAACCTTCACTGCCAAAAATCTATTGTCGTTTTATGCATGACATAAGGGGAGGGGAGGGTTGTCAATCATAAACGCATCTCACATAACAACTGAGGCCCACTCCTGCTGTGTAGCCAACCATTCAGAACATCCTCATTAACTCCCACTCGCATGCTATCTTTCTCCTTTTCTCCCTCTCCCTCGTTTGCCTTTTAATCTGTTCATTACCACCTGTGTGGGTGATGGTGTGCAATTGCAGCAAAGTACTGGCAAATTGCTGGTGTAAGTGCTTAGGGATTGACAGCGGAAAAAAAGAAAGAAAGAGAGTAAAAAGCAAGTTAGTTTATAATTAGAATAAGATACGATAATATTGCATATTTTAAAGCAAATGAACATTCAGATATATGAAGAGAAAAAGCATCTGCATTTTGTCTCACTATATTTCTGATTTTACGGTGCCATGTCTGCCATTTTCTTAGCTTTAAATGCCAGAATCATCCAGAATTTGAGCAAAATTAAAAGTCAAAATACAGCAGCGTCTGTGTAGATACAGACGCTGTAAAGGTTGAGAGGGATTATTTTGTGTTATAGAAAAGAAGCAAATAGAAACAGGAAAAAAAACACAGAAAGAGCGAGCAGGAGTCAGACTCCAGCACTGTTTGTCCATGCTGGACTCTCACACATCACTGTCGTGCATCATTATCTGACTGAACTTTGACCTCCTGACCCACGTTTGGCCCCAAGGCTTCACAGCACAACAGTGTGTGGTACGTGTTTGTGTGTGTTTGCGTGTGTTTTTGGCTCAATAAAGAGGCAGTGTATGTGAGAGATAATCAGCTTACATTAGAGCAGATAGTGGATTGGCTCACCAGTCTAACATACACATAACAACATACGGACAACCTGAAAGCCAGCAAGCCATATGAGCAGACCGGCTGTGGCCTGCACAAACAGCACACACACACACAAACACTGCAAAAAAACTGAAAGCAAGGTATCCACTATCCTAACCAATCCACACTGGACATCTGAGCAGCCTGGCTGTGATATGTCTGTTCTCTAATTTCTAGTTATATATAAGCCAACATATACACAGATACTAATAATTTGCTGTCATGGTTTCTTCCAGTTGTCGTCAGCTCTTCCTCTCATTCCTCATCACCTGAGCTGTGACAACAATCACTCCCTCAGTGCTGAGCAGTAAATTAATATCTGCAACATCAATGAATCATCATCATTTTATGTAATCTATACAAGGCATTGTGGCAGTGTCTTAAAATCACTATCTATCTGCTATGTATTGCACTATATTTATTGTCTGCACTGTTGATCAGTCGGAGGGATGAATTCATTCAAGGACTGTCCAATAAAGCTGCACTAATAAAAAAAAAAAACATGTAAGCCTCAAAGAATAAGCAAATGGTGAAAGGCACCCTGACTGAGCTCCTAAACAAATAGCATCTTGGTGCTCTTGCACTATTTGCACATATTTAAATGTAGTAATATGCCAACATTTGGCTCTCTGTAAAAAACAAGCTAATCGCATAAATCGAAAACCACAAAGAATTACCTGTAGCTCAACAGTTTGAGATTTGACATTTTTCTTTTTCTCTCTGTCATTGTTCTCCTGTGCTCTTGTCACAAAGGCGACATTTCTACTTTTCCTCATGGATAACACTCAGCTGCTAAGCTTTCTATGTTCTGTGAATCTGACCTTGAGAGGAAGCAGATACAGTAGCAGTCTTCACACCTGATCTGAGTGTATACCAGCCACAGTGAGCTGTTGTTTATTGTGCTTCAACCCAGCTGAAACCATCACAGAAGGAAGGACTGATATGAGTGGAGAAAGACATGTGTCTGTGACATTTTTCCATGTGATGCTACATACACTGCAAAATCCAGTTCCCTGAAATGCGTAATTGTTTTTAGGACATAAACAGGAGCATGAGTGTGTGTGCATGGTTGCATACACTTGTGTGACAAATTGGTGTTATTGTTTTGTACAGTATGTCAACAGGACAGTCTTTAGCAGCTTTGGGCTGTTCACAGCATTCACATGAAACACGGCATGCAAGCATTTCATACAAACAATCTTAAGGTCGCCTTTGATGGCTGTTTACGGACAGACATCTTCTATTTGAATCCCAACATTTTGTAAATGAAACAAATAGTGTCAGCAAGTGCAGTTTGAAACCAGATGGGATGTACTGTATTGCTTCTGACGTTAATAAGAATACTGTGATTAGAGAGAACACGTATTTATAAGGCTATTTTGGTGTAGCCTTACATTCCCTAGAATAGCTTTGCAGCCCCCAGAGAACATGACTGGACTTGTTTTCAGCTGAGATACAGAACATGTGTAGGTGGGGGAAGAAATAGCAATGAATGATGACATAGTAATGAAGAGGAAAGGAAAGAGCTGCACCTATTATTTTAAACCACAACATGCCACACAACCCTGTTGTATTCAGGCTTATTAACACCACTGTCAGCGGAGGAAGTCTTAAATCCCACCTCAGTGAGTGTTTAACATTGATGTGAGCATCAAAATAACACCCATCAGAAGGGAGACACTGTGTTCACACTGCTAATCTGATATACTCCTTATTGATTATGATGTCAAATGCTTTTTAATAAAAACCATCAATCCACAAGCCATTAGAGGAAAAGGAAATAAGCAATTCTTCATATGCCTTTGTACCTTCCACAGTATAAATGTTGACTGTCTAACTTGTCTCTTTTCAGAATTCTATAATCATGTCATCATTAACTGTACTGTACTGGAAGAATGTTTGGTGGGAAAAATTTTATTTGATGAATCGGTCATAAGGTTGATGAAGGCAGCAACTGGGGTTACCTTGTGACTGAGAGATGGCAAAATTTTTAGTTTTGTTAGTTAGTTAGTTAAGACAGTAGGTGTCACCCTCCTGCTCGGTGTGTGTGTGTGCATATGTGTTCTTTCCAGAGTGTCAACAGCTGCTCCGGCTTCACCTTTACCTGCAGCGATCATCAACAGCTGATTGGGGGCGGGGCTTTGCCGGTCAGAGAGTAACAGCCAGGTAAAGGAGAACCTAAAAAGCCGGAGGACCTTGTAGATATTGGCAGACACCTCGCTAGGTGCTTCGTACGTGAACTTTGGGTACTGTTGCAAGTCTGTGTTTTGTGCTGCTCAAATTGGGCCAAGGGAAAGGATTAATATTGATCACCTGTACGGCTAGTTATTATTTTGTTTAGTTCCACTAGAGTTAGGGGTTAGGGGATTTTCTTTTGAGACTGGGTTGTTGTTCATCACCTCCCTCCATTAATATTCCAGACAAACAGCTCCTCTTTTTTTCGAGGGAGTCCTCTTTTGGTTATATTTGTTTTTTTGATTTGACAGCACCCTCCCTGGCCCTTTTCTGTTGACCTTGTTTGTGAGTACCACATCACCTTAAACAAATATATAACACCATCATTTGCAATCCTCTTCCACCAGGTTGCATGTGTTACTTCCCTTTTACCCTCTGTGAGCTGGGTTCGTAACAGTGCATGATACTACTTCAGGCCACTCCGACTGCTGCTACTTCAATGAGGACTCATCACAAGGACACCTATTAGAGGTGCGTATCCAAATTTGATTTCAACAGGAGACCTACTGGCTTAGCAAACACAAGTTAGCTTTAATTAGCGTTGCATATTTTTTCAGAAAGGATTGTTCAGCAACAAAACACTTATATACTCATTATGGACACAAACAAGCTAAAACACATATATTCACCTCCAATATGGTTCACTGTAAATCTTTTGTTGCCCTAACACCTCCACACATCCTGAAAACAAAATGTGCCCAATCAAGCATCAATTCTGGACACAATGAGGAGGATGACTGTCAAACATTGTGTTCACAAACACAGTATTTCCTTGCGTAATAAACCAGACCCTGCTTACAACGCAGTACATGAGCATGTTTGGTGTCGATCAGAACAATTCCAGTCAACAAGCCCAATAAATATTGTGAAACAGTCTTGTTTCACTGTGATGGAACTGAATCATTTGGGATTTAATCAGTAGTTTCCTGAAATATCTCACTTCCTTAGACGTTTGCTGAGCCTGTATATCTATTTTCCCTTCTCTGGGTATTAGATGATGGAGGCGTTGAAGATGGCAGTGGAATAGATAATTATACTGCAAGGTTAGAGATTCTCGTACACACACAGCTAGTGGGATGCACGTCTGATTTGTCTGAGAGTGTGTTTGTGTGTTTTTGTGTTAACAGCGTGACTCAGGATAATTGGCCACATGAAGCCTGGCATTAGAGATCATTTCACACCAGGGACGGGAAGTAGAGACAAACACACACAAACCTCACCTCTCTTCCAGCTGTTGGAAGTATTTTCTTAGCTCGTCGACGTTTTTATTGGCCTTCTGAAGTGCGTCACTCTGAACTTTCTCTCTCTCCTCAGACCTCTTCCCCAGCTCTTCTCGCTGCTTCCTTAGTGTCTCTGCCTCCAGGTCTGCCAGCTCTCTTCGGAGTCGTCTCTCTTTCTCCTCACTGATTTTCTGATACTCATCTTTCATCTCTCTCCTCTTCTTCTCAAACTCCTCTCTCAGAGCTCTCTCTGAGTCTCGGTTTCTCTTTTCCAGCTCCTCTCTTGTGCTTTTCTCTCTCTCCTCTGTCTGTCTCTGCACCTCCAGCTGAAACGCCCTCTCCCAATCCAGCTTGCCCAGCTCCAGTGCCTCTCGCTGGGCCTTCTCTCTCTGGGTGGTCTCTCTCAGTTCCCAGAGCTCTTCCTCCAACTGAGCCAGTTTGGTTTGGAGCTGGTGGAACTCATGGAAAATGAGGTAGCTCACACCGCAGTAACAACACACCGTCTCACTGCGCTCCATCTGAGGGGAAAATAAACACAATTTGTTGGAAATGATAGTAAAAATATTAAATTAGAAGTCACTATTTATAAAAAGTCTTGGACTTAAAGTCCCTGAAGACTTGGGGTCTGATCAGATTTAATTAAGGCATAAGCACCTGCCATAAGATTCTGATTCATTTATCGGACAAGGCATAAAATGCATAAAAAAAAAAAATTAAAAAAAATCAAATGAGTGTGAGAGTCTAGATAAAAAAACAATGAAAAATACTTGTACTGTACATCTTGAACACCATTTCGGGCAACTGTTCATGATCTATCTATATAACTTGTGTAAAGGTACATTTAAGTGTGTACATACTATATAAATGAATGTGAATAAATAGTATAATGACAGCTATATCTTGATTTTCTTTTTATCAGGGAATGAAAGTGAGGATGAGTCTACGAATAGTATTCATTTTTATTCTATTGGGCCTTTACAATGGAAGTATCAAAGCTGTCTATAAAGTACATCCAGACTGACAACTACAGGCCTCATTATCCACAATCTGTTGCAACCACTACATCTTTTTTATCTCATAGCAGTTCAAAGCAGATGAACACAGATTGTCTAATCCATTCTTCAGATATTGTTTCTACTGCTGTCTGTTACAAAAAACCATCTCCCAAAATGATCTTTCTTTCTCTATTTGTGTCAGTGTATTCTCACTTCTTTCATGCTTATGACGGATTAGAGCACATCCCTGAGCTATCATCTTCATGATAATATATGACAGAGCAACAGCTGATATTTGGATGACATGCTGACAGCTCCTATGCCACAAAGCTCCAAAAAGACAGTTACATGATGTAAACATGGTGAAAGAAATGTACAAACAAAGCTGACATTCTTGGGACAACAACAGGGAACAGGACAGATCATATAATTGCTGCTTTTAAGGCACAGAGAATATACGATTGTCATGTGACCAAAATATCTCAAAAAACAATGACATGGAATTTGGTGTGCAAGGATAAGAAACCAATAGATGTTTTTCCTGCTGTGGCATTCCCTTCCTCCACTGCAACATCCAGACCAGACCTTTCATTTTCTAATGAACATGTCTCTTAAATAAAAGCTTCAACAGCAACTCATTTGTTTTGATGACCCCGTGCCCTTTCCCCTTTGGCCTCAGAACTGCAGCTCCATAGACTGATGGTCATGATGGGGTTTGCTTTAGACTGAATCTTCTGTTAAGAGGCTGTATTTTTCATTAGCTGTATTAGCTTTCTATTCTAATGATAAAACACTGCTGAAAATGAAATGCAATGTACTGTATGTCAACTTCCATCAACAGGGTGCAAAATAAAATAAATAGAGTATTTTGTGATGTTGAAACAGCTAAAGGCTGAACTCTATACTCAGATGACTTTAGTTGTTGTGAGTTCCATGGCCTTATCCTTTGTTCTGATCTACAACTAAAACAAAACAACAAATGCTAAGAGACACGAAAAGACAGCCAAGTCGAAAGACAGAGATCAAAAAAAGTGTTTTTCCAGAAAGACCAAAATCCCATCCCTCGCTCGCTCCCTCTGCCTTCTTGTCCTCTTTCAAGCTAAGAGAGAAATCAGGAAGAAGGACGAACCAGAGAGATAAAACACAAAGCAGCACCTGAAATTGATTTGGCCATGGAAAATGACTGACAGGTGACACATTTCAGAAGATAAAGCTTCTCTCTTTCAGTCACACATCTTCGTCCCCACAGTGCCTCGTTCACCACAGTGCCTACTGGCTCTGTGTTAACATCTTGTCTATCCATGTCAGGTCAAGGTGCAGATTATGTCTGCCTCATGTCTTTAGGACAGCAGGAGACTGTCTTCTAGCAGACAGACAGACAGCCAGAACACTGCGCTGTTAAGGGTGCGATCAGAGCCGTCTTCTTCCGTCATGGTCAATCAAGCCGGCTCGTCTCCTCTCATACACTGAAAGTCTCGACATGGTGGAGCACACCAGGCAACCAAACTTCTCCCAAGAAGAAAGTGACTTACTCGTCTAAGTGGTCCAAGCATGCAAAGTCTAGTTTTAAGGAACTGCAAGCAGACCTTCATGGGTGGATGATGTAACATTGGCATGGAAAGAATTCACAAATGCTGTGAATGCATCTTCTCCCAGCTCACTGAGAACCGCAACCCAGTGCAAGAAGCAGTGGTACATTGATTTCTACAGTGATTCAAAGGGTCTGATGACTGTTTTTCACATATTTATGAATGAAATACATCTGACATCCACCAAACCTGTACATGAAGTTCGGCATCTGTCCGCCTATGCACCCGATCAGATCCACCAAAATCACATCAGACCAGCTGCGCTCCCCTATGCCAGCAATAAGATGTGGTCTGAGCAGGCATAAGCACAGGTCGACTTTCTGGCACGAAACTGTCACTGTATTGGTATGCCCATCTTGGCGCAGACCAGCCTACCAAATTGGCAAACATGCAGCAAGCCTTGCGTTGGCACAAAAATCAGGATACGTCGGCATTTGCGCCCCGCCTTACGTGCGCCGTCAACAAAAATAGAGCCCCAAGAGTCGAAAGCAACGCTAACAACATTGTTCATCATGTTCTCCATCTCAGTTTAGCATGAACACCTTTGCTAATTAGCTCACTGCAAACTTCAGCTGAGAATGACAGGATGACATTAATTTTGCAGGAATTTGGTCATAAACTAAAGTATTGGACAAACTGACATTTTCACTTGGCTTTTGGATGGTGCAGAGTTGAAAAGTCAGGAGATTGTCAGAGTGATTATAATTCAACCTGAGAGGCACATGGATGGCTTAAAATGCCAACATCACAGTGGCACCAGAGAAAAAGACGGCATCACCAGTTATTATGGATGCATGGTCTTGGAAATATGAATGCATGTACAAAAATCCACTGCAATTCATCTCCAAAATGGAGTGAAGTGAATGTCATTGCCACCCCTAAAAAGTATGAGCTTGTCTGTGAATAGATGGTAAAGACTGTTGTTTGATACAAGGGATCCAAAATATTATTAGAGGCCCAAATAGAGCAACATGGAAGTATTGGAGAAAAAAACTAGGATTAAGTGCAGAAGCTACAACCCTCAGACACATCAATAGACTCCACATATACCATGATCCTCAAAACTCATTATTTGACGGTGACTGACTGTGCATACAATAGTGTTCTCATTGTTCTTCACCCCTCCTTCAGTTCAACACCCTGAAAACAGGAGGAACATAGTTTTACCCTCATAACTCTGCAGGATTTCCTATGCATTTGTATGCTAATACAAAAACGGAAAGGTGCGTCCCTAGTGGTCTCACTGTAGCGTGTTTGATTCACTCGTGTTGGACATTTGCACTGATTCAAGGTCTCGAGACAGACAGAAGACAAATGGCACAGACAGGGAGAGGAGGGAGTGTATGACTGTGGGTGGAGACAAAAGCTGCATGGCACAACAATGTCTGACATTGTGTTGCCACAGAATGCACTCTGGAGAATATGGGCTACTATCTGCTTGCAGTGTGAGCGTGTGCGTGTCTGCATGTATGTGTGTGTGTGTGTGTGTGTGTGTGTGTGTGTGTGTGTGTATGCGTGTGTGTTCGCACGTGTGTGTTCGCACGTGTGTGTGCACGCGTGTGTGTGTTAGCGGGTGAGCAATGCAGAGAAAGTAGAAGTGCATGAAAGTGTGAGCAATATTTGGGACTGGGGCTTAGGGGGTTTTAGTGTTTACTGTGCAGATGTCCTCATGGTTCCTAACTACATTTGTGTGTGTGTGTGTGTGTGAGAGAGAGAGAGAGAGAGAGAATGGGTTGAATTCTTTCCAAAAATTATTATGCATGTAAATGTGTGGGAGGGTGGGAGTGGTGGTGGAACTCTTTATGCAAGTGATGTAGTCATGATGACAGACAACAAGAGGACAATAGACAACGTTGGCTACACACACGCGCGCACACACGCACACACACGTTGTATATTTGTATTTTGTGGGGACATTGTGGGACATTTCCTAGACACTTCTCTTGACCCTAACCATATCCACTACCCATGTAATCCTAACCCTAACCTTACACTAACATTAAATGTTCTCCAAGTCTTCTTACATTATGGGGACCTGCATTTTGTCCCTATAAGGACAGTGAGTCCCCACAATCTGACTGTGTGAACCAATTTATGTCCCCACAACCATAAGTAATATCCGCTCACGCACGCACGCGCGCGCACACACACACACACACACACGCGCACACACACACCCCCTGAGGGCAGAATGTCTGCACCACCAGTGTGGGTTGTGTGCTCCCGTGACTGACTCCGGCCCCTCGGGGACACCCTTTGCCCCCAGCACTGACACGTCACTTAGCTCTCAAACCACAAAACTAACCCCTCCACACGCTCACGCACACACACGCAAGAAATACCTGAGAGGAGGAGGAGTGACAAGGATGGAAAGGATGAATGAAACAATGAAGTGACAGAGGGAGAGAATGAGGGAGAGGAGGAAAAATGTCTCCATGTCCTTTAAAAGTTCCATGCCTGCAGCCAATAGATGCTGCTCTTCTGCACACACAATCTCTTTGTCCTCTGAAGAGCAACACTTCTATGGCTCCCCAATGTGTCTCTCTCATCTCTGTCTCTTGATTGACTCCATTAGCACACTGGACGGCTGCCAAAAGTGGTTTAAAACATTCAGTTTCAAGCCACACACGCTGGCACCACTTTGGTTTAATTCACCTGGTGGTTATTATTCTATCATACAGAGAGCCAATAAATATCTATTACAAACTACTGTATGTAAGTACGCATGCAGTATGCCTCAGGGTGCTTCAGTGGTATCGTAGTCTCAATCTTCAGTCAATAACCACACAGTGTCAACACTGAATCATCCACCTCTTACTGTAACTGAACCTCCACCATGTGTCTACACCTAACAGGTACTGAGCCTGCTCTGAGTGTGTGTCTGTATTTTTGTGATTTGGATCCCCTCGACAGTGTTATCACCACATCAATTAAACATGAGGCTATAACCTCTCGCCTGATGTGAAGCATTTAGGAGGGGTGGAGTGGTGCAGGTGGGGGCCTTCTGTCGGTGGCTGGTGTCTTGCCATGAAGAGAAACATAATTAATTTAGGTGATGCCTTTTTAACTCCCTGACTGTCTGCATGCGTGTCTGCACTCATTGTCTCATGTACCGAGGGTGGAGACGGGCTGCTAAGCAGACAAGACGCTGCTCCGCCGTCATCTCTCCCCGTCATCTTCCATCTCCTCCTCTTTGTCTTTTTTCCTCCTCTTTGTCCTTTTCTCCGTCCCTCTCATCCTCGTCTTCCTGCTCCTCTCCCGCATCCACCTCCGCCTCCTCAGCTTCAGCTGCCGTGACCCATCTGGCTCACCAAAGCACCAGAGGTGGGTCACTGTCACGAACACAGACTTTCATTTACACACACATATTCATGCCTGCATGTTTGTACAAACATCCAAACACGTATTCCTTGACCAAACACTAACACACACCCTGTAGTATATAAATGGCCAAAAAAAGCAGGTGCTTAAAGGCACCAAAACAGACGAGGAATGGGTGTTCTTTGCTCTTAAAGCAAAATTTTCTAAACTTCCTCTACCTTTTTTCCTTTCTATTACAGTTGACCTGTTTACAAAACCCACTTTTCCAATGTTTTTATTTGTGGATTACAAAGCCACCTAAAATCAAACCTCAAATTCTTAACTATAAAATAATCACATTTATCAGGAAGGATTTTAATAAAGGAGAGACATTGTGCCAGCTATACAGAGCAGATAAACAAAGACAGACTAAATGTATTTGTGTTACGAAAAACCTGAATATTCTCGTGTGATTTTGGAAAAAAGGAAGGGTAGAAAACCACAACCCACCCTCACAAACTACTCAGCTTGGAAACAGTGAATTTAGGCACAATCCAGCACACACTGAATTCTGTTAAGAGATGTTATGGAGGTGTACAAGGCACTTAGGTGTTTTTTTTGGGTGGCTGGAGGATTAGAGGCATTAGGATTAGGTTTAATCAAGTGATACGACGATGGGCGGTGGATTTAGAGAGGAAAACAAAGGCAGGAGTGTGTCCATGCATCATACCTGGATCACTCTATACACTTTCTATATCAAATTCTTCCTCTGTCCCTCTTTCAATCTAACAAATATTTTCTCCTTTCCATCTGCTCGGTTGGCTCTTCATCCCGCTTCTTCCTGTCTGTCTTTGAAATCACAGACACGATAGATCAGGCAAACGTTTCAAAAGGGATTAAGTAGCCAACAGACTTATCCTTGTTTTTTTCCCCACTGAATTTCCCTAAATTATTTTCTTTTTTGGACAGTGGCAGTGCGTGCATCCCACTGAAAACATTGTCCAGCTGTGCTCTTGTCTTTGCGTGTCAACATGAGAATGTTTCTGTGAGCTTTTGTCACTTTGTGTGTGTGTGAGCGCTTTTTGTTCTTTTTGTACGTTGTCGGTGTGTGCGTGAATATGCCTTGGCAAATGTTCGCACATAGTATCCACAATCTTGTGTGTGTGTGTGTGTGTGTGATCGAGACTCCGCTTCGTGACTGTGGCTTTGTTGATTTTTGCAACAATAAAGACCCCCTGTGGTGCTCAGTGTACCGAGAGCCAACACTGAGATTCCACTCATCTGGACCCCACGGCGCACTACACATCACATGACAAGTGTGTGCTTATGAGCGAGTGCACAAATGTGGATGAGGGCATGTGTCTATCCTGAGATCCTTGACCAGGACCGGTGTGCAACAGTTACCAGAAAGTCTGGACGAAGAGTGCAGGAAGGAGGGGTTTCAGAGGGCTGATTGAGCCATTGGGGTAGTAATGAAAAAATTTGGGAGTATAATAAAGCAAAGGCTTACTTCCCCCCCCCGCCACTATAATCCAGGGTTGCATGTTTGCCGGCTGACTGGCTGTCCTCCCGTCATATTATCCTCTCTTCCCTGTCTGCCTAGACTCCTACCTCACTTGCTCCTTTGCGTGGAAGCAGAGAAAGGGCAGTGGCAGGGAAAGAATCACCTATGGCTGCCTCGACCAGCACTTGGCCATGCATCACATCACATCCAAACACAGGGTGAAGCACAGCACGGCACGGCATGGCACAACAACAAACAACAAGCCTGAGGAGCTTTGTCGCTTTTGTGTGAGGGGGTTTGGTCATGTGAGGGTCAACCAATCACACTTCCTGTCTTAATGTATTCTAAAGTTAGGTACTCTCATCTCCAAACACTGTCTGGTAACACAGCAGAATCAGTTATATGCATACTGATGTATGTGTGTGCGTGTGCAAGCAAACTAAGAAGCACCGCTGTGGTTAACAGTATACCTCGCTTCAGTCTGTTCTCTTCACTGTTGTGATGCTGTCGTGCCTTGACATGTGAGACTGAATAAAACACCTGCTATATTATATAACTGTTGCACAGCCAACAGCTTGCTAATAGATGACCTGTTTAGGTGGAATATGAATCCTCATAAACACTTCTTATGGTAGTAACTTTAAACTAAACAATCTATTAATTCTAAACTACATACTACAGAATCTGAAACACACATTTTTCCATGTATACGCCTGAAAAAAGCATGTCACCCTGCTGTGCATATAACGTTACCATCAGTCTTCAAAAGCCCTTTTAGCCTACATATAGACCCAGATGCACTATATGCTATATCAACAAAAGAGGAGAAGCACTTTATTATAATTTAATGACTCCCCCGCTTTCTCAGGGCCCTGGCTTGAAACACAGACTGAGTGCAGACATACATGTAAGAGGTGAAGCCAGGACAGCAGGGCAGCCAGTGAAAAAAATAAGCCAGAGAGAGAAGGGGGAGTATAGCCTGTTACATTAATCAGAGTTAGCAGACAACACATGTGCTTCCGTTAGCCCCACTAGACCACGCATCACAACACACGGCTAGGCACGACATGGCACGGCACAGTAAGCCAGGAGAGGCCACAGGAGGTAACGCTGGGTGAGATGTGTGTGCGTGTCTGCCTGCCTGTCTATCTGGGTGTGTTCCCCCTGCTGTCCAGTTTATCAGTGAATCCACACCTTCTCAACATTTATCCTACTTTCGTGTTCTTCATTTGCAGATTAAACCAGGTGGAATGACATTCAATCTGACTAGATGACAGTCAGTGGAGCGAAGGGAAATGCAACCTCATTTAACCCTCTTAAGCAAGAGTAAACAGACGCTGTCGCCTGCAGTGTTTAACGCCGTGCTAAAGTACATTAAGCAAAGTCTCAGATACTTATGAATGAGTAAAACAGAGAAGGTCTTATTCATTTTGACAGTACAAATAACTCAAGCTTTACGACACAGAGGGCCACAGTTAAAGTTCATTTAATGTTTACAAGAAAATCCTGTCCTCTTGTTAGGTGTATGATCAGTCTGTGAGTGGTGCATTTTACCTTTCAGTCATAGCCACTTTCCCTTAAACCTTACCGGTTATTGAGGTTTCCTTGAATGGCTTTTAACAGCACTCACACAAAACATGCCGAGACTAGCTGTATTGAGCTTTGAATATGCGCACGTGTTGAAAGCTGTAACCATGATAGTGATGAAAAATGATAGCAGTAAATTAAATAATAGTAAGAGTGGTAGCAAACGTAAGCTATTTTCCAGTCTTCAAAAGGTGACATTGGCACCTTTTGCTGAAAACACAAAACTTCTTTGTGAATACCCTGGATAATGGTGCATTGAGGGAATTCTTCCTTTTAACAAAGAATTTCTGTCTGTATGACTTGTTTAGAGCCAGTGCAAAAAATAAAGACATTCATGCTGTAGATGGTTTTTTTTCTGCTATCAAACTCAGTTATAACCTGACCTGAGATATCTACATGACAGTAACATGAAACAAGGGCAGTTTCCTCATACAACTATACACCAAACACTGACACGTGAAGTGATTATCTCCTCATCATGGCACTTGGGATATATAAGGCATCAAATGAACATTTATTCCTCAAAGTTGATGTTAGAAGCAAGAAAAATGAGAGTAAGGATTTGAGGGAGTTTGGTAACAAGAACCAAACAGTGATGTCTAGAGGACTGGGTCAGAGCATCTCCAGAACTGCAGCTCTGGTGGGGTGTTCCTGGTCTGCAGTGGTCAGGATCTATCAAAAGTGGTCCAAGGAAGGACCAGTGGTGAACCAGAGATAGGGTCATGAGAGGACAAGGGTCACTGATGCAGGTGAAGAGTGAAGGCTGGTCCTGGTGGACTGATCCAACACACCTGAGAAGTTAATGCTGGTTCTGACCGAAAGGAGTCTGAATACAGAGCAGAGTAGTTTGCTGCTTATGGGGCTGTTTTGGCGAAAAAGGACAACCAACCCAATATTAGGCAGGTGGTCATGATGTTGTCTGATCTGTGTATACTGTAAGGGTGCTGAGGATGCATCAAACATTGACAATAACTGTGATTTTTGTGTTCAGAGACTGTCTGAAGTCTGAAGACTTGATTAATGCGTATATCCTTTTCAAAATAAACTGCCACAGTGGCTGACATGGCAACTGCTTCATAAAAGCAATGGTGACCTTGTAATGACCCTTGGATTATCATGCAATATTGTCACTTCGTATTTCCAGGCTCTAGACAGTGCTCGTGACAATAT
The DNA here is from genome assembly GCA_029721515.1 of Synanceia verrucosa. NCBI lineage: Eukaryota > Metazoa > Chordata > Actinopteri > Perciformes > Synanceiidae > Synanceia > Synanceia verrucosa. The sequence continues at coordinate 22,692,427 of CM056559.1, forward strand.
TGCACAATAATCCCCCCGCTGTCTCTCAGTCATTACTGCAGATCAGCATTCACCTGATGGTCCCTCTCCCTCTCTCTTCATCTCTTTCTCTTCCCCCAGATTTTAGAAAACAGACAGAAAAAAGGGGGTAGAAAAAGTGAGAAAGACAATGGAGAGAGGAGGAGGAAGTCTCAGATACACTGATTCGAATGAACAGAAAACACATGTGCTACTGTTATCCACAGCCTCCTGAGGTCGTATTGAGGAGCGGGATCAGGCCGAAAAAGGGAGGAGTGTGTCTCGGTTCAAAACTATCCATTATTCAAGGAAAGAATTAGTGAGGGAATGAGAGAGAAAGAAAGTGAGACAGACGGAGAGTGGAGAGAAAAAGAGAGATGAGTCTCAATTCTCCTCTAGAAGACTATGCCATGCTCGCATTAAATATGGATGGATGGAGGAAGAAGAGCAGCAAGAGCATTAGAGAACTGGACAGTCAACATTCAGAGACACGGAAAGATACGACAGAGGCTATAGTCAAGACCTCTGTTTACACAGAAAAAGATAAAACAGTAAAAGATAAACAGTGTCAGGTTTTGATAAGAAGAAAAAGACTTAAGCTCTGCAGACTGTGAGCATCGTGTAGCCTTACATTATCCCATTATATTAGTGTACTTTGAGAGTGAAAGCATTATAAAATGTCCGCGCTTTCACACACATACAGTACACCCACACAATGCTTGAACTACATGCAGTTTTACCTGCAGTATACAGTTTTGCAGGAAGTGTTGTCAGCTGTCTGTGCAGAGCTACATATAGCCTACTGTACTGCTGAAGGAGAAGCACCATGTTGCAGAGACACTGTAGTAGGAATTTCAGGCAGAAACTCTCTGTCATGCAAATACATTGGCTAACAAAAATCAGTACTTCAATTATGAATGAAACTAGATTCAGACAGGTAGTGAATGTATGCCATGACGTGCAGTGTGTGTGTGTGCAGAGGGGTAGCTAAACACAGAGCTTTTTAAGAACATGTGTTTTGTTTAAAACATCCTGTAGTGACGGTGATGTGTACGGCTGGTGTTGTGAGAGGAAAGACGATAAATAGCATAGAGAGATGGATCCTGTGTATGCTTGCGTGTGTTCATTCTCTCTCTCTGGTATCATTTTCTCTCTTTGATGAAAACAAAACAGGAAAATCTCTTATCTTGCTGCACACACATACACTGGGTTGCTGTGTGATCTCTCTCAGCCTCCCTTACTCTCCACTCACTCTCTAATTATCTCTGAAATGAATGTCTTGTCCTGTTACATTGTGTTTTGGAGCTAAGTTAACAGCGAGTATTGTCCCTCTCATCTCTGTCTTTCTCTGCTTGCTTTTCTTGTGTCTCTCTTGGTGGTGAACGTCTTGTCCTGTTACACTGTGTGTTTGAGCTCCTCACACTGTGACACTTGACAAGTGAATAGGTAGTATCAGCGCCTTGTGGAGAACAAGAGGCGCTCAGCTGCTGCATTAAAAGGTTGTGGTGTACTCTGCTCGGTGCTGCACTGAAAACAACTAATCCTTGAGCCACATTTTCGACCAGAACACTGCGAAGAAAAGTGTCACGTTGACAACTTAAGTAAGTAGGAAGAGGTGAAGCAGCTGTGTTTGAAGTTTTAGTGGTGGCAATAGACAAAGGCGTACGCTGTGTTCAGACCAGCAATAACACTGTGTCATTGCTTTAGCACAGCACAGGTCCTGACTCCTGAGGCAGAGGGCTCCCATAAAGAGTGCAGGACTGTTCAGCAACGTCATCCAGCAGCTCACTGTGTTGGCCAATCAAATATGTGCAAGAACAAAATCCAGACACGCCACTTCGAAGCATTAACAGCATATTCTGTTTTTCACCTTGTGATCGTCAAAAGCAGACACATACGACTGCTTCTATGATCATGTTGGATGCTAATGGACATGCTAATGAATGCTTTAATCAAATCAGACTTCCCGGATCATACTCCATCTTATCACTAGTACCTGTAGCAACACGCCAACGTAGCCCCCCTTTTTTTTTAATACACTGCTATTTTTAGTCTGACCACCTGCTTGGAGAAGCAGGTTTGAGTTGATTTTCTATTCAAAGACAAGGGGGGAGTAACACTCTCTGGTCCCTGAATAATAAGTGAGAATGTGCCCTTGAGAAAGACAAAGACAGGGAGTGAGGGGAAGTGTGAGCATGATCACATGACACGGTGAAACTGAAAAGCAACATGCATATTTACAATAAAATATAATACCTGCCTAGATTATTATTATTTCACCAAATGAAATACGCCAGTAGTAGTGAGAAGCCATCGGTAATGTTAGCTCTAATAAGGGCACGTCAAGTTCTGAGAAAATGCATAACAATGGATGTCACTGTCATGTTCACTCAACTGTATGTGAAACAGCCTGAGAGCAGTGAGTTACTAACTGAACTAGCTTTTTTAGTAATGTTCTTGCATGCATTGGACAGAAGACAGGGACATGCCAAGGACAGGCTGCCAGACCAGAAGCTACACGTCCAACACAAATTCATACCCGACACAAAATTACAAGGTTTCAAATGCATGTTTTTTTTTTTAATGTGGGAGAAACCCCACATGAAAGACAACCCATACTGGTAGTTGGTGGTGTCACACCCTCTCTAACATTGATTACTTTACTGTCTTGTAATGTCCGTGTTGGTTTTTTCATGTACCTGCAGCTGCACTGGAGCTGCACCCCTGTGTTTGTACACACACAATAAACATACTCTAGGCATGAAAGTTCAGTGCAACTATGTGTGTTTCTGTGCCCGAGTGTGTGGGTGGAAGGCATGGTGTTTGTGTGTAACCGCAGCGCTCTCCTTCTCAGCAGCCCACCATTAAACCTTGGTGCCAGCCCTCTCCCAGCACACCAGGATTAACAGCACTTAAATGGGCCTGTTAGTACACCGCCTCCTCTTTGCCTCCCACGCCGACGACTGCACATGGTGCTGCCCACAGCTTTGCACTTGCAACGCACACTGCCTCTGTTGTTTTTTGTTCTCTGCTCACCCCCAGCCACCTAAGCCTCCTCCAATAAAGGGTGCTGACGTGTACTCAGCGGGGGGCTAAGCCCAGAACATCCTCTATTTTACGGACCTATTGGAATCCGAGTGGATGACAGAGGGAGGAAAACAAGGACTGGGGGAAGGTAGATCCTGAAACTGAGACCAGATGGGCTATGATCAAAATGTCAGTCTCTCCCTCCCTCTCTCATTATTTGTTATCATCTCTCTTTCCTTTGCTTTGTGTCTGGTTATCACATGCCCCTTGTGACAAATCATAAAACAGAAGCACTGAAACAAATGTGTGCGTGCGCACGCGCACGCACACACACACACATTAGGAGTGATGGTTGCTAACCACATAAATCAATGAATAAAATGGATTCCCATTTGAGTCTGTTGGCTATGGCACAGCAGGCAGAAACACAGATGGACGAATGGATGAAAGAATGGCCTGTGTGTGTGTGTGTGTGTGTGTGTGTGTGTGTGTGTGTGTGTGGGCATTGTGCATGTATAGATGTGTTTGTGGGAGGCTTTGGGGGGAGGCTGGGGGGATTTTGTCTGTACATGGGCATGGAAAGGCCACCCTGACATAATACCAGGGGGTGTATTGTTCACAGCCATCTACATGAGAAATTCCAGAAATGACTTGAGAGCAGCAGACAGAAGAACTTACGTACGGCACAGGAAATAGAGTGACACGATCAGACAGGTTGTAAACAAGCCAACGTTTGGGGATATCATATGATCCACAGTAAATTTTAACATGATAAATGTGTTATATTATGAGAATTGTGCAACACCTGACTTATTTACGTCTCAACTATGCAGCAGTAATACATATTGCTCCACTGTGGAAGTATTGGGTCCAAAAAATGAGTGACTTTGTTAGTATGGCATTAACTTTCAGAGAAAAAGTACTTCACCCCAAAAAAAACATACCACGTCATCTGGTCCCACACTGACCAAAAGATGCACAGCATAAATGATGACATGTTGGCTGGGTTCTTCCGAAAGGAGTGAAAAAATAGTCCGAATGGGGAAGTATCAAGCATCAGTTTGAAAATAAGAGTTAAGAATTCCTGGAAAAGCATGGACATGCAACAAACATAGATAATTATTTCCAAGAACTGCCGAAAGAACCCTGCATGTTTTTTTTTAAAGCAGGAGATATTCTCTGCTAATTTATATTCATAACATATGGAATATCATATGGGAATACATAACTGCCACCTGACATTGAAAAGAATGTGAAGCAACACACCATCACTGCCATGTTGCTTCCTAAGAGCATTTTTTTTTTTTTTTTAAACAGATGGAAGCTTAAAAGAAGAGGCATTGTCCCATTTCTTATTTAAATCATATGAATTACTGCAACATAAGGACAACATGTACACATTTGTATTTCTGGGTTGTAAAAAAAAAAAAAAGTCACATTTATAACGACATATGTTGTGTCAATATGGTCTTTCATTAACATGCTGCTTTGAAAGTTATTCTGAAAATGATTTCACAAATATCCATATGTTACCCTGAGAGGAGATTCTTGTTGTTCAGATGTTACTTCAAATAAAAAAATCAGTAAGGTAGCTGCCAGGGGTTTTCAGGAACATGATTTTTTAATCACTGCCTACCTGTTTTATCTCTTCAGGCAGTGGGTAGATTGGAGCACAGTGGAGAGCCATCTTCATTTCCTTCTCCCCCTCCTGCTCCGCCTCCATACATTTCTCCTCGTCTCCTGGAAACAAGAAGACCAGCAGAATTAGACAGAAGCTATACTGGAAATGCTATCCTGTGTGTGTTATGGATTTACGGTGATGCAAACAAGGGCTGCAAGTAACTACAACTATTTTTAATTATGAGATTTACCATGTGTCAATTTAGGTTTTTAATGAATATACTAATCATTTTGTTTCTACAAAAGTCAGAAAATAGTAAAAAAAAAAAAAAAATGTCAATCGCAATTTCCCAAAGCCAAAGAGACATCTTTGAATTCCTCACTTTTAACTAACAGCACATAATAAACTATTTTCAAAAGTATTAAATAGAGAAACATCACTTTTTTATATTTGAAGATCTGGAACCAGTCAATGGCCTTTTTGCTCTATACATAATTCATTGACTTGATTATCAAAAATGTGCTCATTAATTTTGTCAATTTATTGCCTAGCCTAATTGTTTTTGCCCTACTGCAGACTATTAAGGGGAAACATGGAAACACACCTCCTAATAACTCCCAAAAAAACTAAACGTAAAATATTTTGACAACCATCCGTCAACAGTGTATTCACCAAATAATACAAACCCAGTAAAAGAAATTGTCAGCTCTTTTTAGGATAAAAGTGGGTAGTACTTAGCATCAGAGGTTAATGTAAGTGTAAATCCCTTAGCGTGATGTCCACCATATTAAACCCATTTGCCGTACACTCTATTCAATAGATTAATCAGTCAAGCTTATGGCATTAAGCTTATAGACTGTAGATTATGGCATTTCACAGCTGAGGATATTTTGGCTTCACAGCCATACATTAGCCTGTCTTCCACTGCAGGGCAGCACAACATTTAAGGATTGACTCAACTTCCAAGAGAGGGAAATATCCATAAAAATGGGTCAAGAAAGGAAATTATTTGTATCTACTGTGTTCTTTTAGCGTCAAATCAAGAGCCGCTCAGTCATGTTGTGTGATAGTTTTCACAGGGGAGCTGTCATTAATGTGGCCATGAGAGCAGGAGGTCGTGCGAGGCGAACAGAGCAAGCCTAACCCAGCGTCTGTCTGTCGATCTGTGTGTGTGTGTGTGTGTGTGTGTACTTTCAGGGCATTTATCAGTTCACCATTAGTGACGGGGAAAACATCACGCCAACTCAACACTTGACCTCAGATTGAATACCTCTGGCTAACTTAGGGACAGAGGTCACTCCCTATCAGATGGTCCCCTGTGCATGGCTGCATGCCAGACATTAAATGCCCTCGCAGACCATCGGAGGGAAATAGAGTGAGAGGACACGCAGGAAAATGTACAGCACAAACACACAAAGGGATTTAGCCACAAGCACAATGCAGTTGCACACAGAGGGACTCACACACATCCAATTATAAAAATCCTAGAACTCATGCAAAGACAGGCAGGTTTAACCCAACACACACACCAAAACATTCAAGGGCTAGCATGTAAAGAACCATGTGTACTCCCTTGGCCTTTCCCACACCAGTGCAGACACACAAACCTTGTCCGGTCAAAGAGCCGGCTTGATGCTTGTGCACGCTAATAGTCTGATTGCCCCCCTACTGTCTCTAGGCTCTGCTTTTAGAACACGGCAGAGATCCTCAATCACTGGCTCACACAACACAGATGAATTAGTAACGCCCAGTGACAGCATTAAGCTGGGCGATCCATTTAGATGGACGCAGCTATGAAGGGCTGATTTTGCATGACAACTGTTCCCCCGTGACATTTTGTCCGTTTTAGCCCTGATTGAACTATTAATCAGTCTAATGTGAGGGAGGCAAGCTGTTCATAAACTCATCTATTCTGCATGGACGCATGCCTAAGTCGTGAGAGGAAAATATACACGAATATATGAACTCATGATGGCCCACAATTCGGCACGACCACAAAGACAAGCATTGAGGGGCAAAAGGCATTTGGCAACAAGGGAAGGGAGGAAACAAGATGAAGAAATGTCCCCAACCCAGCACATCCTGACATAAGCAGATTGTGATTTCATTAATGCACAAGATTTATTTCCTTTATTTTTCCAGGAAGTCCCTTGAGATAAAAATCTCTTTTCTGAGGGAAACCTGATAAAGATAATTGTGTATTTAAGAAGGAAGATGCTGAGAATCATGAAGTTTCGTTTACAGGTATCTAGCAACTACAAGATGAAGAAGAGTTAATTTATTAATCGCCTGAGGGGAATTCAATTTGTTCCACTCCTTATTATTTCAAAATACGCACATCGAAATAGATAGACCGTGGCCCGACTTGAACCTGCCTGGTTCACAAGCCAAGCCTGCACAGACTGAGCTACTTACTGTTAAAAAAATGTAAAATGAGTGACTGATAGTAGTCACAAAATAGTTCACTGACATACAGCTACAATACACAGATATCCTAGGAAAGAGTTTATACCATACCAAAGCCCCAACTCCCAATACATACATAAATGTACTCTACATAAATGGACATCTTTGCCTATTTGCACAGTTTATCTACACTTGAATGAACACTTCTGCATCTATTCTTAATAAATCATATCAGCTGTAAAATAATTAAGTTAAGTAGTTAGTATATGCTCAATGCTAATGATACATAAATAATAGCTAAATCCCTAGTTAAGCTAGTTCACTTTCAATGTGTAGTTTAGCTTAGATACAAGCACAGAGTGCATATTATCGATTATAAATTGTACATTTCTATAGCTAAATGTTCATTAAATGAGGGGCAAACACTGCTCAAAGAAATAAACATAAGCCGAGTCGAACATCATTTATGAAGCGAGGCTAATCTAGCTGGGTTTAGCTAATGTAGCTAACCTGTAAACAAATCAGTGTTGTCTCTCTAACACGTCGTTCACCACTGCAGTCAAACAAGAATGAAGCTTTTTGATTTGACCTGTAAACAGAGCAGACATTTACCTACCCATAGTCAACAGTCTCTCACGGAATTAAGGCGAAAATGACCATGAAACTCTTAAAAGTTTGACTAACTTTTCATGGTAAGAGCATTGCTCTGGCTGTTACTATGGCGACGACGTTTCACTATTACGTAGCCACGCAGTGTAGGACAGTAAACGTCAAGTTAACGGAAGTTATCACAGGAAGTTTTGTTTCCTATCAAAATAAAAGTATTAAAATTACATTTAAAACTAGCAGCGCTAACACGTATCATACACATACAACAATATATAATGTATTGCAAAAAAAAAATATATACAATCCCGTTTCAAAGCAAATAAAAACATATCCTTTATGAGGAAGAAATGCCCCATTAACATTCTTAAGCCCTGGATCATCTTCAGATATCCACATTTTTTTCTGAGTTAATCAATTATTTCTCATTTTAATTTTGCCATATCCACTTTGCTGCTGTAATGATGCAAATTTCCCTGTTTGTGGGATGCATAAAGGAAATCTTAGCTTATCTTAGCTTTAGAAGCTTCTTATTATACCTCTCAACCCTGAGCACAACCACCTTTACCACCATCAGTTGCATGGTATGGAAATATCAGCTGGTAATGTTCATCATTTCAAATTTATGCTTTGGCAAACTGAGGCATCACATTGCAGGAAGTGCCCTGATTGACATGAACAGGCCAGTGGCTTTCCTGAGGCTGTATGACAGGAGCAGCAGACAGATGAGATGAGGGCAGACCTTAAGACACAGGAAGAGACTAATTTTCATCCTCTCATATATCTTTCATGATCATTAATGCTGTTACTCCTGGTAAACAGACAGGTATACCTTCCATACTGTCAGAATCGTATTTCCCAGAAGCACACTCAAAAAAGATGGCACTAATACATTTTTGGAGAATAAAAAGTACACCTAGTTATACAGGTTTGTTAAAATAAAGAATGAATAAGTAACTGTGTACAGAATGCAGACAGACAACGCCTTGAAGTCACATTAGCTGAGCTCTGCCTGCTTGCATGCATAGGTCACACTCCATGCTCTGTTTGGGTTGTGTGCATTTAATTCATTGCCTCAGAAGTAATTCGAAATAACGGCCAGACATTCCCGCAGGGGCTTTTACAGGCCCAATCTTCTCATGGTAATATGCAGTTTACAAATGTCTTTAGACAGACATTTTTTGCCTTTTTATGTGATATAATTGCACTTATTTCACTGTAGCTGACCAAAGCAAACCTGTTTCTTAATCTGGGCTAAAGTCACCACCAATAACGGAGAAAGAGAGAGAAACATTTGGTATGATTTAATTTGTGATGCATGTTCATGCTATTTCTGGACCAGTCAATGTGTCGTGCAGACTCAGTTGCTCTGATGCAAATTGCACTCACCCACTTAAGTCTAGTCTACCTTCCGTGCTTGTTTATCTGCCTCTACAGCAGAAAAAAATTGGTGAACGTGACAAAAGGGGAAAAACATGTTGTACTCAGACAGAGACAATAATCAAACCTTGCACCCCACTGTGCCAAAGAGGGGAGGGAGAAGAAAAGCTCTCTCACTGTATCCCCCCAGGCCTCCCTCTTACCCTCTCTGAAAACGGTCGTATCCTTAAATACCCCCATGACAGAGACACAGGAAGTAGGAGTTAGGATCATGCCTTTGTTGTAGACATAAATCAGTAATATACTGCGCCACAGTTGACAATCAGTCTGTTATGTACAGTGTTAAGTTATTTGTCCTGGAGTCCATATGTACTCTCTGTGAACACAAGTCTACAGTCTATAACATGTATCAGAGCTCTTTGTACTGAATGTTTCTTTAAAAGTTCCAGCAAAATACTCTCATCAACAGTTACATGACTTTTGTGGTAACATTTGTTTGCCTTGATGATCTTATGATCATTTGGCTCATATCTATTTCACTTTAGCAAGCACGACTATTGAACCCAGCCTGCTTAATAATTGATGAGAGCTGAATCTAATTATTTAATAAACAAACATAATAGTTTGTGGAACCGCTAGACTGTATTTTGGGCATTCTCTGTGGCAAAAGAGAATTAACCTAATTTGGGAAGGTGCATCCAGTGTTTTAGGGCTCTAAGCCTGCAGGGACCGGGAGCCTGGCATCTATCGAGTCTGTTTCCGGCACGCTATGCTGTGTGGGCAAGTGTAAAATGAAGCATGCTGAGTGTGTGCTTGAGTGTGTGTGTGATAGAGAGAGAGAGAGAGAGAGAGAGGAAGGACAAGGAGGGGCGACCGGCGAAAGTGTGTGCGTGTGCGTGTGTGTGTCCGTGTGTGCATGCACAGCTTTAAGAGGGGGAGGAGGGATGAATGTGACCCACCATTCTTTTTTTGGCATGAAATGACTAATATTGTCACGCTTGACATATTTGGGCTAGGCTATGTGGGACAAATCTGATGGCCAACCATGCAGGTTTAACTCACCAAAATCCCCACAAGATACTGCAGGACCAGCACTCCACACACGAAACTGGGACTGACGCCGAAAAAGGAAAATTATTATGAAGACAGACAGGCACTCAAAACACATACACCATGAAATTAAAAGGTCTTATTTTTTTCTGGATTATGATGTAACTTAAACTTAATCCAGATATCCTGCTGCTTTCACAGTCAGATGTGAGCTGGTGGTCCTGTTGTGCACACGATGCTTCACTGTAAAGCCCTGTCCACTCAGTCTGAAGTCTTGTCCACCTCATTCACAACGCCTTGCTTCATACACACACTCCAGCCAATGTGGCATTGCTTGTGTGAATGCTTAATTAATTCCACATGAGGGTAGCATGAAGACAGGAGGTTATTTATGTACTTTTGTGTATGTACAAAACAGTCGACACCAGCCCAAAGTCAAACATTGTCCGGCATTATTCCCATATTTGAACCCTGACCTTTTGACCTATCATAATGGCTGATCCTCTCCACTCCTCTTCTACTCAGTGGAGGACAGCTTACACCGCTTATGTGATTGCGAAATTTTAAAATTCAAATTGTTACCTGGACCACTATGACAAGCTCTTTTGATATTTATAAAAAGAAATATCATTGTCAGACTGTAATTCAGCTCTTCTGTTCTCTGTTTAATTACAACCAACAAAGTCTGCTCAAACATGACAAACACGACTACAACTGTGACAACAAACGGAAACCAGAATGCTTCCGACTCCTAAATCTTATCGCCGAAATATTCTACAAGTGAATGCAAATCTGCAGTCTGACTCAGCGGTTGTAGACTGTGGTGTAAGCCTGTCATTGTGTATGTCACACATTATTCTGCTTTGCAAGGGTTCTGTTGCTGCATCCTGAAACCTAAAAAGATGATTGTTATTGGTTTGAATACATTCAAACAAGCACTATAGCAGAACAATATTTTGCGCAGCCAGACTTTTTTTTCTTTATCTTTTTTAACCAGATCACCAATGAGCAAAGTAGCTCAAAATAACTGTAAATTTCATTTTTTTGTGGTTTTCTGTCTATCTTTCAGTTTGTTCGTTTCTCTCTGGTTTTCCTGTCCGTTCGTCTCTCTGCTTGAATCTCTATGTCTCTCTGCCTGCTTGTCTGTCTCTGTCTTTTAGCTTATCTGCAGGACCATTAAGTGTGTGTGTATGTGTGTGTGTGTGTGTGTGTGTGTGTGTGTGTGCTGAATGGATTTGCATGTGAGCCAGTGGGGTGACCCTGCTCTCTCACGCCAAGGCTTCTGTGGAACAAATAGGACTAGTTGGATGTCGTGACAGCACTCACATCAGTTTAAATAAGAGTGCTGTGCTGCAGCCGTGGGTGTGTGTGTGTGCGTGTGTGTGTGTGTACGTCTGTGTGTGTTTAAGTAAGCAGCCAGGCACGCATTTAGTCAGAAAAGCTTTACGAGGCTTTGTGCGTGCGTATGTGGGAGTTTCTGTGTGTGTGTGCAGGGTGGTGTGTTGCAGCCATCGAGCATGCAATATCTTGTGAGGTTTTAGGTTTTGTGAAGAGGAAGACAGCAATGTTAACAATTTAATGAGCTCAGTGGAGTTCACACACACACAGAAAGTCCCTTCATAAAGAAACAGGTTTGTCCTATAAAGCCAACCTGCCCCCCTGAATAAATTACTATGGGTGAAGTAGAGTTCATTTCAACATAAACATCACTGCAATACAAATGAGTGCCAACCTCAACCATAAACTCTTCATTATAGTGATGGTGCTTGCAATTTTCTGAGGTGTGTCATTATAGAAGGTGCAGTCAGGGACAATTAATTGCTAGACCAAATTAAGTTCATTATTTTTTATCTAATTTTAATTATTGTTTTGATTCATTTTACGATTTGTTTCCTTATTTGCACGCTCCCAGGCTGTCGTAGAAAAAGGTATTATTTTTACTCACTGTGAGAATACGGTTCAGTTAACAGCTAAGCAAAAAGTTATGTTTAAAGCTGTTGTTTTCTGTTCTGTGCAACTGTATGAAAAGTGGCACACAATTGTGAACTTACATATTTTATGATGACTGTAACAACTTTGTTTCTAGTTTTAGATTTATAGTACAATGAAAACAATTAAGGATAAACATTTTATGTGTTCACGAGTCATGCTAAGGCAGAGGAAGTAGTTTAAAAGTCTTTTGTGGAAACAGTGAAGATGGACTCAGCTTTTCAGCAGCAAGTGAATCCATTATTCTCGTTATTATGCTGATAATTTCTTACTTTTATGCAAAAACTCTAGGACAATGTCGAATAGTGCAACACAGTGGAAAAAATGTGTAATTAAAAAACAGGAAAATAATGAATAAAGCATATTTATCTGGTCTTATAACTCTGACTTTCTGGTTCATTACAGCGTGAAGAGCCTCTCACACAGGACTCACCTCTGCTTTCAATACACATCACAGTGCTATTCCCAAAGTTCAAACTGGTTGAACTCAGAAGTTGGAAATAAATACAGAGTAGTTTCAGAGAGCGGTGGTGCTGTTGCTGGTGCTCACGAGTCCCACTTTCACAGATTTGCCCAGTTTTTCAATTAGTAATGACAACATTGCTTTAATGAAAGAAAGTGCTGAGATATGGCAATATTATTGATTATATTATTACTTCCAACAAGTCCACAGGACAAGAAACTCAAGCAATTAGATGATCAGGCAAGTTATAAACGGGCCAACAATTTAGCAGGATCGTCGAAAGACATTTATTGTTTATAATTTGTCTAATCAATCTTTGTTTTCTCCCAAAATCAGATCAGGGGATTTGTTTCCAACCTGTTTGACAGTCTGCTCATACCCTATTTCACCTTCTTTTGACAATGTGGCTGCCATAGACGTATAAATACGTTAGAGTGGTTTTGTGTCTGTGAGTAATGTTGGGGCTTCTGGGAGATGTCCCAGAGTCAGAGCATAAAGAGACGGTATACAGCAAGAGATCAAAGCAGGAAGTGGAGACGATCGAGATTAGAGAGTAAAACAAACTGAATCTGGAAGAAAAGTGGTGATTTTGGTGAAAGTGTCCTCTACTCTACCTTTGATAAAACAAGAATGGAACAAGGTAAAAACAAACATTTTTTTTCATAATGAAATAGAGCGTCTCTTCTTTCATTTGAGCTATTCAGTGTTTTCTGAGACATAGTACAAAATATTCTGTGGGTCTTGAACGATGACTCAAAATGGGCAAAAACACTGGCACAAGGCACTTTCTGTTTTAAAAAACAGCTGGCACTCAGTGAGTTAATTTGGTGAATATAATGTTATTATTTATATGAAGGATGGCCAAAACCTACCAGAATAAGACAGAAGCTATCCTTAAAGAAATGACTCAGTGTTTGCAACTCATTAAAATAACTCTATGTCGGAACAATAATGACATTATTTCATAGCAAGGGCTTCCCTCTGAACTGAACTTCCATAGACCTGATCAGGTCATCTGGGAATAGGATGCCCACACATCTTCTGCGTCACCACACACCCCGAGGCGTGACGACTGATGAGAAATAAGGAAGATATGCGTCACAGTGGCAGGACGGGGGTGAGCAGTGTGATGCGTGCAACGGATGACTCTCGCATTGGAAACCCCTTTCACTATATGGCGAGTCACGAAGGCATCTCTTTTTTCTCTCCCTGAAGCTGTGAAGGGAGTCCTTTGAGTTGTGTGTCGGCAGGGTAGTAGCCCCATTGCACACACACACACACACACACACACACACACACACCATCCTGAGGCGACCACAACTCTGGACTATTGAGAAAAAGAGGGAAAAAAGAGCCAAGGAGATGGGGAGTCAATGTATGTGTGTGAGTGAGTGAGCTGGCTGTGAGACATAATTACAGCAGATTAGTGAAGCCACACTAAGAACCTGAGTCGGAGCCGTCTGGACCCAGAAACAATGACCTCTGGGATAGAGGCACTCACATCACACACACACAAGCCTGGAGAGGTCCTCACGGAAAGGCGGAGTTAAGTGGAAAAAACACTGAGCACACACACGCTTATCCCATGCTCGTAAATTCCAATCTGAGCTGCGTGTTTTTAGTCTGTCAACAGGATCGGTGGTTCGTGAATCCCTGAGGTGTCGCAAACTTCCAACATGAATAACAACAGCGCAGCAGTGACAAGACATAGTGATGAATCATGATGATATCAATCAAACAAAAGGCAAACTGTCATGCTAAGCGACATGCATACTACTGTGGAAGACTGCTTTGGGGTTAACTGTGCTTTCTGATGTACGTCGAGTGAATGTGATAGACCCATGACAGTTGTTTTGCTTTAATGATAATGCAACTTCAAATTAACCTACTGAAGCACAGATATGTCATCAAGGCCACAGTTGTCACATCTGAACATCTGGAGTCTGTTTCACTAAAGTGCTGTTTATACACAGATTGTAAATGATGGCAGTTCCACATTTTCTAGCTGCCAAATTGCAAATAAATGTGTGGTCCCTACAGGCCTCTTGCACATGCATGCCAGGGCTGCAATTTATTTGTTTATTGAAATGCGTCAAAATTAGACTTTATTTATAGAGCCTGCAAAAATAAATGCTTTATAAAAAAAAGACAAGACAGGTCCAAGAAATAGCATATGAAGGCACGTAGAATTTTTCCTGGTACTAATGAAAATTATCACTGTGGGTCAACTATAGTAAAGGTTTCTAGGTAAAAGGATGTTTGAAAAGTAGTGTTCCAGTTGTTCTGGGGTCAGGGGTTGTATAAACTATAGAGCAATCAGTCTGTCAATCAATCAGTAGTCAGTCATTCGTTGCATGTCTTAACTCTTTGAGTGCCAGCTGTTTTATAAAACAGAAAGAGCCTCATTCCATTGTTTTTGTCCATTTTGAGTCATATTTCAAGACCCACAGAATATTTTATACTATGTCTCTGAAAACACTGAATAGCTCAAATGAAAGAAGAGACTCTCGATTTCATCATGAAAAAGTTTGTTTTTATCTTGTTTCATTCTTGTTTTATCAGAGGTAGAGTAGAGGACACTTTCACCAAAATCACCACTTTTTGTCCAGATTCTGTTTGTTATCTCTCTAATCGTCTCCACTTCCTGTTTTGATCTCTGTGGCGTATACCGTCTCTTTATGCTTCGACTACATCTCCCAGAAGCCCCAGTATTACTCACAGGCTGTGGGAGACCGCGATATTATTACATTGATGGCACTCAAGCGTCAGATTTTAAATGACCTCAAAATACGTCAGTGCCATTCAAAGAGTTAAAAAACACTCATCTAATCTACTTCACACTTGCTAGGTGTATGACTGGGGACCCATGCCGGTGGACTGATTCAGCCATATTTTCTAAACTGCCTGAACTCAAACATTTGGCCCATTCCAAAGGGCAGATCCCTCCACAGTGCTGCAAGCAGCAATACCAGGAACAGATCTTCTAATGAGAGATGTAGAATAATGTGTCATCTGCATAGCAGTGGAAACAGTTTCCATGTTTATGGAGAAAAACAGGACGAGGTCCGGGACTGAATCTAAAATATCACTCTTCATGAACAGAACTCCTCAAGGGAAACATCTCAATCTGACAGACTCATATCAGTTTATATCTGTGTCACAAATCCCAACTTAGAATAAAACCTTTCTATCTACTCTCAGCAGTAAATACAGCCCAAAAATATGTATGTTTTGTTAAGATAAAGCATAACGTTGTGTAACAGATAAACAAAAGATGCAATGTATATGAGCAGTATATGAGCACTCAGGTTCACTTTGGGGTTCTGGGAAGTTGACGTGTTTGTTTGACAGAACAAAGAACTTCCAGCCTTCTGTTTTCACTCACTTTTCCTCAAACAAGACAAACAACAAAGAATGCTGATTTTTTTCTTTTCTTTCTGCAGAATGCCTTTTTAATTTCCTCCTCGTTACTCATTATGTGTGTGTATGTGTGCGTGTGTGTGTGTGTGTGTGTGTGTGTGTGTATGTGTGCGTGTGTGTGTGTGTGTGTGTGTATGTGTGTGTGCATGTGTGTGTTTCTGGGCAGCACTCCAGTCCGTCATCTCAATCTGATCTCTATCACCCACGGCTGTCTGGCTGGGGTTATCTAGCCAACGGACCACCCCTGCTGAAAGGACGAGGAGTGCAACACAGGAGCACCACACGTCCTACCCACATTTACACTTCCCCTTTCCCACGTCCTCCTTTACGTCCTCTCTTCCACTTGTCATTCCATAAGGGTTCAGCCGCCACACGACTCTCAACATAAAGATGGCTGAAGCAGCTAACAATGCTAACAGCACTAACAGTGTAAGAATGTCAACTGTAGAGCTAACACTGTTTACCTGGAGGGTAAGCCAAGCTAACTGTCCTAGCTAGCTGTAGCTATCGCAGCGTTCCATTAACCTCCGAAGTTGGAAGTCAGAGCTGAGAATGACGTCACACCCGAGTTGACGGCATTCCACTAAACAAGTCGGAAAGCCAAGTTTGTTATGCTTGCTCTGTAGAAAACTAATGCAGCAATATGAGGTGTGTTTGTTCTCCAGCGTAATTCTATGTGGGGAAAAACTTAAGCTGTAACTTGTGCTGCGTTCCATTTGTCAGAATCTCAAGTCGGAATTTCTGAGTTCCGAGGCGGAAGTTTCAACATGAATGCCCCCCAAAGTCAGATTACCAACTCGGAAAATCAGACAACCCTCACTCACAACTCCAACTTGACCACAGCGTCATAATCCAAGATGGCAGCGCCGTGGCTTAGCGGCATGTAGCATTACACGTTACAGCCTACAGTAGAGTCAAAAGGTTTTCCCCACACATAATTATGCAGGAGAACAAACACGCACCCTCTGCGCCTTCTTTGTTGCTATTAATTGTGTTTGAGATGGACCTCATATTGTTGCATAAGTTTTCTGCATTCCGACAGAGCAATTACAACAAACTTTTCCATGGAGGTAGCTATCTTGGTTTTCCGCCTTGTTTACTGGAACGCTGTCAACTTGGGTGTGATGTCATTCCTAGCTCCATCTCCGACTTCCGATGTAAATGGAATGCGGCATTGTAGCGCTGCATAGTGCTAACCCACGGTGTTGCCACCTTGGATTGACTTTGTGGTCAAGTCGGGGTTGGTGAGGGTCATCCAACTTTGCGAGTCAGAAATCTGACTTTCAACTGGGCTTTCCTGTTGAAACTCAGTCCCTCAGCAAGACAGCAAATAAGAGTATTTGCCAAAATGTCCCAAAAAAATATTTTATGAGATTGAAAATCATAAATTACACTTTTCGGAAACTCAAACTTTTAACAGACTGAACCTTTGAGTCATACAATATAATTTTAATTTGATATATGAGGTTTTGCATTGCCAGACAAAAAATAGTCCATAGATCCATCCCTCACCACAGGCTTTGTATCCACTTTGTTTAAAGAGATGGAAAACAAAACGACGGGGCAGCTCCATTAGAATAAGTTTAATTCTAGACGCCAGAGCTGATGGAAACCTGCGTAAACCAAAACATGGGCCGCTTACATCACGAGCGGCCCACCCTTTGTGTCAGTGTTGATGGTTCCTTCCTCACTTCCTTACTGTGAGATAAGGAGTTGGTCCAACCTTTTGGAGGGGTGTGTGTCTTAATCAAGATCGCTCTGTGCAGAAACATAAGCAGAGTGAACAAATTAGACGTGGCAGAGACCAGGGGAGAGTTTATTAGGATTGGGATCTTGGAGGGCGTTCAGGGATTTGGGCCCTTGCTCATATACAAAGTTATTCTAAATTCAGTACTCATATTATTTTGTCTGTTGTTGACTCTGGCGGGGCTGCCAACATTCAGGCGTAGCATTTCCTCTCTTAATAAAGAAAGGAAAAACAGGGGCAAAAAGATGAATCGCAAAAAAACAAAGTTTCAGGGTTGATTTCATTCTTGGGTTTTCTGTATTTGCCTTTTTAAACCTGCGTAATCCATTCTGTCTAGTTAACATCTAGCAAATGAATCATTAATTCATCCCAGGCTGCAATCCAAGATCTCATAATAATCCTTTGATCATTAAATCTGCCAGCAAAAGCTGAACTTGACGGTGTCAGTCTGATCTTTTGCTTGGTTAAGCAAGGTGGTTGCATTTGAGCTGTTCCACATTCATTTCCTTCTCTGTAATACTCGCTGCGTATCGGAGTTAATTAACACATGACATGCATAAAAAAACAACATCCACACACTTACACAGATGTGCACACTGGCTTTCACAACGACAACCCCCCCTACATCAACCACGAAGGCTCTCTCTGTACCAGAAAGTTCACATTAACACATCTCAAAAAGCTGACATTTATATCACTCTCCCTCTCTCGACTCCCCTTCTCAAAATTGTTTGCAATATTGGCTGTGGTGTTGTTGGCTTCATTTGAATCCCCAGCTACTAATTAGGCATTTGTTTTGAATCCTTCTCTTGATTTTGCCTGGTCGTTACTTTTCCCACATTTGCATGTGAAGCGACGGCCCGCCCAGCCATTAAAACTATCTCAGGGCTCCCGGGGGGGAGAAAGACACATGAATGACACACAAGACAAAGAAAAAGAGAAAGAGAGAAGACAGATTATCAAAGCCATGTTCCTTAGGGGTTAAGAGGAGGCACAAAATAATGATAAATGGCTTGTTATTTAGAATAGCAAGCACTGTGTACACACACAGAAAAAAAGTCAAACTGGGTGTTTGCGACATTAATCAAAGTGTAACATGTAACTTCTACCATATATAGTCATATTTTGTGGTTGAACATCATCAAGTAATGTTATTTTAACATGATGTGCAATAACTTAACATTGTGTAAATTAATTTATGTTGACAGAACCTAATGTATTTTGGGTAAGATAGTAAATTGCATGTACAACTCCAGAGCAGAAGGTGGCAGTAGTGTGCGAGTCGGAAGTTTTAGAAACTTTACTTCACCGAATGTTTTCGTAGTGTGCTCACTAATCACAGCAGCATTAGGTGCTATGGTTAGCTACTTAGCATTTGCATCCCTTGCTAAATGAGTGTATGGAAATAACTTAATAGATTTTTTTGTATGTCACCCAAAAAATGATTATTATGTTGGATTTACCCCTCATAAGTGAGCAATAGTAACGCCAACACCTTATGTTGATTCAACATTCACATTTCACTCAACAAAACTGTTTCTTGCTAAATGAGTGTATTATAATTGGGTGGAAACACTTTCCATATTTTTTTTAATGTTCACCCAACAAATGACTATTTTGAGTGCAGTCAGACAGCATAATCTCAGGGAACTCATGGATCTAATACATCATTTCCAAAGTCTGTGTTAATGTAGGCGACGAGCTGTGAGACTAAAGATACAGTGTTGTATAAATAAAGCTCGTGACATGCTGCCAACTTCCCACTCATCGGCTGAAGTCGTGAAAGGTTCCTCGGCTCCAGCCTACGAGCATTCACTCACGCCACAAACAGTACGGTGACGTATTCACCACACACGTCTGAGCAAAGTACATACATCACCTGCATGTATTTGTGTCCCTGTATGTGTGTGTGTGGGGCTCCTGTGTTGCCTTGACAACCTGCTGCCGGTTCTCTTTTTGTTTGGCCTTGGAGCCGAAGCGGACTCACACCAACGCAGGAGCAGAAATCGGAACAGAGGGAGGATGGAGAACGACATCGTCCGAGGCTTTTCATCTCACCTCTGCGGTGAACGACACCCACGGCTCTTCCACCTGCTTCCACCTGTCAGGCAGCGAACGTAGGCTGATCGTGCTGATACGTCTCATCTGTGAGCTTTGTGTTCTCAGGACGCGGTTGAACTGCATGCAATAATAGGGTAATGTGGCCAGAGTGCGGGAAATGCACTTGTTTGCTTTCTTGCAGAGGGTTAGATGAGACAATACACACAACTGTGTCCAGTGAATACAAAAATACAGGCTTAGATTAGCTTGGCTAAGCATATAAATCCTCCTCCAAAACTCGCTAAATAAGACATTATATCTTGTTTATTTAAAAGTAAAAAAGACAAGTTGCAGTTCTCCAGCGTTGTTGGATCATTTCTTGGCCCAGAGATGTAACTGAAATCTCAGCTGTTTCCTGGAAACCTCACAGCGATGACAAGATTTGGTTGCTTGTCACTTTTTATTTTTAAGCAAACAACATATAACATATATATTTACTGGAGGAGTGCTATTGATCTCCTTATATAACTGGAAAGAAAGCAAATTTTGACATGCACTAAAATCTCAAATGCTTGCTTTAAGATCCACTGGCCCAAGAGGTCAGAGGTCAGGGTCAGCTGCAGGACAGTTACCACCAAGCGTTTGTGGCTTTGCTGGTTTGAGGGTTAGATTTGGTTGAAGGGCAACTTCCATTGTCAAAGTAAAGAAAAGACAATGGCACAGAGCCAGGCTTTGTTATCTGGCATGTGCAGATCCTAAATTTGAAACAAGAGAACAAAGGAAGCACATTTTGAAGGACTAAAAGAGCAACAGCCACTGAACTGGCCTTAACGGCCTGACAGAGCCATGCCACGGTCCTGTAATGACAGCAATCAGAGACCTAAAGGCTATGTAGCATGATGAAAATATATGCTAACCTTTAATGCTACTTTCCTCTGCACCCCACAATCTCCATCTTACCGAGCAGCCGTGTTTGGCGGTAAACATCACCAGAATAAAGTACAAACAGCTTAAGATGGAGTCGGTGAAAATGACCCGAAACACCCACCGTCCTCCACAACAGGAACACTCTGAGAGTTTGGAATAGAAACAGAGCAGGTAATGTGTCCCCAGTGAGCACAAGGATCTGTTCCTCCAGGTCTGGCATTTCTCTCTGCCGTGTTTAGGGTGTGTGTAGGATACTTCCCAGAAAACCAGACACTATAGTCCTGACCCACCAATATCCTGTAACCCCCCATCCCCCACCCCCTTAGCACCTCGTCAAACTACAGTGTGTGTGTGTGTGTGTGTGTGTGTGTGTGTGTTCAGTTCAATCAGGCAGGGCATCGTGACTGCTGAAACATTATCAAATGATTGGGGACCATGACGCCCTCAAGGCTCGTTGTCAAGGTTACGATAGAAAAGAAGTAACAACATTTACTAAACTACACCACAGACAAATGATAGATCCAACCTGTTACTGGCCTTCTGTCAGTAACAGCCTCTGCTATACATGCAATGCATTTAGAGGTTTGACATTTTTATTAATGATTAATCTGTTGATTATTTCCTCAATGAATTAAATTAATTGTTTGGTCTGTAAATGTCACACAGAAAGAGTAAAAAAGGTCATCACAATTTCCCAAAGCCTTCATTTGTCTTGTCAATAAACCGAAAGATATTCATACAAAACCAGAAAATATACGCATGATGATGATAATGATGATTTTTTTTGTGTCCTCCTGGATGGATGCAAACAAAGAGGGAAACCCTTTTACAGTAAATGTGATGACGAAGCTGTTCATGCAGTGAGTCACTTTGCAGATGCAGTCGTCAGTTACAGACTCTGATATTTCCACAACCTCCATTTTTTTCTGGATAAATATTTTGAATTCTTTTCTCCGCCCTTTTAGATTGTAAAAGTACTCGTTAAATCTCACACTAACTGACCTGTACAAGTGTTTTTAAGTGTTTACCTCTATTACGCACTGCTTCCCAGGAACTGAAAGTATGCTTTAAGCTGCTGCGTGATGGCGAGTACACTAGCAATTTTCAGGAACACTATATTATAGCGTGTATTTCAAAGATACTTATGTACATGAGATAATGAGTGTTTTTATACTAATGCTTGAACGGCATCATTAAAATGTTGTTCTTCAGGTCAGTAGGTAATTTGGAGACATGCAGCCATCCAGCTCATGACACCATTGCATGGATACATGAAAGGTGAGTCACTTTAGCTGAGCAGGATACAGAGTTCACAGGCTGACTGCAGAAGGCTGGAATGCAGGCCTGCTGTGGCTAGTTAGCCAGCCAGAGCTGAGCAGCATGCAGCACAGTAAATAAAGTGCAGTCTGTGCTGTTCTGGTACATGGCCTGTTCTGTTCTGGTCTCCAGGATAATCACGACGAATGGAGAGCAGCTGTTTTTTTGTTTTTTTTGTTGGGGAGGGGGAGTTTGGTGTAGGGAACAGGAGGGGAAGTGGTGCAAAATGGAGGAGGCAGAGAAAAGAATGTGGATGAACTGAATGGGAAGGGAACATGCCCAAGGCTACTTGTCAAAAAAAATAAGATCCGGCCCGATACATGAGAGAGAGGCGGTGTGCAGGTGTGAGGTAAACAATACCATTAGATTTTTGTTTCTCCACTTTTAGGGGATTCTGCGGTGGAATAGAGCTGTCAGCATGTAATACAAAGGTCACCGTGGCAACCCCTTGACGTTAGCTAGCTGTGGTCATTTGCAGGGATCCCCTGAGATGCACGTCTCATGCTACGGCAGCAAGTACAGGACAAAGTTTTAAGTGATAATGGGATTGTGTCACTGCAGCCGTCTCATCTCTCGATCTCTCTGACCTTTTTTTTAATGTCCCAGAGGATCTCTCTGTCCTCTCTGTCTCGTTCATACTCTCTCCTTTAGTTACCCTCACTATCTCAGCTTACAGATCTCCCCCTCTTGCTGCTTGTGTGACTGCCATCCTGTACAGGAAGTGAAGGGAAAGAAGGAGAGAAGAAAGTGGTGCAGTGGAGGGAGGGATGAGTTTCACAGACGTGCCACCAGGCTGCACAAATTCCTCCAGGGCTGTGCATCCTGTTCTTTGGTCCCCACCTCCACCACAGCTCACACACCACGCTGCACGTACGCACGCCTCACACACTCTTTCAAACGCCTCCTCCTCCTCCTACAACGGTGCCCACTCTTCCTCCAGCACACTCCCTACAGGACGGGACTTTGGCTTCCTTTATTCCTTACTTTCTTTCTGTGTGCTTCCTGCACCAACAGTGTTTCTTTTCTCTGACAGGGGGCTGTTTTAGCCACACACTGGTCTGGATGATGAGGAACAAAATGGTTTTGATAAGATGAGTTTGCATTGTCTTCCCTTTCTGTAAACTATTATTGAATCATTTAGCCTCAGGGATCAGCAGCAACAGAGAGGAAGAGAGACAAATGAAAGAAAGAAGGCAGCTAGGCAAACACTGGTTTGATGGTGACTTGTACTTGGAAACAAATGGTCCCATTTGACTGACATTGTATGAACAGAAAAATGTTGTTATGTCAAGTAAAAATGCTATTTCACAGATATAACATCACATAACATGCTTGTCATTTTTTACAACACCACAGTCTTACATATTACTTCATGTCTTAACATTGTTACATTCACATGACAGAAATACTTCAGATTAATGTGTTCATATTCATCATTTTTTACACCATTTTATCTGGATTAATTAATGATGACATCATCAGTGGCCTCCAGGCTTCACTCCAAGGAGTAACCTCCAGTGCTGAGATCCATGTACCAAAAACTGCAGTTCTTTAAATGACTGCTGGAGACTCCATAAGCAAGTCAAGCCCAATGCAGAGGCCCTTTACCAGGGGTATGTCCACCCCTGAAATCTGATTGGCCATCCCAGGTGCCACCCTGCATGATGGACTATCTGATCGTTAGACGTGACTCGGTTTGCAATGCGACCTCCAACCTGAGGGGCAGTATTGCGCCAGAATGTTGTTCAGCCTGAAATACACATTCAGGATTTGTAAAGTCAACCATGTAATTTTTTTTCAAAATTTATTTAGTTGGATTTCCTCTGCACTTTATATAATGATTATAGTTTTGCATTGACATTATTTTTTCACCTTTTAAAAAAAATAAAAGATTAAGGCTTTGTGGTATTTGTGATTACAAGTTTTATTTATATTTCAACTTATACTAACATTTAAGACTGTAATTTTAGTAGTCAAATTAATCATAAATGACAAAAAATGATGCTATGTTGATGGAGGTGCATGCATATCGCCTAATCCTGCAGGCCACCCCTGTATGACGTAGTGCCCCACTTGGGCCACTCCTCAAAAGTCTAGACACGCCACTGCCCTTTACAGCAGAATTATTACAGTCTGGTACAAAACAACAGCTTTGGTCTCTGTAGCTAATTCAGATGGATCTTTATATAACTCACCCATTTCAATATTAAATGAGGAAACTTCCTGTATAAAGGAAATGCTACTTGATGCTGGATGTATACTGTATATAAAGGACACAGCGCTGTTTAAATCAAACTGCCAGTGTGGACTCAGTGGCTTTTACATCCGTTCGGGGACAGGAATAGACTGAAACACATTTAGCCTCAATTGCAGACTTGGATGGATGAACAAGACATACAGGTTCATTTATCATGTCGGGAGCGGCCAGACACATTTTGAGTCCCAGCCCATTATATTAAGAAATGCCGCAGTACAGAGCGTGGAAATAGGATGATTTTTAGCCAGTCATCTGTTGGCAACTGCAAGGATTCAGTCACCCTGTAGTTTAATTGTTAAAGGAGTAAACACCTCTGAGTAAATAAGGAGTGGAAGGGCTTTATAATGACCTGAGTGTGAGATATGCAAAACAATGTCTGTGTGGACTAGATTGCCTATGTATGCGCATCTGAAAGGCAAGGTAACGATAAGATTTGCAAGACTGAGCGAGTATTTGTGAAAAGCCTCTGTGTGTGTGTGTGTGTGTGTGTGTGTGTGTGTGTGTGTGTGTGTGTGCTCGAGCTATAATCCTAGCGGCCTTAGGGAGGTGTGCACACATTCAGGCTTTTCCTGTTGCTTCCCATTAATTCCACCTGTATACACTGGGAATGAGCCCCTGCTGGCCCTCACCCTTCCTGCCTCCTTCCCTCCCTCCACTCCTCTAAATCCCCAGATGTAGGCTTATATGCTGAACACCCAGAGAGACCAGGCTGCTGCTGTCTTCTGCTGCGGCACATGGCGTTCTCAGCCACAGTTTGAATGGACAGGATGGGCATATTTATTCAAATCAACGCCTGAATGGTCATTTCGCTGGAACACGTAAGACAGCTGCCACATGGCTGCCAAACGTTTGATAGCGTCGCCATGGGAACGAGCACTGGCACTGTGCACGAGGTGTTGCCTGCTATACTGAGCATTTGCATTGTATGAATATTTGCACTGCCCTCAAACACGCACACACATACACACACTCAAGGAAGCAGCAACATAATGATAATTTAATTACTTTAAAAACAGCTCCCACGGTTGCGTAATAATACTTATTAGTAACATAACCCAATTTCCAGACGACTCTCAGCTTCTTTCAGTTCACTTTAACTCATAAAGGTGAAGCTACTGACAAATAATTCAGATTACATAACAATTGTGTGCCACATATGAGAAACATACAGTAAAATCATGAAAGGTTTTTTGGCAGCACACAACCCAGAATACAACAATATCAGTTATACAGTATATCAAATGCAGTGGTATGAAATAATCTGGAAGTGATAGCCATCCATCATATTTGCTCACCTAAACTGAAAAGATCTGTAGTCTAGATACCAGCAGGTGTATTCATGTCTGTTTAGTAGTTATTACAGCACAATCCACTTTATTTCTGCTTCATATACACATGTATATTTATGATAAGATGTTTTCTTAAATGTCTGCCTCCTGTGGGAATGCAGCCTGGATGGAGTTTCCACGGTAAAACGGGGCGTGACACAAAATACCTTTTAAAGTGAGCCTCGACGGTTTTAAGTAATGTCATTCATTAGATATAATCCAGCGAGCACGAAACACATAATACCCACTCATTGTGTTATCCAACATGTAACATGTGGTAATGCCCTAAAAGAAGAACTAGATAAAGATTTGAAATGTTATTGCGCTGCAATAATGGTCCTCAAAACAAGTGAAACTATCTGTCTATGCAGCGAGATAATTTCACTTGACAAGATTTCTCGAATTAAGATGTTAAATCTAGAAATAAGATGTATTTAGAAGACTTAAAATAAGCAGAAAATGGTGGTTTTAATAATCAGGTTCAGTGTCTGGCTCAGGGACACTTAGGCAGCAGAGGGAATCAAACCCATGATCCTGGGGTTCAGGGACGACCACTCTACCATCTGAACTACAGACAACCCCTTAAGATGCTCACTGAAAATTTTGACAGCCCCAAAATAAGTGAAAAATACTTCATGTAAGCATAAAATAAGCAAAAATGCTGGTTTTAAGATGAGACTACGTACTGAATTTCTCTTATGGGGATCAATAGAGTATCTATCGATCTATCTAAAAATGATCTTTTTACAGACCCAAAATATGTGAAACAGACTAAATACTAGAAAATGCTTTCAGGTATTTTTTGTGTGACTCTTGAATCAAGCAACTTGAGTTTGTCACTGAGTCTTAAAACAAAATTTATTAGATGAAATGAAATGCATTTCATTTTGACAGTTTTTTGTACTTGATTTAAGATTATAGTGTAAAGTTGAACACTTAAAATAAGAAATTAACACTTAAAACAAGATAAATTATCTAATCTAAGTTTGTTTTTTTTCTTGAAAGTGATATCACCATCCTGGTTTCCAGTTTTCCAAACATCACACCTTCACTGTGACTAATAGGTTGAGTGGGCAGGTGTTCCTCCTACTAAAGATTAAAAATCAAATAAATAAAAATTAACTAAAGTTCTCAGTAATAATCACTGAAGTGTAAATTTAATGAGGAAGAAGACTGGGTACACTGGGCACACAAACTGGTGAATAATTGATTTTGGACAAACAAGCTGTTTTTGCTGCTCTCATGTCTGAGCCATGGCTCACTGAGAGGGGGATCATGATGTTTTAACATGTGCTTGTTAAGCCTCAATTATTGAGACAGGATCCACAGCCCTGTGGCACGGATGACCTTTTGAACTCAGAACAGACAAGCTCAGTTTGCATGCATGCTGGCATACATGAGCCCGCACGCATGCACACTCCATATGGCACAATTAACCTTTTGAACTCCAAACAGACACAGTCAGATGGATGCATAGATACACACACATTAATGTGCATCCTTAAGACTTTTACACGCAACCTTGTGTGAGCACGTTAAATGCTCTTGAATGAGACCTTGATTAGAAGCCATCTTTCCGGTCTTTCTTCCTTGAAAGGCCACATTATACATGGTTAACTGTCGTGAGCAGAAGCCACCTGATTCTCACGCATTTCAGCACTTTGCTGAAGAGAGGAAGTAATGTGGCTTTCTTGGGAGAGGCAACAGCCCATTTTCTACGCTTTTAATTGCCTCTACAAAGTATACGGGTATGCAAAACAGGAAGCACATGCAGCATGGCGTGTACGTACAGATGAGCGAAGTGAGCAAGACGTCATGGCAGAATTCACACAGAATCATTCAGCTTTTCTTGATTCATGTCATCCTATTTGCATTTCATTTTTCAACATTTTACAAAGTGCACACCTGTGCATAGCTTTGGCTTAGTACACACCTTGAGAGCAGGTGAAAACTCCAAACAACACATCAGGAAGAGCAGTTTATCTCCATCCAAAAACATCATCTCAAGTCAGCAAAAGACATCACAAACACAGACACTGATGTCACTGAGTATAAATCATGAGATCTGACGATGAATTGGGATAAAGTATCTGGCAAAATATCTGTGACAGAATATATTTCCCTTTCACAAGTAACAAAATTAAAGAAACTAACTTTAAACTTTATCTTACTTCTGTAACAATGCAGAAAATCTCCAAAATAAACTCTCCAAATTGCCCAAGATGCAAAATTAAAGAAGGAACATTTCTGCACATATTTTGGCAAAATTGATAAATTAGACATGTTAGGGTTGGAACACAATTCATTTATTTACTAAATCAGTTTTAAGAGTAGATTTTGAGTTATCTCCATGTGTTTATTTATCAAATGATATAATTAACTGCCACCTAGATCTGAAGAAATGTAGATTACTGATCATTATATATTATATGCATACTTCTCCTGTGGAAAAAAATGAATCACCACCAATACTCAACATGTTTCTGACCCAAATATCCCAATTCCTTCCTTTTTTCTTTTTTTTGCATGTGTTGTTTCCCTCCTATGTACGTGTGCAGAAGGGACTAGGGTGAAATGGGATATAACTCGACAGTTATCAGTGAAAATTGTTGGAAATATTTGGGAAATTGAATGAAAATAAAAAGATGGGAAAGACTAAATCATTTGGTTCCTCTTACTTTATATTATAGATCGAAATTATACATCATTCAACACATTTTCCTGTAGAAATACAATGCCTCTGATCCATTACACAGCCTAGCATTCATTTATCAAAACACGACACAACGACTGAAATTTGTATCAACGAGCCCCATTCCGTCCAAATCGAACATCCATCATCCATTAGCCGTCCATTAGCCGTACCCACTTATCATTTGAGCTGCCATGCTGCTGTTTGTTTGCTCTTTGTTCATGGAACAAAATGATGTTGCAAGATAAACATTTTACAGTTAGTAGTTGCATCATGGCACACTGAAAGAGAAAAAGCTGCAGCAATTTTGGTAAAATGGCCGGTGGTGTTTCTGATGGCCATCCCAGAGTCCCAGCAACATCACTTATAGACTCCTATGAAGCAAATGCATGTTTACTTCACCTTCCACACAGCTAACAAAACAAGCTAACATGTTGGCTTTCTCTGCCTCCAGCACTCACACTGTAGCAGACATCGGCTCTGTGCTTCATGTTTCTGTTTAATGCAGCAGAGTCTTGCAGAGACGTTGTTCAATGTGCTCACAGAACAAATATATAAGCATTCACTACTCACTTGTTTGTGGACTAGCATTTTGAAGGCTTGACTCTGGCATGTTGGCTGGCGCCATCTTGTTTTTTTTGGGGGGTTGCAATCAGTAGTGATACAAGATGGCAGAGCTATGCATAACTGAATGCTGAATGAGACATTTTAAGGAAACCAAAATGTGACGTTTAAAGTGAGATGATGGTCCATCTGACTCTAAATAGAACCATGATTTACTAAATGAACACTCAGCTGTTTTGAAGAAGACTTAAAACTATCGATTGAAACCATAAACTCATGTTTACAATGATTACTGAGGTAATCAAGAGAGAAGTAGAGTCATTTACTCATGGACTTATATACAATCTGACTTCTTTTAGCTACCAGAGGAGTCACCCCTGATTAGAAAGACCCACCAATTTAAAGTCATTTTAACTTACTGAGTGCCAGCCGTTTTATTAAACATAAAGTGCCTTAATTGTGCCAGCATTTTCCCCCTTTTTTCAGTCATATTTCAAGACCCACAGAATATTTTGTACCTTGTTCCATTCTTGTTTTATCAGAGGTAGAGCAGAGGCCACTCTCATCAAAATCACCACATTTTGTCCAGAATCCCTCCATTTTGCTCTCTAATCTTGATCGTCTCCACTTCCTGTTTTGATCTCTGTGGCGTATACTGTCTCTTTATGCTCCGACTGTGTGAGAACATGATTGGCAACCTGCCAAAACTGCCCAAAAAACACTGACGTAAAAATACATCAATGGCACTCAAAGAGTTAAAGATTACTTGCAAGTGTTTTCACTTAATCCTTACAACATGTGCATTCTGTAAGGTTGTATGGCAGGCAAGGAGATGAAGCCCCGGCTTACAGTGATTAGTGGATTTAGCAGGTCTGTAAAATTGGGCAACAAAAATCTGTCACTAGGTTTGATTCTTCCTCCAGCCACCATCCAGGCTCCCTGACAGGCCTGATAGGCCTGTTCCTTTAGTCTCTTTGTCTCTCTGTCGCCTCCTCTTCTGCACCTCCTGTCCCTCCTCCCTGCCAGACTCAAGTCCTTTAAACCCCAATTAGATAAACAGGAGATGACAGCAGCACTGGTGGACAGCCAGAGAGATAGAGGATGATAAAAGAGAGGGGGGGGGGAGAAAAGGAGGTTTTATACCTGCTCGGATCAGTCATTGTTTTTTCGAACCTGTTCGTGTTCTTTCATGCCTCATAATGACAACAGCATAATAAAGGCATTCTGATTCTGCGTGACAGAGTTTGAAAGGGACGATGCACAAGAAGGAAATGTCAGTAAAATTCTGATATCATCATGGTATAACACATTTTGGCACAGACACTGGTGTTACTTGCTGTTTTTGTGTTTTCCGGTGGCAAAAACAAGATGCAAGTATTTCAGAGGTATGAAGGAAATCACTGTCTTCTGCACAGTAAGCTGCATTGTGGAAACCCCCTTCCACCAAGTCTGGTGAGAGAAGACACTGAATCTGTTTGTTTAGTTAGTGTTTGAGGTTGAACCACCTGTCTAGGAATAAAACCCAATGCCTGGGGTGGAATTACTGCTTTATACAGTGCAGTCCTGTTTCCTAAATATTTTACAACATTAAGGGGAAGCCATAAAACGACAGAGACAAAAAAAAAACTGCTGGAGATAATTAGGAAGCCATAAACCAAGGGTGCCGAAACAGTAAAACGAGCCACTAAATGGTCAGGAATATTCAGTAAGTCACAGGTCATGAACTTTCTCTCTCTGACTGACTCACGACAGCGTGCACACGCACATGCACATCTGACTTCTTTCTGTGGCCATGCAGAACGGTGCCTAAAGCTTAGCCTCGGGCAGGGTCTTAAAGGTCACGATCTCTATGCCGCTTTAGAAGGTCGCTCAAAGTTCATGACACATGCCTGACCATATTTGGCTGCTGCATCTCTTAAAGGCTTAGAGCTGAAATTTGAAATGATAGAGAGGGAGGGAGGAAAAAAGCTGCAACTGGAATGTTCATTGGTTGCAGCTGGGCATCGTCGGAGTAATATGGACCTGAGCTTAATGCAGGAAGTGTGTGTGTCTGTGTGTGTGTATATGCATGCATGGCATGCTGTGTTTGCGTGTGCATGCGTGTGAGAAAAGAGGAACATGTTATTGCGTTAATACGGACCAAAGCTTTAGACATTTGCAGATACATGTGTGCGAGTGGAAAATAAACACATGTATGCAAGCTTCTACGTGCGTGTCTGCATGCCGCCATGTGTGAGTGACAGAGATATTGGAGCAATATGAAAAAGCTTAAGTCGGAAGTATGAGGCTGCAGGATGAAACCTGTGTATGTATGTGTGGAGAGTTTTGGTTGAACAGAGCAGAGGAGCATTCGGAGCGTCTGCAGCAATTTTCTGCAACAAACACATGAAAAATTAGACACTCAAGATACTTTTATAAGAGAAAATCTGCTGCGTAGACCCACATGTCACTTCTTTCTTTCTTCAGGATTTTTAAAATGAAGTGGGACATCTGAGGAACCTCTCAGAAATATACACTTTAGATGCTCTGCATAAAGCAGATTAACTCTTTGAGTGTCACTGATGTATTTCAACGTCAAAGTGTTTTTTCAGCAGGGCTCCCACAGCCTGTGAGTAATTTTAGGGCACCTGGGCGATGTAGTCAGTGCATAAAGAGACGGTATACACCACAGAGATCAAAACAGGAAGTGGAGACGATCGAGATTAGAGAGCAAAATGGACGGATGCTGGACAAAAAGTGGTAAATTTGGTGAAAGTGTCCTCTACCGCTGATAAAACAAGAATGGAACAAGGTAAAAACAAACATTTTTTTCATGATGAAATAGAGAGTCTCTTCTTTCATTTGAGCTATTCAGTGTTTTCAGAGACATAGTACTAAATATTCTGTGGGTCTTAAAACGCTGAAACAAGCCACTTTCTGTTTTATAAAACAGTTGGCTCTCAGAGTTAACGGAGATAATGTCCTGCTGTTTCTCTTGGTATTAGTAGTGAAAATAACACTAAGATCTATTACAACTATTGATTGTAAAAAAAAAAAAAAGAATCTGCAAAAGCAATGTTTTGCACACGCTCAACAACTGCAAAATTGAATGTTACAAATCAGAGTGATTGTTTAACAGTTTCATTTCTCTGAAAATAAACCACCTTTTCACAAACCGAATAATTTAGATCACAAAGTTTAATAAGCCTGATTCAAGATGATGTGTGTGTTTGTACAGTACGTGGAGGCGCACATTTGAACGTAATATACAATGAGACCCAAATGAATAATTAATGCATCCAAAATGATTCTGAATGTGTTTTAGAAGCCTGCTCTCTATTCAGTCTCACTTTAGATGCTGCAGCACAAGACACACACACACACACACACACACACACACACACACACACAAATGGGCGCCGTGGGACTGCATCACACATTGCACACAATGATGTTGACTCCTTTGAATAATTCAAAGTTCTGTGGTTGCTCTCATGAAGGCTGAACTTCACTCTCGGCATGCCTTTATCTCCCTCACACACACACACACACACGCACACACACACACACACACACACGTCTTTCTGCAACCTCATCTCTCCTCTGTCCCTTTTTGTTTTTGTGTTATCTCCTCCCTGTCCTTCCCTCTCATCTCCTCCATCCTCCCTCCACATCTTCTCCTGCTCTCCTCCTCCTCTTCTAACCCCAGCCAGCAGGTCTACAAAGTAGTGTTTTCTGTGTGCCAGCAGCAATTCCTGGAGGGCAGTCAGGCAAACAAACCCAGTCAATGCCCGCTGCATGACTCACAGAGAAGGGGGTGGAATCATTAAGATGTGAGGGCAAGAGGGTTTTAAGCTGCTAAGAGCTGATGAGAGGGGGCAGGTTGGAAAAGGAGATGGTGGAAAAAAAGGGGAGAGAAAACGTAAGTCTGTCAGAGAGATTAAGAGGGGGAAGAGTGAGGCAAGAGGGAGAGAGAGAGAGAGAGAGAGAGAGAGAGAGAGAGAGAGATGGGGGCAAATAGAGGGCAACCTGCACGATCTTGCATGCACACGAGAAGAGCAGACAGGCACGCAGCTCAAGAGGAGGCACGAAGAGCAAAATAACTCCTCCTCCTCCTCCCTCTCCATCACACCCTCCCCCCTTCCCTTCTCTCTATCTCCCTCTCTCCTGCCAAAAAGCAAAACTCAGCACGGCAGTCTTTCACGACACGGTGACCTCAAGTCCAGGCTGAAGGGGGAAGGCAACAGGGTGCACGTTTAGAGGAAAGGAAGGAAATATATACTAAAGGATAGCACCAAAACATGATCTGATGGATGAAATGTCGATAGGGATCATCTACAAACTGAAGCTCCTGGAGCCGAAAAGCTTTGAAATGTTCAGATATAATGAAATCCTGAATTCTCATCTACTTTCTACCAGAAGAATTTTTTATTATTATTATTTTGTTTCATCCATATCTGTAGCTTTTGTCTGCCATTATGTCTTATGTTAATTTGATTAATTTGTTTGTCTAAAAGTAGGCACATCTAAACACACAGACTCAACTAATACTGGAATAAGCTTAGAAAATAAACGCCATGTACACTACAGGCCAAACGTTTCTGTTCCCAGTGCCTATGTATGTATTTTGGGATGTATTTACTGCATGATCAGACTTTGCCTTCATTGAATACATTGATGTTACCAGAACATTGCTGAATAAATGTCAACAAAAGAAAAGAAGGGCTTAGTTTTCAGGTCGAGGAGATTTGCAAGAGTCACAATTTAAGTGCAAAGGTAAAAAAAAAAAAAAAAAAATCTCTTTGGCTTTTGAGAGTCTGCACACAAAAATCCCAATAAATCTCAACTGTGTTCAAATCTGACAAACTACCACAGAAACTGAAAGAAGCACCTGAGTAAAGAAACACGAAGAATAACTTGCTTCCAAACTTTTGGCCTGTAGTGTACATTAACAGGAGTCTCTGTCCTCACATAACCTCCTTAAACAAACAAGATAAATCATGTTATATATAGGGATATATCAGATTTTGCTGCCATTGGAGAGAGCAGGGCTATCTGTTCCCCTTTTTTCCAATCTTCCAAGCTAATGTCAAACTATTCCCAAAGTCATATAAAAAGAATAAAATAAATAAATGTGACCTGAACTCATCTGTCCACAACGAGAACAAACCAGACTGAGAGAAAGGAAAAATAGATAAAAGGATTAGGGAAAGACAAGAGATGAGGGGAAAGATATACGACAGGAGGGAGAAGTTTGTCTGAGAGGTGAAGAAGTGGAGGAGGAGGAGGAGGAGAGTGGAGTTCTTCTGCTGTGTGTCGTCTCTGGATAGACAGCTACCTCTGCCAGCCTCCCTCTGGACCACATTAGACATGCCGCTCAAATAATCCACTGCTGGGGATGGGGGGGGAGACAGAGGCAGGACTGAGCCGTCCTCCCCTGACTTATAATACCACTGAACCAAGACAAGAACAAACAACCAGATGAACTCCTCCAAACCGCTGACATGGTGTGAAATATCACATGGAGCTCATATAGAGACCAGCGGCGCACATTTCTTTCAATGCACATATTCTCATTCTTGCCCGAGAGTTAGATCTAAATATTTTCAGAGACAACATCTGTATTAATGCATTCATTTATGCTCAAGTCACTGTGACCTGATTAAACGTCCCTCAGAGTCTGTGGAGAGTGCTGCTGATGTTAACAGGATGGTTATTAGGAAAACATCCACATGATATGAATAAAGCACATGTTCACTACTAATTATGTTTTCTTTTAGATTCTTTATTTAATCAATGTTACATTAAACTAACATAAATAATTTTTTATGAACAAAAGGCACACAGTTCAAATATAAACAAAGAGAACGGCTGTACAGTTTGTCTACGTCTCTGAGCGAGAGAGAGCGGTCCAGGAGAAATGAGTTTCAGGGTTTCAGGGTTTGATGACTAAACGCTACAGCGCCGCTGAGTGTCAGCGTGAAACTGTACGCTCTTCAATCCCCCTGCGAGGAACTGAAGCGGTGGACGCAAAAGGCAAAGACGCCACCCGGGGCACAGCACTGGCTTCATGTGAAACCTCTGCCGGGAGGTTTTCTGTGGATCCATTTGTAAAAGTCCCACTGAAACTCACGTCCGTTTTCTGTTTGAAGAGGCCACAAGATTCATTTGCACTAAATTAAAAGATCCAAACACTCAGCACATAGACTTAAAAAAAACAAGGTAAGGGCTGGAGGCTGGGTAAACACTCACAATGAAGAGAATGACGGGGTGGTCAGTGTCACCATGGTTTCTCTATGGAAGCGTCTGATTGGTTGGTTGCTGCTTCCTCAGAATAATACGGCTAGTTGGTCATTCACAGTACTGGCAGGACGCTAAGTATGGAGTTCATGTACACCCATAGGACTTAGTCTAAACTAGAAGAGGACTAGGTTTGGGTTCCTCCTGCAGGCTCCAGATCAGTAAGGTAGATACAATCCTGTGGTGATCGGCGCTAAACTCCTGGGACATGAGTCCAGTCCAGTCAGTTGTGGCTGCAGCTGCTGTCAGTTGTCATCTACTTCCGAACACTGGATGAAACAGGTGTCGTCCTTTACTAGTCCAGTTTTGTCCAGTTTAATCCAGTCCAGACCAGTCTGTTGTTCTTTATTGCAGTCCAGTCTGGTTGGATCCAGCAGACCTGAATCATTTAGTATTTGCAAACATGTCTTGGTCTGTTTAACCTGTTCACAGTGACGGTGGGTGGAGTTTAGTGGAGTTGGTTAAAGCAACAGCCACCAGAAAGTTTCAACTGTTGCTTTACAAACTCCACCCATCAGACACCACGACAGACTAAAACAAGATGTGAGATATGAGCAAATACAGACAGACCCAGGTGTGATCCACGGCTCAGACGGCCACAGTGCCAGGCACCTCCTCGTAGTGAATGATAAAGTAAGGGTAGCTCTGGTCGTCGTTGAAGATGACGTAGATCTGGGGGTCCACCCAGTTGTCCACACAGGAGTCATAAAGGTCACTGGAGGGGTCACGAAGGTTGATGGGTGGAGGTCGGCGCATGGAGGGATTTCCTACAGTAAACCTGTATGAACGCACACAGGACAGTGACATCGTTATGTTTTCCAGAATATCTGAAGTTATATACAGTGTTTATTATTCCATCACTCAGTGTGGGGTGTTTACCACTGCTGCCCTAAATTACCACAATATTTCTTTATGTTTCTATAATGGTTAACCCACCAGTATGTGCAAGCTCTTTAACTCTTTGAGTGCCATCAACGTAATAATACGTCAATGATCGTGGTCTCCTACAGCCTGTGAGTGATTTTGGGGCTTCTGGGAGATGAAGTCGGAGCATAAAGAGACAGTATACGTCACAGATATCAAAACAGGAAGTGGAGACGATCAAGAATAGAGAGCAAAACGGACGGATTCTGGACAAAAAGTGGTGATTTTGGTGAAAGTGGCCACTACTCTATCTCTGATGCTGGAGGATATTTGAGACAAACAGGACAGGTGAGGTGAAAAAAATTGATATGTATAAATTCTGTATGTATCCATGTATAAAAATGAAAACTGGAAAGTAACGGTCGTTGCATTATGTAACAGATTTTCATTCAGTTGTGCCTGAAGTCTGGAGATACAGAATAATGAACCAAAGCAGACTGTTATAAATTGAATGATTACAAGACTGCTAATCCTCTGCATTTTTAGGCCACCTTAAATAATATAAGCATATGCCGTAAGTGCTTAAAATGAATGTATTGTATATGAAATGAGCCGGCACATTGTAAGCAGTTTGTTTTTCCTCTCTGAAATATTCATGTCAAACCATAAAGACACATAAACCATCAATCTTTGTTCCACTTCTCTGGGGTCATATATAAAACATTAAAATAAGAACATTGTCAGCCACAGTCAAAGTGGATGAAGAGAGGCGTTAAAGCGGCTGTGTGCCAGATACAGCTTCAGACAGACATGGTTAACCACACTGTACAGATAGCTGCTTTATTGGTCTGTATCCCTGCTCAGGTCTGGACTGAGGAACTGAACCCAGGTGTGCTGTGTGGTATGTTTCCACACGCCACTGTTGCTGTGTGAGCCATGACAAAACTGGTGATGTATGATGGGATCAGCCAAATCAGCTGTTTTACATGTGTGGCTCTGGATTTGACTGGCATTTTAAAGGGATGGGAGTAACATGACGCACCGCATGACTAAACAATCGTTTATGGAAAAGCCTCTGGTTTTCCATGATCTTAATTGATGCCGATGTATTCTGTGAATTTATTTTTGAAAGCACAAAGACTGAGATAGTGAAAGGATCAGAGAGAGGTGGTGTTCATGTGGAGGTATGTGCTGGAGGGAATACAGCACCACAACCCAATAAAAAGTGGATACACAGAGCCTCAATTTAAAAAAAAATAAAACGATGTCATTCCCAGCTAACGCATCAAACCAAAGCAGGACGCCCTCACTAAGATAAACCAGTGACATAAAGATAAATTAAACATCTTATGCCACTAATATTAAGACATTTTCTCTATCACACTGAATACACTGAGAGTCTGTGAAACATCAATTATTATATATACTGTGTGTGCAGAGGAAAGTGTTGTTAGTCTCTGGTTGCATTAGCTTATTGTTGACAGTGGTGAAACACAGCTGGCAGGACTAATATGTGGCAACATTGATTTATAAGATTTTGCATCTGTATTATTATGTAAGCTGTTTTTTTTTAACAAATATTCACTTCAGCCAGATAATCACAATATTTTATATACCGAAAATGCATTATTGCAATTTATATCCATACTGCAATGTAAAATAAAAACATTTAGACCTAATGAATCAGCAACAGAGGTGAAACATCAAAACCTTGATCAAAGACACAAAAACGACTCCACACACCTGCCAGTGAGGACTTTGGCCAGGAACATGCAGTGCACTCCTTTGGGCGAGCGCTTGGAGAAGTTGTGGGAGTAGACGGCCTTGCGGGCAAAGTAGGAGCCCTGGCCAAACATGGTGGCGTGTTTGCCGCAGACTCGGGGGTCAAAGTTGTGCTTGCAGATGCCCTCCACCACGTCGGCCGAGGTGCCGTGGAAGAGGTGGCGCTCGCTCAGCAGCCGGTCCATCTCTGACATCCGCCGCGACAGGTACTCCTTCTTCCTGTGGAGGCAGAGAGAGAAGGGTGAGATTTATAGATTTTAACAAGATAAAATATAATAAAAAAAAATACTCTTTATGTGAGTCGACGGATACAGCAAGACTGATCACAGCTCAGGTGATGCATTAGTTAGGGGTGTATATCGCAGTACTTATTCTTCTGATATAATATTGATTTTTAATTTCTTAATATTGCCAAAAAAATCATGTTTGGGGCCAATTGTAAATACAGAGTAACTTTCACATGTTGAAACAAAAATTTAAATTAAAAATAACATTAAAAAATAATATTATTCCACGTTAACATGGTAAATATGACAGCCCCTAATATACATATCTATCTATCTATCGATCTATCTATATATATATATATATATATATATATATATATATATGATCCATTTATAGCGTACAATAATGTATCCTATCCTGACTCAAGTATCGTGATACATATCGTATCGTGAAGTCCTTGCCAATACCCCTCCTACAAACTCCTGTTGCGATCCCAGCCCAGTTTGCTCTAAACCAGGTAAGAACATTAAGAAACAGTCTAATCTAATGTGAGCAGCTCAATCAGGCATGCGTAGGTGAAAGCGCCTCGAGCCAGAGAGGCTGTGACCGGGGCGTGACCTCCCATGACTCCTCAGCTTGTGACACGAACAGACACTGCACACATCCAGGCAAACACACACTTTTCCACTGTTTCATTTCAGGACGAAGCTGCTCAACGTGCTTTAATATGAACACGAAACCAGCAGTTATGGCTTCCCTGTCAGACCTGAGTGTGGAAAGAGGAAATCAACCGACACTCAAAGGTAGGGGGGGATCACATTCAGAGTCTGTGACATGCACACACACACACACACACACACACACACACACACACACACACACAGTCAGTCATTGTGAAACAGTGTGGTAGCAGTCAGTGTGGGACAGTAACTGTCACAGCTGATAGAGCATGTCCTACTCTAACCACAGCGGTTAGCGACAGAGCACCATCGTCACCAAACATCTCTCCATCCGCCATGTTCACACACCACCGCCGCCTCGTTCTCACACAACTGCTCCCATTTGCCCTATTTGAATTTCTTTTTTTTCCCCTCTCCCTCTTCTCACATTGTTTCTCATTCATCCTGTGTTTGTTGTTAAGAAATGCTTTCAGTTCATGTTTATGCGAGTATATGTGCAGCTGTGGCAGAAATATTTTGAGCTCAGCATCAGAAATCTGGATAAAAGGCTGAACTGCAAAACATGTGTAACTAACAAAAGAGGAACCAAATAATCCAACACAAAGCAGCACCGTGGCCTAATAATATCCTATAAATATAAATAGATTTATATTCATAGGATTTATTATCTTAGGTCTGAAAATGTGGTCAAATCTGCTGACTGTCAGAACAAATTACCAAGTAAAAATCATACCATTCTCATGACACAGTCACTGGTTATAACTTCAGTATTTCAGCACAACTGCATTTTATAAAATAAGCATGAATGCATCCAGATTATCTGCAGCACACAGAGACAGTCAAACCTGATGACAGTTAACTGACCATGCAGAACCTTCAGTTTCCACTGTTACAATTATTGGAAATGATTTGTGATTCTGAGGTTAGATAACAGATGTGATCTCCAACAAACAGGAAGTGCTTTACAAAGTAAAACGTGCGTCTTACCTTTTGTACTTCTCCCAGAGGAAGGGGTTCTGCACACGCTGGATCTTCAGGATCCTGAACTTGGTCTCCGACACGGTTTTGTGGAAAAGGCTGTACACTGTCCGGTAGCTGCGGTCTTCACGTGAGACCGGCACCTGCAGGAAGTCCTGGCTCATCGTCATGGGCAACCATGTTTCCGGAAAAAGTCTGGGTGGGTTGGTGGTGGTCGGTGAGAGGGGATGTGACACGGAAAGATCCATGGAGGAGGAGGATGAGGAGGAGGAGGAGGAGCAGGGGAGGGGAGATGAAGAGAGGCCGCCCAAAGTCCTGGAGACAAAGAGGAAAAGAGGAGATAAATGGTTAGAAAAAAACATAATAGTACCATTAAAAATATATGCAGTCTACTGTATAAACACACACAAACAC
Organism: Synanceia verrucosa; assembly: GCA_029721515.1. Taxonomy (NCBI): domain Eukaryota; kingdom Metazoa; phylum Chordata; class Actinopteri; order Perciformes; family Synanceiidae; genus Synanceia; species Synanceia verrucosa. The sequence goes on from CM056559.1 coordinate 22,732,483, forward strand.
TTCCTTATAGCTATATTTTTGTAGTTATTTTATCTAAATGTAGAAAGACTTTTTTTATGGGTCCCATCATTTCCTAACACTTCTGTCACATAACAAGGACAAATTGCACTGCCTTTTTTCACATTGAAAAAAAAAAAAAAAACCTATTCATCTGGTTATTGTGTTTAATCAACAGTTTCATTTATACAAGTAAAATATATATTTTTATTCCACTGTATTTAGTTCTTTGTAAATATGTTATTTTATTTTATTATTATTACTATTATGTCACTACTGTTTTTTACTAACTACGGCAATGTGTCTGTGATTTTCTCTATGCTGCTGTGGCGGGTGAATTTCCCCCCAATGCGGATGAATGAAAAAACTATTCTATTCTAAATACATGTTCATTTATCCTGGTTTAAATCAAGAGAATGAACAGATAAATGTCTTAAAACCTTATTTTTTATTTTTCCTTTAAGTACAAAAATGACGTATATTTTTTCAGAGACCTTAAAGGTATATACCTGTAAAATTAGTCACTACCTACAATACTATTGACTATTGTTCCTCACCATGAATGTTATCATTATGTTATTTGTTACTGAACTTTTCAGCTGTGGTAGCACTGACCTAAAAATAATCTCAAGGCAATGATTTCCCAAAATATCAATAAATAGTAAATGAAAACAGTGACCACATACAGTTATATAAATAGATAAAAACTGAAAAAAATGTAGTTTACAGCCCACTCTATCTTACAGGCCACATCAAATACTGTAAAGTACAAGAACATCAAGAAAATAAACACTGAAAAAATACTGATATGGCAATATCAGCATATCTTCTGATATAATATGTTTAATTTCTTAATATTGATTTCCCCCACCTTCACAATCCTAATATATGTATATATGTATATGAACATATAAAGCACTGTAGATCTATAAATGTATGTACATACTGCATGTATTTTAAGCTGTATTTTAAATTTCTCAGCATTTCTATGCGGAATATCACAATATTTTGCAATATCACAATAATATATTGTGTCGTGACTCAAGTATCGTGATATGTATTATATCGTAAAGTCCTTGCCAACACCCACATGATGAGGCCATGCGCCATGTTGAAATGAAATTAAATGAAAAGCTTCCAATACGAGCTAATCAGCCATAAAACACCTCACTTCCTGCAGCTTCATCCACACCTGTTCCCATTCAAAGCTGCATCCTGACGTAAAAACAAAACCGCTGCAACGAACCGACGTGTCTTTGCTTCCAAAATCATCTTCCACCAACTGTCAACAATGACATCACTGCGCTGCTGAGCGGGGAAGCTCCACAGCAGCCATAGCCGACCACACAAAAACAGCAGGACTAAAACCCAAATGAAAAATGAAACCCAGACACCGAACAAGACGACGGGGAGGCAGAGCGAGGGAGACACAGAGAACAAGAGAGGGGGAAGAATAGAAAAGGCAATTGCAGAGCTGTCATGAAAGTGACAAAAAAACACTATTGTGTCTGTGGTTCCAGTCAATAACAGTGGTTTAGCTGTCAAGTTATTGCTCTCTAAGTGTAAATGCTGTTAGCCCTATCAGCCATAAGAGAGTGTGTGTGTGCGTCGTCAGGAGGCTGTGATCAGCGTGACTCTGAGTCAGTGCGACACTTTCTCCTCATCTCTTTTCTCTCTCTCCTCCCTCTTATCTTGTCAGTCCGGGCTCGATCTCTCCCCACAATCGATGTCTCTATTCCCCCACGTGCTTTGAAGAGATCACGGCACAGCCTGCTGCCGAAAACAAGTGTGAAATGAGAAGGGACAGATAACAAGACAGTGATGGAGTTGAGGAGAGAAAAGAGGGAAGAGGAGAAAGATAAGTGCAGATAACCAGAGGGGGAGAGAGAGATGGCTGAAAATAACATCATCAGGAGAGAGGGATGACAGAAGGGGAGAGGTGAGGAGGAAAGGAGAGTACCAATCAAGCTAATGACCTCAACCTGCAGGCCTGGCAGAGACTGTTCCTGACTTGTTTTATTCATTTGGGAGGACACTGCATCCACTCTAAAGAAAACTACATTTAACCCAAAAGACAAATGTTAACGCTGGAGCTGTGCAATATTACGATGCATGGCCTATCGTAGTGTGATATAAAACCGTAGGATATAATCCTCTTTATATCGTAATGTTAACATGTAGTCTAATTGGTTAGCTTTGTTGCTATGCTAACATTAGCGTTACTCTGGTTGTGGTTTAGATTTGCCATGTAAAGCACAACTCAACGTCAGAATGACCACTGGATAATCCAAATGTATCATGACAGTTCCAAACATGTTCATCGTATGAAGCATAGTCATAATGGTACGAAGGCTACTGTAATTGCAGCAGTGCTACTGCTTTACGGTAGCACGTTTACGTCATCCACAAGGACGTTTACGGCACTGGTTGCTAGGGAGTAAACAGAGGAGAGCGAAATGGAAAGAGAAAATAAATAACGTTATCCGTGACGTTACGTTAGAAAAAAAATCATATATCGTACATATATCGTAATCGGTATATAAAATTAGCTCTATCAAAATATGCAATTTTGTCCATATCGCACAGCTCGAGCTAACGCTGAGGATTAAACAACACGTTGACAGTTTGATCACATTTGTATCCCCACAAAGGAAACAGATAAAAAAAAGTCCCAAGAAGACATTCCAGCTCCCCACAGTCACTTTTCACACTCTGCTGTGCAACCAGTCTGGAAACCATTTAGACCTCGCTCACTTCCTCTTGTTGCTCTCTTTCTGTCTCTTTCTTTCTTCATTCTCCCTCTATCTAATTTTCTCCTGCTCTCCATCTTGTCTCCTCCTGACTGTCAAGGCCCTGCAGGAACAGCTCGTACTAGCGCTCGTTCTGTGCCGGATGCTGGCAGAACAACGCTACGCCAGCCTGCTCGCCTAAGGGAGTGAAAAATTCTGCAAATGTGGTGAGATGACTCCACTTGTTTCCAATCTGGTACCACTTGTTCTGGGGAATATCACTGAGGGGGGAGATCAATTTACTGCTATGGAGAGAAAATGGCAGCAAAGAGATGAAAACATGCTTGTTTCCTCTTGAACAAGTGACTTTCTCACTAGTTATGAGACAAACAACTAAAATTCCTTTCAATTGTTCTTTATCTGTTTGCTGTGTACACTTTATTCAGCACAGGATGTCTCCTGTGTCCTGATTACTCTGTTTGATTGGTTAAAAAATCAAGTGTTAAGTGTCAAGTTCAGCTCCTGGTTGCAACAGGACTGGAATGAATTAAAAGGTGACTGTGCTGTTCAGAGGCTTCTGAGCATTCAGCCTTGAGCGTGACATTAGCATTGTGTACCGACCTCTGTCTCCAAACAGGGACTAATGACGCTCCCAGAACACAGAGAGCCACAGCGAGACGGGTCATCACATACTGAAGAGTGTGTTGCCAACTTAACCACTTTTGATGGTTGATATCTTAACGTTAAACGATCAACTGAGGACACAATGTTCCTCATACTTGCTATTAATCAGCAGCTAAACCCTGATGCTTTCCCTCATAGAGATTAATGGACTACTCAGAATTAGCCTCCATATCATCAGCACCAAGCACGTTTGAAAATTGGCTTGCTGGTCTTTTTTTAATGGGATGATTGGCAGAAACAAGAGCGTCAACATTCAATATTTGTAAGTCAATCTGAGACTGATAGGCATGTCAGAGGAACGTGAAGGTATATTACGATTAACTCTGAGAGGGACAGCATACAAACTTTCATTACAGTCCATAGATAGTCTGACACATTCATCGCTGGAGCTGGATTGGTAACATCCCATCTAGACTGGTTTACTCACTGTAGGTGGGGGGTAAGCATCACAGAGGACATGAACATGGGTCGCTTCTTGATCTGACGCCTGAACCCAAAGACGGCGTTCTGCTGGAAGCCCTCCCTGATGTTGAGGATATACTGGTTCTGGAGCGTAATGAATCGCACCTCCTTAAGGCCCCTCGAACTCGCCTCCTCTATGAGCTTCACCACCGGCTGTGGAGGGGAAGAGGAAGAAGAAAAGGAAGAGATTGGTTTTCTGTTCCACATTTTCATTTAACGGTGGAAGGGGGAGTTTGGAGGAGGAAGTGTCAGTGAAGTGTGGTGTAATGTTCAGATAACAAACTGATTATGTAGAAAACAGTCAAATCTTCACTGATTTGGTGAAATACATTGTAGTTGGCTGGGGCCAGCTGTGGAACAGGGTTGGTTTTTAGGCGTGGGTCTGAATTGATCCCATCACAGTGACTAGACAATCAATAGATGTGGGCAGAGTTAATGCGTCTGGCCTCGTGTTCATAGAGCGTAACACGCACACATGATTGCACTAAGTGGCTCACCTCGGAGTACTCCCTCCAGCCAAAGTTGTCTCTGCAGTAGTACTTCCACACTGTGTGACAGCTGGGGACAGGGTTCGGGTTCGGTGTGGGCGCGGGGTGAGGGCTGACGGGAGTGGTCAGTCGTCGAACGCGGTCAAACTCCAGGTCGCACACTCGCATAGCCCCGAAGTCGAGGGAAAACACACGACCCCTAAGAAACAAAGTTAAAATCATTGTTAAAAAAACTTCTGCAGTCAGCGGAAAATAAAATGTACACTTGCATGGCTGGCTAACATGTGGCTGTGGCACAGTGACCTTGTTGTTAAATGGTCACAGTTTATAATTCCATGAAACCTTAAATTAACCCCAGTGCCCTGGAGCAAGACGACCAAACCTCTAGTTGCTCAGTCTGTATGAGTCACACAGGATGACAGCAGCAACTGCACATCACACAAGAACATGCAGAGAATGGAAAAAAGACTTTACATTTACACGCCAAAAGCTTTTCAGTTTCCAATGGGGGATTTTATTTGCATGTCTCCAGCCTTTATGCTAAGCTAAGCTAGCATTCTGCTGGCTGTAGCTTCATAATTATCTCACAGACATGACAATAGCATTGTTTTCCTCACTGGCAAGAACGCAAATGCATCAAGTTCCCAAAAAGCTCTTATGTTTGAAATACTGACGTTAGTCTTCTTGACAGTCTTCAGCGAACAGTTCAGAGCATGATAACGTGTTAGCACCTGCTAGCATCTGCTAATGAAATAAAAAGCAGAAAACGCATCATCTTATCATGAGCATACAACCTCCTGTAACCTCTCTGTCTCGACAAATCCTCATTATGTGTGCGTGTGTGTGTGTGTGTGTGTGTGTGCATCAGTCTCTCTACATTAGTCCTCCATAGGGCCTCTGGCAAATCCTTTCTGGGTCAGACATACCACTCACATAAATGTGGGCATCATACACTGGCACGCCATGCCATGGACGGCAGACAGAAGCAAGCACGTGCGCGCACACACACACACACACACACACACACACACACATGCAAATTTTGTGAAACACAAAAACAGGCACACAGCCTGACAGTGTTAATGGGCTCATTGATTTTTGCCGTCAAACTAATTGGATGCCATGTCAAAGGTTAGACACCGGTGAGTGTGTCTGTCTGGAAATGTGTGTGTATAAAGCAGGGGCTGTGTTCTGGGTGCCTCAGGTTTGTTCGAAAAACATGAATTACAGTCTTGAGCTGTTTCCGAAGTGTGCGGACCTGCTGATTTATTAGTCCAACAGCCTGGGGAAGTGAAACCTCATATTAAAACGACTACACTATGTGTAAATATTCAGTTTCTACATGCTGGTCATTAAGGTCTCACACACACACACACACACACACACACACACACATCAGTTTCAGTCAGGAAGGTGATAATGAGAGGGGCTGAGTCATTTTCCATTGACATGCATGCGCTGATACAAATACTAATTATATCCACAATGTTTACAGTGTGTTTCCGCTAAGCCACACGGTGACTGCATCTCAGTAAGAGGAAGTGAGATGGGAATCCAGCCACTGAGCACGTGCAGAAACAAAACAGTAAGTGAGGAGCGAGTCACTGATGATCAGACCAGCGGATTACCAGAAACACACGCAGATGTCCACCAGTTATTTATCTCTGAACTGCATTCAAGCAACGCAAAGGTATGTTTCGGTTTCATGCGAAATTTAAATTTGAATATCAAAAGTCAGGACAGAGAAACGTAAGAGAAGGGATGAAAAGATGGGGATACAGAAAGCGAGGCAAGGAAGTGAAAACAAATTAACGGTGAAAACGGCACATCCTTTACTTCACCTGTGGTCAGCCTGTTCTCTTCTGCTCACTTTGTTCTCTTAATTTTTCTCTGCGCTGTTCCCTGTTTCACTCCTTCTTTCTGCCTCTCTGTTCTCTGTTCTTTATGTCTGACAGAGACAGATGCACCTGCATGGCCTCCCCTCTCTCTAACTGTCTCTCAGTACAGAACAGTTTCTGCCTGCAGCGTTGTGTTATGATGACACGAGCTGCTGTCTCTGTGTGTGTGTGCGTGCATCATGTCACTCCCGACTTCACACACACACATTTTATGTTTTATTACGAGGAAGTTAAGTGAACTTAATTACTGAATTTACAAGCAGGCAGTCAACACCTCACTGATTACTTCTCTCTCTCAGGTCACCAGAGAGGCCAGTCAATGATTTTCAAAGCCTCTCCCCTCCCTCGCTCCCAGATTAGTTTGGGCTGCTCTAAAAATAAAATTCCGTCGGTTAAATTAAGTGCACTGAGATTCGGTGCTTTCACATTCAAGGCCAGTCAAAAGTTGGAAGGAGACGCGATGTGCGTTCGCTCTGGCAAGGTCGACACTTTCAGGACCGAAGTGAACTCCCATAAGTCAACATGCAAATTACAGAGCAATGAGGAAACATACATTTGAAGGGAGAACCCAACTGCTGACTAGGGCGGGGTGTTAGTGTGCTAAAGGTGAAAGAAGAAAAAGGTCCTTGAGCGAAGCGTGCGCCGCTGAAAATGCACCAAACCTGCTCTGTTCTCAGCTCTCAGGTGTGTGGATCACATGTGGTGAAAAGACGCGTGTTCAGCGAAACCTTTCACTGGATAAATAAAGGTTAAGAAAACTCTGCACTGTCAAAATGGCCGTTAATCCCACACACTACCTTCAGCACACACACACCTTCAAACTTTCTCACGGACCCGCATACCAGCATCAGTCATGCTATTGTGAACGTCACAAGCTCGAGAAAAAAAACAACATGAGTGCTCGCGCGCACACGCATTCTTTCGACAGATTTGTGTGCACACGCGCAAACCTCGTCCAGTCACGCCTTGATAAGTCAGTCAGTCAACCAAATCTGCTGACGAAGCCTTCTTTCTCACACACACAACCTATTTCCTCATGTCAGAGCCGCTCACTTTTCATTTATCTATTCATAAGCGCTTCATTTGAGTGTTTTGTTTTTTTTTTTGCTCTTGAGAGAACAGGGAATAAATGTACAACGTTGTCTCCTGCATCTCCTGGATGGTTCCTGTTCAGAGCGACTCCATCCTCCTCTGCAGCATGTAATGAAGCTCAGGGTGTCGTCTCTCTCTGTCCTTTAACTGTCTCTTTGAAATTTAAACTCTTCCCAGTGTACAGAATGTAAAAGAACAAGGGGTAAGATGGGAAGATGACTGAGTTTGTCATTAAAAATAATTAAAAAAGCTGCTGCATGTACATTTCCGCATCTTTTACACCGCTTTAAGCCCTTAGGGGACAATTGAGGTATAAAAGAAGAGGTACAAAGACAGAGAGAAAGGGAGTAAGGGGTGGGACAAGGACAAAAGAGTGCAAAAAAGGAGGAAGAGGAACAAAAGTAAGGTGGGGGGATGAAGGCAGACTCTGAGTAATGAGAGGCAGGGCGACCCAGACCTCGCCCGGCTGATTCATGGCATGGACTGTCTGACACGTCGCCGTAGCCTCAGATTATCCTGACACCGCCTCTTTTCACACATGCACAAACTATCACACGCAAACAATCTCACAGACACAACCATCCTTGATTTTCTTTGAGTTGTGTGACACGGTGATGTAACGTGGAAATCCCCCGCGATATAAACACACAAACGCACACACACACCGACACACCACGGTGTCAGGTCGCTCTGCCCTCGGTGCTCGGTGACTCTTTGTGTCAGTTAATGACAGACAAGGCTTATAAAAAAGTCACTCTCAGTGGCTTGCTGGCACACATGTCGTCACGGTGACGCAAAATTCAGAACGATAATACGGTATTGCAGGAAATTGCTGTGATTAGAGGAGATTTGGGTCTGAATTTCTGTTTTCCTGTAAACGTCATGTAATAATTTTCAAATAGGCCAAGGAGGAATAAAGGTGTAGATTTCATATTTACACACACACACACACACACACACACTACAGCATAAATCTGTTAACAACCAAGTGTACAGTCGCAGATTATCACAGTACAACTTTTAGAAGCGATGAGTGCGACATTCCTCCTTACTGCTGAGTTCATGAATAAGACGGATTAGCCAGACTTCCACTCCTGCTTATCATCTGGATGGGATTAACCTGTGCTATCATACACACATGGGAACAGCTCATGCCCAGAACACACACTCATACTCACATGTGCTGTAACACAGGCCATGACACACAAAAAAAAAGTTACGTTTGTACGTTTTCTGTACACTCCCTCACTGACACACACACACACACACACACACACACACACACACACACACGAGACAGATGGCAAAACAGGCCTGTGTTGCCATACCGACAGTAAAGCTTGTTAAGTCATCTGCCGCTCTTTAGATCACTAACGATGTTATCATTTGGCTGCGGTAACCACGGTGATGGCTTCGCCCTGTGTGTGTGTGTGTGTGTGTGTGTGTGTGTGTGTGAGAGTGTGTACTTGCGTGCATGAAAAGACAGGCTGGGTCTCTAAAAAAACGTATCAAAAGCGCTCTCTCACACACCCAGTGCAGCCAAAAGCTCTAAACGACTGAATCACCAGAACAGAGTGAACTGACCTTCCTGTTGGTTTCTCTTATGAGGCCCAAACCAATGCTGACTTCACCAAGGGTCAACAGCAGGGGTGTATATGTCCACCACTGAGGCTGATTTGATTCACTGCCACCAATACGATGCGTTAACGATACAGTGAAACCCCCTATCGATATGATAGGAGTGGGGAAAAAATATCGATAGGGCAATATATGACAATACTTTTTCTTCTGATACAATATTGATTTTTAATGTCTTAATATCAATTTTTCCCCCAAAAAAAGTCATGCCTATCCAGAATGACTTGTGCATGTTGAAATAAAAAGTAATATAAAAAACAAACAATCTGCGATAAGGCAGTAACTTTGACAGCCCTAATATATATGTATGTGTATATAAATATATGTAAATATGTGTGAGTGTGTATATATTTACATAACTATGTACTGTACAGATATACAACTTTCTATTTTAAGCTACATTTAAAATTTCTCGGTAATCTATGTAGAATACACAATATCACAATATCGCAATAATGTATTGTGAAGTTCTTGCCAATTCCCACCCTGAAACGCTGCCATGTGATTCGCTGTTGTTCATGATACGATGCGATTCAAAAGTTATTTGATAATGATGTGACTTTACTTATTTACAAAGAGATTCGGTTTGACACAATGTGATCCACTTCGATACAGAGAGTTTATTAGCAGCACAATTCTGCTTTACTCTGTGAATCAATTTGAGGGATGCATTTGACATTCGGTTGGTTTTTATGGAACAAATCTTTAAATCTTATTTTAAAAAAAGACATAGCTCAGTATGTATAGACAGAGCAGCCATTTATGGACGGTGCATTCAGGTCTTCTTCTACGTCTATGACTCAGGTTGCCCTGGAAACACCAAAGGGCAAGAATAGAACATGATATAAAGGGTTTAACCATGGAATTTACCGCAAATGTTTGTATTGGCCCACCGATATGAATCAGTGACTCTCACATCCCTGATCAACATACTACCCAAACTTTTACTAACATTGACATCTACCACCTATTTTAAGTCTAAACACAAGTTTAGTTACTTTTTAGAACCAGTGTGTTCTTACTGTGTCGAGGCCTAAACACTCCAAAACCTACAAACACAAGTTATTTGTCAGAGAGTTCATGTGCGTCAGGAATGATAATGTCAGATGCTTTGAATCGTGTTGTCGCTCTACCGTTCTCAAACAGTCAAACCTGTTTCTAGGGTTGTCTGCCTTGGGTGCTTGACAAAAAAAATGTAGAGGCACAATCCAGAGGCAGCGACAGGGAGGGTTAACAAAGAGCAGCCATGATGAGAACGCCTTTGACAGTTACAGATCTTACGGGTTAAATTTAAAACGTGTCAGTGCCTGGAAAGGTATAATTAAGTTTTAAAAAAAAATGAGTTTGAAGAGACAAAACTAATTATGAGAAAATGTGTCAGGTTCAACTTCTAAAATATCACGTACAAAAAAATCAAAAGAAAAGAAACAGCCTGTGTGCTCATCAAAGCACATAAAGGTTAGTTTGCTCTTTTTTTTAGGAATATAATCACTACTATGATTACAATGACGCCATATTTTTATTGTGGCGTTTCTGTGAAGTGAGCCAGCTCGTCTATATGAGAGTGAAACACACTCAGAGAGCCTCTGAAGAATGTAGGTTGACACCACCAGGTGCATATCCTGTTTGAGGAGCAATATGCACTTTGCATAGAGTTTCAGTTGAAAACATGAGTCAACAAGTCAGACACACAGACACATACAAATCCTTGTACACACACGCAAAGCTGTGTGTGTGTGTTGTGTCCACACAGACATAAACAAAGACAAACACACATGGCCGCTCAAAGGGCTCAGTAAATTATGAAAAGCCGGTGATGTGGACGTGGTTGATAGTTTGAGGGTTAATGGCACAACGCCGTGTCACTGACTGTGTTTACACAGGCTGTGGTCGTTTACTACTTAAGTCGCCTTAAAGGCGTGTCTACACCTACAACAGCTCCCTGATTTTGGGATAAGTATGATGGTTCAACTGCTTAACTGCTTTCTGCAACTGAAAATTTTACTGAAACAACAGCCTGAAACACTGCGTCAATTCATTTTCAAGATTAACGAAATGCAGCCTCTCACCAAACAAAGCATTCTCTAGTTCCAGCGACGTAATTTGTTGCTTTTCTCAAATTCATATGATAGTAAACTGAATATTAACACTTGGTATTGTTTAAAATGGGGTTGTCAAAATTAGCCCATTAACGCAATTACGGTAATCGGCTTAACAGGCTAATTTGCGTGACGGTAAGTCTACTTGGACAAACTGCCCAAAATGCGTTGGCAGAGACGTGCTGGCATATCAGGAAACAGAACTCCATTCAATAAATCAATCAATAAAATTAGATTAATCATCTTTTTTTCCCCAATCTGTCCGAGCTTCTTCTGTAATTTGGCAAACAAATAACCCACCAAAGAGCATCGTTAAATTATTAATTCGTAACGTGAAATGGATAAAAAAAGAAAAGTGAAAGATATTGATACCAATAAGTGATATCAATAAGTATATTCAATATTTTCAATATTCATCATGTGACTCCAAGTGTTCCGTTGCATAAATCCAACACAGCATTTATTATGATCAGACGCCACAGCGGTGTAGAAGAGCCATACTATCTAACACGTCGCATTAAATCTAAGAAAGCTTATGGTTATTTTCTGCAAGACACACCAGATAAATGATTATTTCCTTCTCAGTCTGGGTACAAAAAGCATTGAATGCACATTACTAAATGCTATGACTCATTGAACCCCACTGAGGCCATGTCCACACAGAGACAGGTTAAGGAGTCATATGGTTGTTTCGTCCACCGTCATTTCAGGGGCCCGTATACACTCATTTCTGAAACCGAAACCCAGAGTGGATAAATCCCTAAACTCTGTTTACGCAGAAACCCTGATGTTCCCGTATGTACAGCCTGTACGGATATTTCTTGAATTACGCCTCCTCCTTAAGTCGTGTATGCGTTTCTATTTGTTTCTTCTTTGTTGTTACACTTACACGCATGCTCTATTTCTTCTTCTCTGTTTGTTGCATTTGAGTGGATACGTTACAGCGCCACCCGCAGGCCAGCGCCGTGTTTACGGAAAACTTTTTCAAAAGTCGGCTCGGTTTCCCTGCGAACATGGCCTCAATAGCTTGGATTTTAGGCAGTTAATCGCACAAACCCAGACATTAAAAGATTAAAAAACAATTAATTAAAAATTAATTGAGCAAATATTTGGCATATCATTAATCACAGTCTTAACTGGTACAAAAGAAAGATGTCTGACGCCAGAAAAAGAACAATGTTTTGTAATTGTCATGGCCATAGTAACACGACATTATGGGAGGACAGATGTAGTACACTGATATATAAACAGAATAAAGTAGACGTACTGTGCATGAGTGCTGGTGTGTGAATGCGCCTGCATACAGTAGAGTTTCACAGGAAGCGGTGCACACTCCTTTAACCGGGGTTTGCCAAGCGCCTGCATGTGTGCACATCAATGTGGGTGTGTGAGAGAGTGAAAGAGAGGTTTATCTCTGTCTGCTATGAGGCATGCGTGTGAGCCCTGCAAGCCACTGAGCTTCTCTGTGCAGCCGCTTCGTGCGAGCGTCTGCGTGCGAAGCCGTCTGTGTGTGTGTGTGTGTACACAGCGGTGTGCATGTCTACGACCGAGGGAAGCAGAGAAGCTGCCAAGTGCGTCTGTGTCAGTGACCGCACAAGGCAACTGAGGGTCATGGAAGTTCACAGCTTTCTGCCATCGTTTTTTGGATGGAGCTCCGACCAATCACGGGGTGAGTTTGGGAGCAACAGGAAATAAACAACCAATATCAGGGCCGGAAGCTGGATATGCCATGACTACATATCAGCTATCGTGTCCTCGTGTAGTCATGGCATCTCCATGACTACACGAGGTCACGTTAGCTGATACGATAGTTCAAATAAAGATGCATGACGGGTACACATTAACCAGAGGACATGTGAAGACAAAAAACACACACACACGGGAGATAAAAGGACACTTTCACACACACTAATAAACCACAGTGGTGGCGTTAAGGACAACATAACACTGTGCAGGCACATTTGCTTGGCTGCAGCCTGTGAGCCACACATGTTCACAGCAGCTGTAGAGTTTTCAGTTTGTAACCGGCGGTGAAACCGAAGAGGAAGCTCAGGACGAGGTCTACTGTTTCCAACGCGGCGAACCAGAAGTGCTTATCATTCACGAGCAGCCCATCAGCTTACTGCACCATTGTTGCTGTGTCACAAGCACCAAATATTTGTTAATTCATAGGTACTTGTCACATGGCAACAATGTACTTAATCAATTTACCTCACAGTAACCTTTTCAGCTACTCAGAGTGCTACACACTACAATCTGTGTGCAATAAACCACACTCCAACTATGCTATGCTACAACATCTATGTTTAGTGAGAAATGACTATATGTATACATAAGTGACGTTGTCTGGAATAAACAGAAAATGTTGGTGCCTTTGCTTTTGGTTTTTTGAATTGACTGAATTGAAAATTGAACTGACAGGTACGGATCAAAACAGAAATACTCTGTCACTGCTTCCTCACAGTACGATCCTGTATCTCACCACACAGCACACACAATACACAATGACACAGCCTGCAGGTTGTGCTAAACCATATAGACGGACACTTACTGAAACTTGAGCCTGACTTGTTCATTGTCGGGGTTGCAGTACAGTCTCTCCAGCTGTTCCTGGGAGTCGTCCGCTATGCTCTGCCACGTCTGACTGCTGCTCTTGTGGATCTGCCAGTGGTAGGGCAGGACGGTGTGGTGGTGGGCGCAGTCATTGCCATACACGCACTGCCCTTGAAGGAAATCCACACAAATGTCCACTGAGTCCGACTGGCGTGTATGATACTGGAGCTGTGTGAGCAGCTCAAAAACCAAGTCCAGGGAGGCCTCTTCGCTTTTGTCCTGAAATAGCACTCCTTTGTCGGGCTGCAGGAGGAGGGGATGGTGGTCCTGGGCGCTGGTGCAGTCTTTCACTGGAAGGGTTTTAGCCCCAGAGGTTAAGAGGTCATTGCTTTTGATGCTCCCCTCCTGGTGAGGAGTCTGGGGTGCAGCTGTGGGAGGTATATCCCTGCCGGGGGGCGTTATTGTCACTGTGCTCCCGGCCGCCCTGAGGCCAGATTTGGGCTGAAAGCAGCGGCTGTCAGGGGTAGGATCCGTGATCTTGGGTCGCTTCCCTCGCTGCTCAGTCTCCTCCAGCTCTGCAGTAGTATCGGCTATTTCCACATCACCATCCCGGGTCATTAACCCTGGCACTCCAGCACCTGCTGTGGTGTCAGCAGCTCCCACCTGGCTTATGCAGTTCTGTTTCACCACGGCCGCTGTGCACAGGTTCCCTGGAGTCCGACCCTGCTGGTTTCGGGGAACAAACACCCCGTCCCCGGACACCAGCGCGTCTGTGCTCAGTAAAGTGGTCAGTATGGGGTCCTCCAGGGCACGGTGGAGGCATTTGGCATCTAATTTCCTCTGCTTCTTTTTGAAATAAGGTTTCACCAGAGGTATTTTGTCCGGGAGGGCCACGATCTGCTGTTCCGTGAAATCTTCCCCCTCATCCATATTCAAACTCATATCCAGGGACATCCCAGTCGGCACACCGTCTGCGGATTTCTGGAGAATGTGCAAAGTTTAATCCATGATCCCCTTTCCTAAACCCTGACAGCCCTGAGAGAAAGAGAAAGAAAGAGGTAGTCATCAAAAGATAGTACCCATAATCCCATAATCTCAGTTTCCAAGGTGAAGTCATCCTGGCGCATAAAGCCATGATTAATAGGTCACTGCTTGTGCTGTAAAATAACTGTAAAAGCTCATCTTTCCTTTCCTGGGAAGGAAACCTCTGTAGCCTACATCTGCTGAAACGAAACCTGTTTAACTCCTCTGACAAAAACTACAGACTGGTCTGATCCCGTAATGACCCTGTGGGAATAATTAAAAATAATTAGGGTCTGACATGAGCAACAATAACGATCGCCTGACACATGCATAGACTATTACAAACCCATATATGAATGTTACAGCTTGTTAGGCCCCTAATGAGTGTCGTTTGGGAAGGTTCACGCAGCTTCTTGTGGCCGGTAAGTGAAGCGGAACAAAATATTACCTAATCCTGCTGTGGGGAGCACAGAGTCACCAGATTCAGATTATTATGCGATAATAAAAAATGAGTATATGTAATGGAGGCTGTTTCTGCTCTGGTGTCTTTGGTCTCTCACGAACGTCATGCCTGCAATTACAGCTGCGTCTCTGAGCAGGAGCGATAAGATCACCGCTGTAACAAAACCTCTCTCTCTCTCGGGACGATGTATTTTGATCATGGGAGTCCGATACGCGGCCTCTGCCGTCTACGTGCCGCTTAACATTATCGTTGCCCGAGCAAGTTTGCACGTAAGCTACTGTCGACACACACACACACACACACACACACACACACACACACATACATACAAGGCACTGCGGCGGAGCAGCGACAAAAGATAAACGGGGCAACAGCAGCTCTCCTCCCGCTAACAAACACTTCTCCGTCCGGCCCGGAGCTGCGCGGCGCTGCGGAGTTGAAAGGCTTCTCAAAGCCGAGCAACGGAGCTCTGCAGCGGGCTGCCTGGTTTGTCATAGCGCAGCTTTCTCGGAGCTCACTTCGAGAAAACAACGAGCACCTTTCTTATATTTCTGACACAACGCAACGGACAAAAAACAACCCATACCTGCGAGATAAAGTCCGCCCCTCTCACCCTGGTCTCGACACTCTTTGGTGGGTAAAATCCAGTGCGTACATCGGCGGAGCACCGCGTCCAGTCTGGAGACAATAGTATCCGTGTCAGGACTAGACTGTAGTCCGGTTGGGTTTCTCGTGTCCCTCTGCTGCCCCCGCCGCTCTCATGCTCTGTCTCTATTTCATGCCGTCTGTCCCTCTCTCTTTGTATCCTTCTGCCGGGGAGAAAGGCGCAGGAGAAGAGCACAGACCGACAAAGAGTGGAGCACAGCTGTGGACGGCTCTGCCTGCCTCCCGGCTCCGCTCCGCGAAGCTCCGCCCCGTAACCTGGTCACAGGCGGGGCTTCGCTCCAGAGGAGGAGGGGGGTCTGTGTGGGGGTTAGGGGGTCTTTATGCCTTTAAGGAAAAAAAAAAAAAACTACATTCATGGAGGTTACAGAAATGACAGTACGTCATACAACCTTTATGGCAGACCAGCACGAGAATGATTTACATCATTTTTATTAAAAAAAGAAAAGTGGCATCCATCAACATAAGCACAGGCCTTTTTAAATGTATAGTAAAGCAGCCTGGGGCAGTGGTTTTCAAAGTGAGGACTGGGAACAACCAGGAGGTCCTTGAGGGGATTCCAGGGGGTCCTCAGCAAAAATATCTGATATTATTTTCATGACAGAATATAGTGTGCAATATTACTTTTTTTTCCAGTATTGCTCAATAAATGCACAGTATTATTTAGCTTTACATTTTTTGTTATTCCATTACTAATATTAATATTACTTCTAAGACGTTTGATATTCATTACTCTCTTGTGTTGTTGTGATGTTTTAGAATTAATGAAGCTCTATTTTATCTTATCTTACAGTGGTGTGCATAGACTTTTTAAAGGGCAGGAGCAAAAAGAAAAAAAGGGCACCTACAGGTAATGTTTTTGGCCCCCTGTTTTAATTTTAGACTTTGCGATCAAAGTGTCATTTTAGTTTTAGTCACAGTCATACTCTTTTTGTCGAGTCAAGTTTCAGTTGACTAAAAGTCAAAGCATTTTACTTGTATTTTAGTCATGACTATTTTCATCTAGTTTTTAGTTGATGGAAATTCTTGATATTTTAGTCTAGTTTTAGTCAATGAAAATTGTATTTCAATCTCTTTTTGTAGCAATGTAATTCTACTTAATCCAGTCATTATCAGTATAATTACCTAGTATACATGTGGTATACACAATTTTTCTTTAAGTTAAACCTATGATTCTTTTATTATTATATTATTATTACATTTTAAACTCAAGAATACATCCATTCCAGACATGGAAGATGCTTTGCTCATCATATTTATTGTTTGAAGCATACATATAGGCATACATACACAAATTCAAATAAACAAAATTAAAAATGAATAAATAAAATAAAATAAATAAATAAAATAGCATGACAATGCCAGAAAAAATAAGACATTATTAGTTTTCTTATTATAATATTTTATGTATAAAATAATGAAAGTATGTCCAGGTATCATTTTCTTCTTTTTTATTATTATGAATCTGAGGGGAACATGTCCCACTTCTTCCCCAGTGCCATCTGTGTGCAAGTTGTTTTTGTTTTGTTTACCACATTTAGTCTTGTATTTATTCATCAACAATATTGCATTATGTATTTTATTACAGTTATCGTCACACAGTCACCATTTGCGTTGTGTCCCGTCTCGTTTTCGACGATGTTTTATCATATTTTTTGTTGGCAACACTATCTACAGCGAGTTCTCACTGAAGAGGGCACTTAAGCACATGGCACATGTTTTTGCCAATTAAGTGAGCATTTGATCATGTTTTTTTCTACCCAAGAGGGCAATTTAGTGTTTTTTTCTACCCAAGAGGGCAGTTTAGTGCGTTTTTCCTCCACTTTAGTGTGTGATTTTCAACAGCAGTGCTCTCTTATGACCATTTTGGTCATGGGTTTCAAAAAATATCTAAAAGACAAATTCCTCTCAGATGGGGGACCATATCTTATGAAAATATTTTGGAACCACTGGCCTACGTCTTGACATGTATCAGTAGCCTTTGGCCATGGTGTGTTTGTATTATTAGTTACTGCTCATGTTTCATAAGATAAGATAATCCTTTATTAGTCCAACAAAAGGGGAAATTTGCAAATCATCAACATTTATGGTCGGCCTTTTAAGTTAATTATTGTTTTTGTTGAAGTTTATAATTTTGTTACCATATCCATCATATATCTTCCAGAAACAGAGGCCCTGTTCCACTGCAGGAACTTTCCCCCAGAACAGGGAACCATTTGTGGAACTCTACTATTTTTTATGACCATTTTAAGCCCAATGGAGAACCATTTTCTTGGTGAAACTAGGCTTTGCTGTCAGCTTCATTTAACAAGAAAGTGAGTGACAGCAAACGGTAATGTTTGAAGAGACAGACAGTGAAAGAAAAGTTATTTTGTGATTGCTTCATGGTGGCAACAGATGATTTACTGTTTCATTTCCTCTTACATCCAATGTTCACCAGCAGCCTTCTTACTTATTCTATGCAGTGGAAATGCAGACAACAGAGGACTGAAGGAATATTTTAGTTCCTTGAGAGGTTTTGGCAGAAAATCAGGCTGACAGGAGGAGGAGGTATCAAGCCCCCAGGAAGAGCACTGGGCTTTGAAGTCAATTTGACAAAGTGGTCAAACTGTGTAATTACAATGTCCCAGCCCATCATGTGATGCCAGTGGGCTCAAAATACACTTATTCCCATGTTTCTTTACGGTAAATCCTTTGTGGAAGTCTTTCAGGCACCCATGACGTATGAAAATGTGTCAGTGCAAAACTGCTGCTGCCGTGCCCCATGTCATATTTAATTTAAAATGACGAGTCCTTGTCAAGTTCCTGTCAACCCCTCTATCAATGCGAGTATGTAACTGTGATATGGGTAAGGCCTCAGTTCTCTTTACACATCTGTGAGAGGTACCCATCCACCCATCCACTTCCTGTATTTATAATGAACTCATAGTATCAGTGACGTCATCAGTGATGTCACCTGTGATAGACAGAACAAAGCACTTGTACGGTACAGCAAGGTACAACATATATGCATCTAAAATGTAGTGAATTAGAAAAATGAAGTCCCATATCTAACACAAAGGTGTCTTAGTGTACAGTACTCTAGGAAATTTACTTTTCACCATGTAAAAATTCATAGAAATGCTGTGTAATAATCCGTCTCAAACATAAGAAATATTCTGTTAATTAATTCTTGTTTGAAGACGATTACTCCTCTCATCACTCTTCTTGTAAAGAGGTGAAACAACACTGGAAACAGCAGATCAGTTCACATGAAACAAAACATGAGACTTGTTGAAACATAATTGTAATTATACCAGAAGCTGAAAAGAATGAGTCATTTTCTTATGCTGGCATTCATTAGTTTCACAGTGCAGGTCCTGTGCAGTCGATCGGTCACATTTCCATCAGGGAGTGTAATGTTTACTGACTGTACATTGAGTCAGCTTCCCTCTCCTCCCTGTTTTTACCAGAAGTAGTGTTTTAGGAACCTGCTGTGCTGCTCTGACTTCCGGCTCAAGTTTCTGTTGCTGTGTGCAGACAAGCCTGCTCAACCAAACGGTTTCTAAAGAGAGGATTTCTCCAAAGGGCTGGTCTCTTAGCACAAAATGCAAACTTAGTACGTAGTGGTATGTCAAATCAGAAGAGAAACAACTGAGGGATTCATGTCTAATAGGTGACACGTTTGGAGTGGCCCGAGTTATAACTTTATACAACCTGTCGCCGAACAGCACTGTTTGACGTCACATGAGAGGCTTTAATGATAAACCTGGAGTAACAATCTGTGCTCTATAATTCTCTTTCAAAAGGAATCAGAGTCTAGTTTCTAAAGCTAATGTATTTTAGGAAGCCTGCATCCAAATACTAGTTTGTCTCTATAAAGACGGGAGACAACAGAGGGGCGAAACCTTTAGTCTTCTATGTTTTCCTTTTGTTCCAGAGAGTGAAATAACAGGAAATTAAAGTCACTCTCATTTCCCCTCAGGATCCCTGTGGGAGCCACTATGAAGGAAATTTATTGAATTTATTCATGTTATTGATGTTATTCATGAGATTAATCACCTATTAATCACTCCCCTCAATGCCAGTTAGTGTCATTATGCATCTTTTAACCATTATCTCTCTGAGCTTTAAAGATAAAAGTTGAAAAGGGCAAACCCAATAACGTGCCACAACTACAGCTATTTACAGGTAAACCATTTAACATCCAGAAATCTCTTTCTAAATTATGCATTTCTCCACATACAGGCCACAGACTGCAGTTCAAGAGGTCAGAGATCAACAGAAATGTGCACAACAATCATCCAGCTAAACACAGATGCTGTCAAAATCAATTAGCAATTGGGAAATCACTGGCTTGCTGCTTAAGACATAGGAGAGCTGACGTATATGAGAGTAACCGCCTGGTTGCATACCGACAGATCTCCAGCATTCCTCCTTGGCTGACATGCATAACGACGTGCTATTGTTCAAGTTCTGACTTGTCACAGAGGACGCCCTAAAAAGGAGATACCTGCCTGCTAACTCACGCTTGTTGTCTTACAAAAGTCAGCGAGTGATCTCAACACATGAAACAACAAGTACTGTGATGAGCCTTTCGTACATTTCGTGACGGAACTGTGACAGAAGCATTACAATACCATGTCATACCTTGTCATCGGAGATTTAACATAACATAATGTTCCATAGAAGTATTATTAGGAGTATTATCGGGGTATCTGTTTGGTGAATCTCAGATAAAGTCTAAGGATTGTGCTCCGAAGTTTAGTAAAAACATACTTGTGCTGATGCTTCATCATTTGCTTTATTATTAGTACATGTGCTGGCAGGAGCAGGAACTTAAATCCAGGTGTGTTTTAAACCAATGGCGGCTTTGCTTGGACCAAATAAAGCAACCAGTAAACGTATTCTATGAACCAAAAGCACATGAAAGGACATGGGTGAGTCTTTATAAGTGGTGGGGTAAAAGGTTTCACGTTTCAGCCCCCACCCTCTGAATCTTATCTGTTCACATGCCTGCAACACAATTACTGGAGGCAGATCAGTTAACACTAGTGACAGGTCTTTGGCCTCAACATGCCTGTTTTACACACAAAATGGCTCCACTGCATGGAAACATAAAAATACATTTTATAGAGGTAAAGGGTGTCCGATTGGCAGTGGAGCTTGTGGGTGCCATAAACAACGATGAAAGTCTTGCCATGTGTCATGGTTGTCATTATGACCAGTCATTTTGTCTCTTTCATGTGAAATTTCAAAGGGTAAATATCTGTGTTGTACATTTTGTCCCAGTTTTACAGGTAAAAAGCAATATATTATATCAATCTGCACGCTGAGTACTTTAAGTACATTTTGCTGCTATTGTTTTTAAATAGTACTTCAGTGAAATTTAAATGCAGAGTTTCTAATCTGTCTTCCCCACCACTGACACAGAGAGCAGTGTGAGTGACCTGAGACTATTGACTTTTTATGACTAAATTTCCACACGTGTAACTTCCAACGCCCACAGCAGGTGCTCTGTGTTATGAGTCAGTGAGACAGCTTGTTCCATTCTGTCAGATTGAAACTGGTTCTGTGTGCATTTTATAGCACATTATATTATGACTAATTGTTCTGTGTGAAAGATTAAAAATCATGAAAATAAAGGAGTCCATGGGCTGTAAGAAATAACCACATGAATAGTAGGAAAATCCTGCAGCTAGTGGTTATATTCTTCATATTTTTATGATCATTTTCCCCATAATCCATTCAAAAGCAGACTACAACAAATGGAAAACTGTGTGTAATACCAACAGTAAGAGAAGGGAAGATTTACATAAGTCAGAGTGGCATTCAGCAAGACGAGCTGAACAGAACTTTAGAACATGCCTATTTCTGATACAGTGGCTGCTCTGAATCTAAATCATTTCTGGGTCACTGGTTCTCTAAAATCCAAACACCTGCTTTGTATTGCACGCAGTGTGTGAACCGTATCTGCATCTACACAGTCAACCACCTGTCAAACAATCTGAATTAATGACTTTTGAATGCAAACAGCCTTTTAAAGAGAGCTGGTTAGCATCACCTCAACAATAAGCTACCTGCAGCCTGCATGCACCCATTGACCCCTGATATACATTGTTTATTTCTTTCCCTCATCCTCATACTCAAATGAAATGATGAAACTTTAAATGACCAAAGAAGGAACAGGAAAAAAATATGTGAGTACACCCAGAGATATTTGAGGTGACTAAAATAGTTTAAATGGTTTTGTATGTGCTCTTTGTGTATTGTGTTACAATTGCACACATGCAAGCAAAACAGGAAATGCCGGGGAGAAAGATATTTATTGCAACCAGTCTGCCAGACATATGTACATTTTAGTAAGTAACAAGCTGTACTTCTGAGAGACAATGTCACCTGTCAAAATACAGAGAGAGACTCTGCTAAAAAAAAAAGAAAGGCAATGAGATGATGTAACTAGGTGACTAGTTGAATTGGATGTTAATGGGCTGAAGTGCTGGAGGGAACACTGTGGTGGTGGTGCGAACCCATTATGAGGCTCCTTTCACAGCTGCAGTATAAAGTGGCACAAAGCATTTCTCGTCCATTGAACCTTCCTTCAACACATCAGTCTGTGCCACGACTGTCACTGATGCACACACTCGTTATCCTCTCACTCTGAAATACATCACACACATCACTCTCTTTGTGATCGAACCAGTCAGGCTTCCTGTAACTGTCTCTCCCTCTGACAACAGTATATAACCCTGAGATACCTTTTTGAGCACAACAAGCATGCTGGTTTAAGTCGACTGAGTGGAATCCTAAAATACCATCTAGATTTAGGGCATTCCTGCATGCCTGATTTTATGCATTCCTGCATGTGTTGGCTCACATGTATTAGCTTGTGTATGAATGAATTATCATTTTTCTATTTCCGGTTCCCTCATCTCAAAATCACTTGAATGGCTTTCTGGTTAGACGTCTGAAATAAGGTCTGTGGTTAACGTTTTGTTCCACAACAATCCCACTTGTGAAGCTTTGACATGTTTTACGAAAAGAAGAAAAACATTTCATTATGTAAAACAGTGATCCACCTTATGCTTTGTGGTGGTGACGCTTGTTTATATCCATTTGAAGTTCGATTGCCGTTTGCAATCATAAAAGTGCCATTTATTTGAGAACAATATCTTGTCGAACAAAATGTTTGCCACATGAATTAATCCAGAATTCAATAGGAAAATCACTTTTTTTTTTGGAAAGCATGGTGATGCTAACTTCCTAGTTGGCTTACAAAATTATACTTTATACTCTATAACTACACCACGTTAAGCAAAACTAAATGCTAATGTCAGCATGCTAACCTCTGACCACTATGAATGCCTACAATCCAGCTAATAGTTGTTGAGATATTTCAGTCTGGACCAAAGCGGTGGACCGCTAGTGCTGATCACTGACTAGTTTATTCACCTTTTGCTTCATGTATAATGCATGTTACCTTTTCTTAAGACTTCTCAAGCGTCTAACCATACATTAACCTTTAGCAGGAACCATCTCAGTGTCACATCTGATCTGACTGAGCACACCCCTAAAGGTGAGAATGACCTACTGGTGTACAGATTCAAAGCTCAGTATACTCTGCTGCTATGGCAACATAACAGGAATGTGTATGTGTGTGTGTGTGTGATCATGTGCTCTGGTGGTCTCTTTGATGATCAATTCTAAGTTTGGCATTAGTGTATGTTTGAGGTTCAAGGAGAGAGGGAGAAAAGGTGAAGAATAAAGAAAGAAGGGGGAGAGGGAGACGGGGAGGGGCAGAGGAGAGGTTGAGGATCAGTGAAACAAAAGGCTCTTTGGCCACGCTTCCCCGGGTCAGGGCTTAGAGGGCAGGAAGTAGCGCAACAATATCCGGCACTTCAGGTCCAGGACCTCCCACCCCCACCGAGCTGCTGTCTCTCGCCCCCTCACACAGGTCACCCAGTGTGCCTTGACAATGTATGTTGATCAAAGGCTAGCTCTGGCTCTGGGGAGTGGGGGAGCAGTGTGGGAGATCAGCCTGAGACGGCGTGTGAGCTGGTGTGTGGTTGTTCATGTGTGCTGTGGGTCAGCAGGTCTTGTGAGGTCTGGTCTCTAGTAGTCACAGACGGTATCAGTAGTCCATACTGCTGTTAGACTGTAACCTTTTGGTGCCATACAAATTATTATTATTTTCACTGATTGAGAGTGAGACACATGCATGCTAGAAATTTTCATCAAAGTTTTGATGCAAATTTCTAGCATGCATTTTTTTATTTTATTTTTTTTATAAACTTTTTTGTTTAAATCAATATAAAGAAACTCAACATCTAAAATAAAAATTTGGCTTAAAAAAATTAAACACCAATAAAAAATTTTTAACTGAATTTTTTGAAATTGATTTTTTTAACTGAATTTTTTTATATTGATTTTGATATCTGATATAATTTTTTTCAGATGTTGAATTTCTTTATTTTGATTTTTAAAAAAAAATAAATTTCAAGACGTTGAATTTTCTTTTATACTGAATTTATTTTGTCGTTGAGAAAAAATAGGTGTCAGGAATAAAAATGTGTGCTAGAAATTCAGTGGTTTTGAAATTCAAAGTCTGACTTTGATGCTAAAAAAATCTGATTTAGAAATTCAAATTCAAAATCAGATGGCACAGATATACTTCCATACTTCTTGGTCACCGTACTAATATACGACAAAAGGACTGGAATCAAAGCTAACCCTTTAGCACTGACAGATGACCGGCCTTGTTGAACAACAAACAATAAAGAGTGATTTACTTTTGCACTTTCATCGATTTAGAAAACGAGCTAACAGAAAGATACAAAAAATTGCAAAAAATCAAAACAGCGGTCTAACCCTGACTGTTTTGTTGCTTCAAATATCGTGCATACACATAAACAAACATTAATAAAACACACACTGATATATTTGTGTTTGCAGACTTAATGATCATGTCTCATGATCGACTCATGTCCCCGCTGACTTAAATATTTTCTTCTTTTTTGCCAGTTGGATTTAAAAAGTAAACATTGACGCAGAGAGCCTCAGAATTTAATAGATAACAACTGTGTCAGTCATTGTTTATGCATACGACCAGAAAAACAACCTTGAACATTTATATGTTGATTCTTTTGCAAAAAAAAAGAGACAAATCTGACAGTGTGACAGCTGTTTGTGTGAATCCTCAATCAATAAGCTGTTTGTGAACTTGATTTCACTGCATCTCCAGAAGAGCCAAGGCTGTTTTCATGGTGTTTTCTCTGTTGGGTAGGTGACATTTGGAAGTGCTTGGGAGATCAGGTTTCCTGTACATATTTAAGTCAGGTCATGGCTGTTTTTGTTGTTGTTATTGGCAGGAGATGCTTAAACAAGTGGTAAGGAGTCTGGGCAGGTTTGACGTTTACTTTTGTTTGCTTCCTCATCTCAGATTTGAGCAGAAGTGACACTCCAGAGGATGCCGCCTTTCACGCTTCGATGGAGAGGAAGGGAAGGAGAGGGAGATGCCAGGGAGAGGAAGAAAAAACAGAAGGTTGGAGTGAAAGAAGTTGAGGGATGACTAAGATCTGTGCTGTTAGGGAGGAATTATTGCGATCACATCTGGATGTTGAAAAGAAAGAACGTGGTGACAGAGGGGGAAACACAAGGCAGCCAGACGGACACAAAGAGAAAACTTTAGAGAAATCTGTCTTCCTGAGTCACAGTGACTTCTGCAGCAGAGAGATAACAAAGAGAAGGTGGAGGAGAGGAGGCGAGGCCGAACATGGTGGACATGAGCCAGCATGTCGCTTGGGGCAGAAACTGTGGCTTCAGTGAGGAGAAGTGAGGACAGCGGAGGAGGTATTTTAATGAAGCAGAAACCAGCCCAGCAGGTTTGGAGTGGAGGAATGCCTCAGATACCTCCCTCATCCTCCTCCTCGAAATTGTCTACTTCCCCCCTTGTTAAGTGTTATTATTTACAGGGAAAATCAGCAGCATCATTATCTACTGCACCTTCCTATCTTTACCCTCTTATGCTATCATTAATCAGCCTCGGTCTACAGCAGCATTTGTCTTCGTGTGGTTTCTGTGTTTTGAAGTTTCTATTTGTGTTTCAGAGCGAGTTAATGATTCCTTTAAGTTTCTGTTTACCAATGCCAGCGTGTTGCCTTTCCCTTTCCCTCTTATCCCAAGCTGACCTTTGACCTGAGCGTGACGTGACATCCATCATATTCCTTCAGAGCGGTGTGATCTGCTATTTTCCTTTCTCTCTCTGTTCTCTGGACTGGATCAGATGACTTTACTGTCTTGCTGTAGTTTTGCTGGCAGTGCTGAATGCAGCGCTCTGGTGCGCATGTGACTTGTGAGTGTTTGTGTGTTGGGTTGAAGGGGGGAGAGGTTTTGGTTTTCATTCTCCGTCCTTGTTTTGGTCTCATTGGCTGTAGCACACGTTATACAAGCTCAATGTGCAACAAGCTCTTGTTATTTATAGAACTGTTGATATGAGCACTTTATTGTCTCTAAACTAACTTTGTTTTCCATTTATCAGTGATATATTTTAATCTATTTCTGCTGAACTAAAGATATTTTTCATTTATCCCTCACATTATGCTCAGGTTACAATAATCCAGTCAATATGAGATCGTGTGCTCTCTCTTTCATTGGTTGCTTTTGAATTTGAAGCATTTTCTGTTGTTTTTACTCATCTTTGCTCCTCAGTCAGCTATATCTCTCGAAATAAATATAAGGGCAACAAACTAAAGTCAGTTTCAAAGTCAGCAGCCTGAAGTCAGCCATCAGAGCTGTGTCTGGTAATGCATGTTGACCAGGGAATGAACTTGATGCCATCATTGCCATGGTGACCAGCACCCATGGCGTGCAGGTTTTAACCACAGAAACTTGTCCCAGGAAACAGAAAAGAGGACATAAAAGATCTCCTTTTGCTCAGGAAGTGGCAACTGTTGCTTTGCTTGCATCTTTACAAATGTTGGCCTCTGTTAAACTGTGTAATCAGCCACATATTACTGAGTATGTGAACCTAACTCACTGCTCATATTTGGTTAGCCAGGGGACATATTTGATCCAGTTCAGAAAGAGGAACATGAAGCCACATTATTATTTGGC
Source organism: Synanceia verrucosa (assembly GCA_029721515.1). Taxonomy (NCBI): domain Eukaryota; kingdom Metazoa; phylum Chordata; class Actinopteri; order Perciformes; family Synanceiidae; genus Synanceia; species Synanceia verrucosa. The sequence goes on from CM056559.1 coordinate 22,759,363, forward strand.
TCATGATTCTCCTCATTGTAATATTGATCAGTGTTGCTACCTGATCACTAGCAGTGGGTAGAAGGTTTTCACTGTCAATAATTTGATCCATCTGTCCAAAACTTTGTTCCACAGCAAGACTGACAGACTGATTCTCAATGATTTCCTGACCCAGTGACCTTTCATCTGTGTTGATTAACTCCTCAGCTGATTGCAAATCATCTCAAATACAACCAGATAACCACCAAATCCTGAGCAAAACAAACATTTTGAAGACTTCAGGATGAATTCTTTCTACGCTGAACACTCTGGAAACTCAGGCTAAAATGTCAACATTTCACACAAGATATCCCATAATGGAAATCTCAGTTTAAAGACCCACTGGCCTCTGCTCTTATCCCACCATTAAGATAAATATGATGCTGTTTGTTCTGGCAGTAATTCTTATTTATATGGTACGACAACAGTCTCTAGTGTTAAACTTCTTTTTCCTTATCTCCTCTCAGTCTCGTCTGTCTCTCCCACTGATCTGTTATACCCCTTTCTTCTACTTATCCTGTCATATTATGTTTCCTCATCCTTCTCCCTCGCTGACCATCAATCACTCCCAATGACAAATACACAAAGACATCAGAAGAATGAAGAGAGAAACAGAAAAAAATGAGAATGCGAGATAGAGGGCCCTTGGCTAGCATTACGATTTCAAGTACATGGAGATGATGGAGAGATGGAGGATGATAGAAAGAATGACACTCTACCATTTCCTGACTGGAAAAACATTTTGCAGAATCGTCCCACTCACACACTCATGCACAGATACGGCAATGTTGACAGGAAAACAGCTTGTTGCCAGGATGGAGTATTCATTTATTGCTTCCCCTCTGTCTCAGTGCATGCACCATAGGCTCCTGACAAACACACAATGTTCTGTACATTGTTCTGTGTTTCTGCTCACATAGCAACTGCAGCTCGCAGGTTAGGCAATAAAGCAGCAATCATAAGTGTCAGAGATGAACTATGAGTAATGGAGCTGTGCACACTAAACACACATGTACCGTACCGGTGTGTGTTTGTATGTGGGTTGTAGGACAACTGAGTCACACAACAGGGTGAACTTTATCCCCTGAACGTTCTCCACAGGAAGCATGCGTACAGCAGCTGCCTTTGTGTTGTGGCATGGTTTTGAAACAGAGTCAATCACCTCATTTCCTGGCAGAGTGGTACGAGAGGAGAGAGGAGGAATCGGAAGGGGAGCAGAACAGCAGGATGAATCTACTTTTTATGATACAAAGTCCAGGAAGTGTAGGCAGCAGGGTGGCATGACGAACAACAAGTTGTCCTCCATCCACAGTTCATGACCTTCTGAGGATAAACACACTCCCCGCTGAAGTGTCCTTGAGCAAGACTCCCTACCAGCTCTCTATCTGACCCTGATCTCTAACGTCCTTTTAAAGGAAAAACAACAAGAGGCAGTTTCTCCACAGGGAGCCACAAGCTATCATTTCACTAATAAGATCACTCCACTCTATTTGTGCTCCTAATAGGAACATGAAGACTTTAGCTCCACCTCCTGGCCTTGTGCTTTCACACACCCTCTGCAGACCAGTCAAAAAAAGACATGTGAGTGACTCAGTTCCTGTTAAATAAGGATCAACATACACACAAACATACACACCCACTGCTCCAAAGTCTGTAGTCTAAACATGTGGGTATGAGCCTATTCAGGCTTCCCAGAAATTATACACAGAACTAATCTGGATCAGGTGGTTTGTTTCTTTCTGGTATATTGTGGTGGCACAACTTTCTCCAACACACACCAGCTTTGCAGGGACATGAAATAAAGCAATAAACAATAGTATTTGGGAAATACTGATATTTATTAAATGAGAAGACCAGTGATACTCTCATATCTGTCCATATATGGAGCTATAACCGCAGTGTAAAAGCAACAATATGGTGTTTATATGGAGAGTTATGTTTGGGACTCTTTCCTGGCGAGATGCTGTGACTTCCTGGTATCTCGTCCTCATCGTAAGGTTTCTGGTTCCAGTGAAGACACCATGTCACTGACTCTGCCTGATAAATAGTCCAGCATGTTAAACCACAAATCATTGTTGTTTTGATTTGAAACAAACAAGAAATGACACATTAATTTGTGAGCTTCAGGTGCTGGTTGGTAGATTTTACCAGTCTCTGGCTTCAGCTTCATAATAGACGGACATGTATGAGAGAGGTAACAGTCATTACTTCAAACTCTGGGCAAGAAATCAAATTTGTGCATTTTCATGAAATAACCGCCAAATGTTAAAACCAGAGAATGTGAGGTGGAGAACGTCCAACAGGGGAGCAGACAGAGGGGAGTAAATGTGAGAGAGGGAAACTGAAAGGGGTGGGAGCTGACGCAGCAGTGGGGAGGAGGTGGTAATATGGAAAGTTTGCTGCTTGCTACTGGCTTTGTGCAATGGGTAAGTCATATTGGATGATTCACTGCAGGACCACTGACCCATCTGGAACACAGCTGCACTGTGTGTGTGTGTGTGTGTGTGATCTGCCTACGTGTGGAAGATAAAGCCAACATGTGTAAAAGTTTTCTTTAGAACTAAAGGATTTATCTCACCCTACCCTCCCACACCAGCCATCCACAGTAGAGAGAACACATACATTATGACCAGAGGGCCCACAGCCTCGGATCTCATCGCAGCACAGCTGCTGTCATTCACAAAAATTTCCGGGAACGCCACTGAAGGTCCCGGGAACAATCAGAGGCGTGCCAGGAAGTCCTCATTGTGATCGATTTCTCAGGACTTCACAAGAAGTAATAAAGAACAGATTTCTCACTGTTGCTCTCTTTATTGCTTTATTTTCTTCACTCACTCATCGTCTCACTCTATATACTCCACTTATTCACATTAATTCACTCTGACACGTACAAACACATGCATGACAGCAGGGTCTCAAAATGAATTATTTGAGTTTTTATTTTTAGCAACTCTTTTTTCAATTTACATGCATAAGTTCAAAATTAAGTTTGCTAAGTCCCTCCCACCATGGTTACTGTTGCCATGCCTGCTTTCTATTCTCGCTCAGTATGCAGTTTACATCGATAATGGGATCAGATTTAATATCATAGGTCTCTGTCATTTTCAAAACTGAATGTCCTTTAGATAGAAGTAGACAATTTTATTGCCTGTATTTGATGAAATGATAATAGATAAATTTGGTTGGGGTTGCTGGAGTGTAAACTTCCTCAAATGCAAGAATATGCAGGATAGAACTGCTAATGTTAGCCTTCGTGCTAACGTTATTTAACACTAGTATGGACCATTTCAAGGCATCATGCTAGGCAACAGCTTGGGTCCATGTTTACTTCCTCTCAGCTGATGTCATTCACATTCACTGCAACAGCAAATAAACTGGGACACATTTATAATGTTTAAAACCACAAACTAATGTAGCATGAAATGTCACATGATTCAGATCAAATCAAAAGCCTTTATTGTCATTATATGACAGTGCATACAACAAAATTAGGAGTGCTTTTCCACATGGTGCTTAGACAAATGTGAAAAATGGTCAAGCTTAAAAAAAAGAAAAGACAAAAATAAAGTTTCATAAGAAAATAAGCTAATATTTACAATAATAAGGCACAGTTATTCCCACAAAAAGATATTGCACATTGCAGGAATTAAATTATTGCACACTTTTTTGAGATCCGTCATTGCACATGATTACTCATTAAGTTTATTTTACAGAAAAACTTTACTTTAAAGTAGTAAGTAAGTAGTAAGTCATTCAATGATACTCACCTAAATATTCAAACCCAGAAAAATCCTCATTAATCCTTATTTATTAATATTTTATTAGCCTACTCATGGTAGTGGACCATTTTGTATGGCAGTCATACCAAGTGGAAACGCTGTTTTGATATTAAATTTATATGTTCTTACATAAAACACCAGCAAGATGCTTTTTTAGCTTTTGTTTATACTTTCACACATATAAAACTCTGGAGCATGTTGTTGTCATATAAGATTGCCTAAACATAGCCACACACACACACACACTCACACATACAACACACAGAATCAGAGTGCTACACGCTATTGTTATCCTTGTAATGCTCTCCCGTGCATGTCAGCAAGGCTGTCTGCTTTTCTGGTGTCAGACCCGTCTATCCTTCACGCTAGCGGCTTCATGACCTACTGCCTAGCGTGCCTCTGTCTGCATGCATGCGTGTGTGTGTGTGTGTGTGTGTGTGTGTGTGTGTCTGGAGGCTCCCGGACTGCCAGCTGTACTCTCAACATGCCCAGGGAGCGCCTCGTCTCACAGGATAGACAGAGAGAAGACCTCTTTCCACGCTAACACTTCCATGTTAACACGAGCTGTGCACGCATGTCCGTTTATGTGTGTGAAAGAGGGAATAAGTGTGTGTGTGTGTGTGTGTGTGTGTGTGTGTGTGTGTGAGGGACAAAGAGGGGCCGACAGGAGTCGGTACAGCGGGGGGAGGGCAGAGGTGACTCGGAGGGTTTTCACATTTCATTAGGACAAAGGTTCACACATGTACACACACAAACACTAGCACTCACACAATTCCTGCCCACCTAGTCCACTCGTCATTTAGCATCCCTTTCATAACACGTCCACACACACACACACACACACACACACACACAGAGCACTCTCATAAGACCATAACCTCTGCCTCACCCAGCAGCACACAAACACACACACATTTACACTCTCTCATGCAAGTGTGTCAACCTCTCGCAGGGAATTGGACATTGACTCTGATCCACACATGCACCTTGAACATATGATCAAAGCGACACGCACACCAGCAAACAAAGTACTTCCATATTCACAGCCTTACATGCATACATGAAGAGCATCATGCAAATATGTTTTTCATTAGCATGCCATCAGCGGCTTCGGCACACAACTCCCTCTTCTTGACACACACACACACACACACACACACACACATAAGCCATAGGTGGTGTTTAGCATGCGAAACACACACATGCAGACTGGACAACAGAGCTAAACATGAGATCAGTGAAGATTTCAGCCAGCAGAACAGAGGAAAATATTCATTTTGTTTTATTGTTTTCTTTTGAGTTTTTAATCAGTACGTCGAAAAAGTTTCTGTTTTGGAAAATGCATTCTGCTGCATGAAATGAAATAGTATTTCAAAATAAACATGATTACAGTGACTCACAGTCATGAGATAGTTTTCTGTACTTTTTAATATACTCATTTTAAATGATGAATATCACATTTTGTCATAAAGACAAAGATACAGTATTTTAAACTAATGATTAAACCGTAACAGATTATAAAATGCCATGCTCCTGTTGACCATATGTTAGCACCACAGCCTTGCTGTGATTATTTATTATTCATAGCCTTGTTTAAATGTTGGATTAAAAATGTGAACCTTGTCAAAGCATGTGAGTTGTCCTCTAAATCCTATAACTTGTAAGTTAAAGGCAGAACATAAAGGGTAAACCAGAGGTAATCAGTGCAAAGCAAGTTTGAAAATGTCAGTCTGACTAAATACCAACTGGAATTTTATCAATCAAGACACAGAAAAGCACACATGAGAAATTCTTTAGTGAACACATGGACTACGTGGTTGAGTAAACCATAAAATAAAGTGGAAGATTACAAATGATTATCTTTCACTTACATTACATAGATAATTAGCATTGCTCATGATGTTGACGTGTATTTTCTAGTCTCTCACAGCTGATATGTGTTAATGGTTAATGACAGGCAATTAGGTTAAAGAGAGATTGTCACTGCGGTTAAAACCATCTAACATTGACTACTGAGCCTCTCTTGTTGCAGGCCTCCACAGCCTTAACATTACGTGTCACACAAATTCCTACGATGCCACAAAGCACAAAGTGTAGTGCAGAATTGTCCGATGTATAAGTGAGTGAGAGCTGAGGTATTATAAGAAAGAGACAGGATAAATATCACAAACAATACAAACAGGATATAAAATAATGGGATTGTTTGTAATTATACATAGCATTGTGGCAAACAATCTTCAAAATGCCTGTTGTAATGAACAGGTGCATAAAACAATACAAAATATAGGTGAAAAGTACATAGCTATCAGAATAGTGATCTCATAACAAACATAAACTGCAAACAGAAAAAAACATAGGGCTAGGAGTTTCTATGCAGATCATATTTCTCAATCAAACTTAACAGTTTCATTGCATGTTTAATTGTTTAATTTCATAATTTTAAGGGCTTTGGTGAAAGAGAGAACTTTGCATTTGTGTATGAAAAATAATCTTAAAATAGTCTTTGTTTTTTGAGACAAAACCATAGATAATATCTTTTTCAGGATATAAGACGATGTTAAGCCCTAAATCACACTGTGGTGTGACTCGTGTCAGGAGCAGAGCGTCTGCAGCAGCTTTGATCCTGGATTTCATATGGAGAAGGTCAGACGTGCAGTATTTCCAAGAAGAATTCCTTCTGTTACCTCACACGTGTTCTCCAACCACACAGTCTGATCACTGATGCTCCCCATATGGTCCGCTGAACACACCCAAAGACACAAACAAACACACCAGGGACGCCTCACAGAGGCATGTCTTTGTATATACACATGTGCTGGATGTATTCAGCTGCATAGCTGTGCACACACAGTCAAACAATCCCATTGCATCAGTAAACATTTAATTCACTGAGATGCTCATTATTTAGAGGTAAACCAGGTGTGTAAGTATATTTCAGTCTCCCACTCTATAACTGAATGAGACCTTTCGGGAAAGGTTGCTGCAATTTCATTGACAACCAGACTCACATTTGAAAACAGCAGCATCCAGACAAAAAGGACAACATCATCTGCAAACACCAGAGATGGCACTGTAATGTCACTAAGCTGGACACTTTCCAGACCTTTCTGGCATCTTGATATCTCATCCATGAACCTCATAAACGGCACATCTGACACCCAGCTTCAAAGAGCTCGACTTAGTGCCAAGAATGCTGCGAGTATGTAAAGTCTGGCAAAACCCTTGGCCCTCCACACGCCACACATACTTCTCTGAGGACATCTTTGCCATTTACAAATCTATAAAACGTGCGGACACAATTAGCTAAGCTCTCATTATTCATGCATTATCTTCTTAGACTGCGAACAGCTGCTCTGTGGTTACATGACCAGGATGGAATCTGCATTGTTCTGTGTGGATATGAGGCTCAGCTTGGTGGGATCACCCTGAAACCACCAGGCCACCAAGGATTTAATTGACTAGACGGTCACCAGAGCTACAACTGTGACAGGCAGACACTGCTCATATTTCTGCCATAGCTCCTCGCAGCTGCTTCCTACAACACTGGATCAACCACCACACCTCGTCGTCACAAACAGACATTATTTCCAAAGTGAGCAGCTCATCCTTGCTGCAGGTTTGAGCTTACAAGGCTTGTACCCCTTCCTGTCATTTGATACAACTCACCACCACTCACTCTCACAACTGTGTTTGTTATTCATGGCAGTAACTGTCTCAGCATTATAGTCATTTCAGCTTCCAAGAAAAAAAGAGCTGGTTTCTCAGTGTCCATGATGTCAAAATTGGCTTCTCAGCTTTTAGTCCATTGGAGACTGCAGGGCTCAACAATAAGACCCAGCAGGCTAGTAAATCTAGCAACTCATTTGAGCGAGTGGTAACAAAGAATTGAACACATGTTTTTTTTTGTCTGGAGCTGATAATGGAAGTAACTAAGGAATGAGCCTTCCTTTTTATTGTATTTTTGCTTTATTTAACTTTTATCATCTCATTTCCTTCTCATCTCTGTTGAGAGTTTATATTGTGCACTTGTGAGAAAATAACAGTGAATACAGACAAAGTATTCTGTTTAGTTGGTGGAATAAAAAAAGGATGTGGGTAAAACCTTACATGTATTGTGCAGTTTGTCATGAGTCTGAGAGGAAGATGGAAAAAAACATTATATTTGACTTTTAGCAAGTAGATTTCTGACCTCCACCTAAAAAAACCCAAAACATTAACGTGAAAACCTGCGGCGTGCAGTAAATCATCACCAACAAGCAAAACTGGGTTGACTCGTGGAACTAATGGTGACTACCTTAAAGCTGTGCTAACTGATATTTCTGTTAAGATCATGCATCAATGTGGAAGAAGTCATTTAACCTCTGGTCAAATCTGCAATTCTCCTCTAGGGAGCATTTTAGCATCTTTTAGCACCTTGTTTTGCTTTTACTGCTTTCAGTTTTCAGCCACAACAGGAAGCTGTTTTCACCAAGCTCTAAAGGAAAACCACTGCACACTGCTCTGTCCAGCATCAAACAGCAAGTAGACAAAGTTAGCGACCGGCTGGTGAACATAGCAGGGGTTGATGGAGACCAAGACAAAGCTAAAAGCAAAAGGATGGACGTGGTCGCAGTAAACATCACAGTTCTGTCTGAGAGATTAAATTAATCTCGGCCACTGAAACTGTCTAATGTTGGTTCTTATAAACATCCTCAAAGCAGGAATGTGTGTGTGTCTTTACATGTAAGTGTGTGTTTGTGAGAGTGGGGCGACAGGGTAGTGTGTGTGTTGGGGGGGGGGTCTGGACTCCTACTATTGTGTTTGTGCTATGCCCAACACTTCCAGCATCTTTGTTTATAGCTCTTTGCTCTTTTCACACAGAATTGATGAGAAAAGCTACACACACATTAAACACATTGCTTTTGGCAGGCACAGGGGTGCGCGCACACACACACACACACACACACACACACTCCGTGCACTAAAATCCACTGCACTGACCTTTCAGATGCAGACTGAACAGCAGTTTCTCTCTGCTGCCAAAATGTCAACATCTTCTGCTCTCTCTCTGTTTCTGAGACAAGCCAAGTTGGCAGCAGGTTGCCTTCATGTCTCTGCACATTGACTAAACACTCACACTGTCCTCTGCACAGCGCTCTTATTATTGAATTTGTCGAAGGATATAAATTCCCACATAATTCATTCAAGAGCAAACAGCCTTGCACTCTGTCTGTATCTACACAGTAAAACAGAGCGGTGCTATCTTATCTACTGGTGTCTATGAGTGAAGGAATGAATCGCGTCAGCGTTTGTTTTGGGACTGAGCTCTGCTTGAAGGGTCACCATAACTCTGCAAGCTGAGCCCGTGTCATCGCAGTCCTGATAGTTAGGAATCTCAACGCCTGGGTCCAGCCGACCTGATAAGTAATATTTAACTGACCACAGCGACAGCACACCTCCACAACTCCAACATGACTCATCACGGTCATCATCAGCTGGGGAACACATACACAACAGATACAATGGGTAAATGAAAGCAACCTCCAGTTGAATCACTTAAATCTTTGAGTGCCATTGATGTATTTTGACGTCAAAGTGGTTTTTCAGCAGCGGGTTGCCTGCAAGTAATTTTGGGCCTTCTGGGAGATGTAGTCGGAGCATAAATAAACGGTATATACGCCACTGAAATCAAAACAGGAAGAGGAGACAATCGCAATCAGAGAGCAAAATGGAGAGATCCTGGACAAAAAGTGGCATTTTTGGAGAAAGTGGCCTCTGAAAAATGGAAGCCAGAACTAAAGTTCTTGCTAACAACCAACAGGGGGTGACTCCTCTGCCTGCAAAAACAAATAGTTTTATACATATATATGTATACACACGTATGTATACATATATATGTATATATACATATATATACATGTATATATACGTATATACATATATATACGTATATATACATATATATGTATATATATATATATATATATATATATATGTATATACGTATATATATATATATACGTGTGTGTGTATATATATATACACACACGTATATATATATGTAAATATATATACATATATACTGTATATATATATATATATATATATATATATATATATATATATATATATATATATATATATAAAAAGTCTGTTTCTTGCTTGATTTATTACCTCAGTAAATATTGTAAACACAAGTTTATGGTCTGAATTGCTACTGCCAAGTCTTCTTCAATACAGCATGATGTTCATTTAGGGAATTATGGCCCCATTTACCCATAAAAGAGAGAGGAGTAAATAGATCAAAGTTTGGTGTTATGTCTTTGGGGTCTGTCCATCACACACACACACCCTTAGGGTGAGGAAACTATTTATGGTGAAAGTGGGCAGAAAGTGTAAACACATGTCTAGCATCCTTTGAAAAAAGGACAAATATTTCACCCCTTTTTCCTCCCTTCATCTCTCTGAGGGATCCCCACCTCTCACCTCCGTTCCTCTAGCTCCACCATATCCCATTCTCCTCCATGCCTTTCAGCCAGAGGGGGAACATAAATCACAGGCCATGAAGGCGATAGGAGTGGAGAAGCACACGCAAACCATTTGAGCAAATGCATGTGAAAGGGAGAGACGTCATGGGCCGGCGTGGAGAGGCTGGGTGCTTTTTGTGTGGGTGGAAACAATCCCTTCCTTCATGAGAGCAAGATACGACAGAAAAGACGTCACCAGACCCTGAAACAGCTCTGTGGCGCCTCCACTGCCATCACACAGGTGTTACTGTCCTCCTCTAATCCGTTCATTTCACAGCATCCACTCACCGCTCACTGATTCAAGGACATTGTTGTCATGCTCAGTATCACTGAATCACAAACTGAAGCCTGAGAGGTGACAGTGAGTGAAAACAGTGAAAGTGACTGTGACCTCTTAATTTATCTTAATATATTTATCCATTCTGCCAACAACGCAACATCCAACACAACCATAAGTAAATATAAAATTTCTTCCATATATTAAATATACAGGGGTTGGACAATGAAACTGAAACACTGGCCAATTTAGTGTTGGAGGTTTCATGGCTAAATGATGTGACCAGCCTGGTGGCCAGACTTCACTGATTGCACATTGCACCTGTAAGAGCAGAGTGTGAAGGTTCAATTAGCAGAGTAATAGCACAGTTTTGCTTAAAATATTGCAATGCACACAACATTATGGGTGACATATCAGAGTTCAAAAGAGGACAAATTGTTGGTGCACGTCTTGCTGGCACATCTGTGACCAAGACGTATCAAAAGCCACGTTATCCAGGGTAATGTCAGCATACCACCAAGAAGAATGAACCACATCCAACAGAATGGTTCAAACATTGTATCCTGAAGGCAGTGCCAGGATATTAGGATGATAATGCACCAATACACACAGAAAGGCTGGTGACAGAGTGGTTTGATGAACATGAAAGTGAAGTTGAACATCTTCCATGGCCTGCACAGTCACCAGATCAAAATATAACTGAGCAACTTTGGGGTGTTTTGGAGGAGCGAGTCAGGAAACGTTTTCCTCCACCAGCATTACGTAGTGACCTGAACACTATTCTGCAAGAAGAATGGCTCAAAATCCCTCTGGCCACTGTGCAGGACTTGTATCTGTCATTCCCAAGACGAACTGATGCTGTAGTGGCCGCAAAAGGAGGCCCTACACCATACTAATGAATTATTGTGGTCTAAAACCAGGTGTTTCAGTTTCATTGAAGAAGAAGAAGAAGAAGAATTCCTTTATTAATCCCTCAATGAGGGAAATTACATTTTTTCACTCTGTTAGTATATATACATATATTTTTCAGTTGCACATTACACACACAAGTCATGAAACAAACACATGCACATGCATTAGAGGAGAGGTGTCAGAGTGAGGGGGCTGCCCCTTATCCAGGCGCCCCGAGCAGTTGGGGGTTCAACCCCTGTACTTTATATGCTACCATAATGAAAGTAGATCTCAGTGGTGGTCTTTTTCTCCACTGCAATTATATATATCCAGTATATGACCATGGTTTTGTGGGATTACAAGCTTGCTCAACTGGGGCAAAGACTTAAGAAGAGTTATATTTTTATGGAACAAAACATCCCCACTGAGAGAGTGTGTTTTTGTTTTCAGCTTCATTTAATTTATTTTATTGCTAACTCTGTAAAGCACACTGATTAAATCTGCAAAATAGACATGATAAGCCTAAAATGCACTACAAACACATTTGATTTGATTGCTTGATGTAAAGTATATTTTATAGACTGATAAAAGTTGTTGGAAAAGGGGAATATTATGACATTTCACAAGCTCAGACGACAACTTCTTTTATCTTTGCAGCTGTATTGGAATCTTCTCAAAGAGGAAATTGAGACACCAACAGGAAAAAAAACTCTATAAACTCTCTGAGCCCTCCAACCTAAGACCCAAGCCACATGTCAGTGATAAAAGATTAATAAATGGTGTTCCTCATTTAACCATCACAAGCCAGATGATGTTGTATGACCACATGCCTGGTCATACTTCACACCATTTGAAAATTATTTTTGCAGTGGCAGGGGAATTCCATGATATCCAGCACTGTGGAAAATCACTTAGTTCTGCCACCACGTTTGTTTGAGACCTCAAACCTAGTAAGCCTGGACACATTTAAACAAACACCACACTCATCAGATTCTTTAATATCAGATATATCATCCCTAATCTGAAGTTGCAGAAATAGAAACGCTGATGGCACAAACTCTTCACACAGTATCATTACCAAACACACACACACACACACACACACACAATGTTGTGGCATGCAGATGTAAGTGATGGAGGCCTCCAAGAGATTAGCTTTGGGCGAGCGAGAGAAGATAACTCAAAAGTAATTTGTCACTATGATAGGTGATCTGTCATAAATGCTCCTTAGGGTTTGATCTGAGCTAAAACATGCCAGCACTGCCAGGCACAGCGCCCTGGAGGAGTCCACTGTGTGTGTGTGTGTGTGTGTGTGTGTGTGTGTGTGTGTGTGTGTGTGTGTGTCTGGCTGTGTGTGTGTGTGTGTGTGTGTGTGTGTGTGTGTGTGTGTGTGTCCCTGCTGGCTGTGGTTGGTCAGTATGTGTGTTTGCCCCTCTGGTCATGTCTATGGTAGCACTAAAGCCAAAGTAATCTGGCACAACATACACACTCACACATATGGGGGATAGAGAGAGAGAGAGAGAGAGAGAGAGCGAGCATCGGCCTTGCCTGGCATTGTGTTGGCCGGCCTTTTGGCATCACCTCCTCCCTCTCCTCCTCTCTGCCTCCTTCCTGCACCCCTGAAGTGCACGGTTAATCTCTAAGCTCTATCCCCATTTAAAGACAGGGACATCACGCAGACCTGCCTGTCTGCATTGCATTCTAACACACACACACACACACACACACACAGAAAGAAAGAGAGCAGCTCAGCGGGCTGCTAAGCACTGCAGTGGCAGCAGCAGCGAGCCAAAGTATCTGTCTGGTTTTTCCACGGTCCAAAAATGGCCCCAGCGGCGAGCATGTGATGGGCTTGGAGGACGAGATAAGGAAGAGAGGGGGGACTTTTTTTGCAGATGCTCGTAGGCAATGCATCTGAAGCTGCATGCTCACACTCTCATGCACTCTCATGGACTGTTTGTCAGATGAGGATGCGTGTGTGTGAGCTTTAAATAGCATCCTGAATGTGAGCACGTGCACTTGACCTCGAGGTACGAGGGCCTGTAGGGTGAACTGAAGCTTCATTTTTGAGGATATTTATTCTTCGCTCAACCCTTGAGTCCTCGAAAAGTCTCTCCACAAGATACAACCTTTTGCTAATCATTTAAGTAATCCACTTCTCCCCTGAATGATATTCATCTCTACACTCAGCAACTACTACTTAAAAGTCCAAAAACACAAAATAAATACCTGTATTCACTTTAAGCACTGCATGGCCACGGCCTTCTTGGTTGTTTATAATCCTTGTGATCAATTGTTGCACACATTGCTAGTCCTTCTGGGAGGCTGTCAGCTGGGAATTTAAACTGGCATGTACAGACATGTAGATATTGACCTCTAGTGGGCAGAATGTGAATCTGGCAAGAATTTCAGCTCTGCTTCTAATTCTCCAAACTATCATAAAAATAACATTTTTCAGATGGAGTACTGCAGCGAGTATTTGTTACAGCGTTTCCGGAGGCAGGCGGGGAAATGTGTGTCCTATCAGGGAAAATATTTACTTTAAAAATTGAGACACTGACATGGCATCTTCCAATAAATAGGCTGACTCCTGCAGCAAAAGTGTGGTTTGTCCAGTTGTATTTTCACTTCTCTAAAAACATTTCTGCCACAGCCTGGTGGTTTAAAACTCTTCCTCCACCAGCTCATTTTCATTTCATTTATACAGCACAGTTTTTGGATGAAGCAGATTTATAATACCTGCACTTTTATTAAAACAAATAACTGCTTACAACAGATGGATTGTCATTATAATGAACCTGTGTACATGAGTCAAAATAAAGTTGACAAATATTTTTTCAAAAATCCATAAATAAAAGCTTATTTTGAATAGCAGTAAGTGGTTTCCATGTTAAATTTTCATCTACTATTACACTAAATTTCTGACACCTTTTCTATCACAACTCCATTAATAGACAACGACAACATTTTCATCCTTTTTTCTTTTTTGTACCGACAATTCATTTATATCAAGCCATTTTCTGAGTTTAACCGTCTCATTCTTTATACTATCTGTTAACATTTTTAAATCATCTCTTGAAATAAGAACTCATCTGTGAACAGAGAAAACTGGGGTGAAGTTTTCCTTTACTGGCCTGTGAATGTTAATTTTCTGATTAATTGTTGTTTGTATGCATGCTTGTTAAACTTGGTTAGAAAGTAATATTTGATTTCTGTCAAACCATTGACTGCTCTACAAGCTGAGCCACAGCCTCCTTAGAACATAACCAACATCACCAAGAGCATGAGGAAATATGACATATATGATATTTTATTTTGTAGGCTGATCTTTTAGTGCAGACAGCCCTTTGGCGGTTCTTAACTGTCCCGTTAGAGGTGGTCATAGTCAAAATTGTTTTCTTGAATGCTGATTAAGCAGTGGGCACGATGTTGGCTCATTTTACTATGTCTGGTCCTTATTTTCATAGCCTATTGAAAATGCTTCATATGAAGAAATAAAATGAGTATACTGAGCAGAACAGACTTCAGTTTATTGGTCCACAGTACACAGTCTATGGACAGATTACAGGTGCAGTTCCTCTGTGTCCCTGTGGGGGCAGCAGTGAGCCGGAGCGCCTGACCCGGTGAAGAGCATATCCGGTTCATTTCCGGGTTAGTGCTGACGCGAACCGTGGTCTGAGGGATGCAGTAAAGTTGTAAGAGAGCGAAACAAGGCATTCAGAGAACTAAGTAAGAATATGTCAGAAGAAAATTTTATGGAAAACAAAAGGAAAAGGGCAGAAGCTCGAAGAACTATAAAGGTTACAGAAAAGAAGATGGGGAGAATTGAAAAAGCATACGGCTCAATGTGGAGAGAGGGCTTACTTATTAAGTTGAGTAAACTGGGTATAGAAGGGAGAATGTACAACTGGATGATGGATTTCTTGACTGAAAGGAAAATAAAAGTCAAAGTTGGATCAGATTTCTCAGAAGACTTTGGGGTGGACAATGGTATACCACAGGGAAGTGTAGTCAGCCCAATACTGTTTAATATTATGATAAATGACATATTCTTGAACGTCAGTGGAAGTGTAAAATCTGCATTGTATGCAGATGATGGGACCATATGGATGAGGGGCAGGAATTGTGCATTTCTAATAGAAAATATGAAAACAGCTATAAAAGAAGTTGAGAAATGGTCATATGATTGGGGATTTAAGCTGTCAGCAAGCAAGTCATGTTATCTGATGTTCACAAACAAACGAAAGTTAGAGACTGGAAAACTGACATTGTATGGTCAACCAATGGAGATGGTATCTGGGATTATGGCTAGATAGTAAGTATACTTGGAAAACCCATTTGAATCATCTGGAAACAAAATGTAAAAAAAGTAATTAACTTATTACGTGCTGCAGCTGGATGTGATTGGGGGTCAGATAAACAGTCGCTTTTTGATATATATATATATATATATATATATATATATATATATATATATATATATATATATAGAGCTCTGATGAGATCTGCATTAGATTATGGATGTATAAATGTGCAAAAAATTGATTGATTGCAGTATAGAGCTTTACGTGTTTGCACTGGAGCCATAAAGACAAACTCAATCAATGCCTTACTAATTGAAGCAAAAGAGACTCCATTAGAGATTAGAAGAGAAAAGATCACACTTACCTAATGGGCCAGGCTTAAAGGAAGTGGAGAAGAACATCCTGCTGCAAGCATATTACAGACCTGTATGTCAGGTTCCAGAGGCGAGGGTTTGGATGGACAATGAGTGTATGTGCGGAAGAATATGGAATAAAGGACATGGAATTTACTTAGTTAGTAGCATTCCCCCATGGTTATATCCTGAGGTCAAGGTGGATGCTGAAGTCTTAGAAATGAAAAGGGAATGGAATATGTGGGAAGTGGGAGTCAAGACTGACATGTATATCAGATACAACTTTTTTGGTTATCTAAAAATTTATACAGACGGATCCAAGAACACAGAAGGGTGCGTGGGAATAGGGGTGTACATACCTGAGTTTAATATATGAATTGCCAGACGGTTGTCAGATCATCTGTCAGTGGTTAGCGGAGAAACGGTGGCGATCATTATCAGTCTGCAGTGGGTGGAGGAAGTCAGGCCGGACAGGGTGGTGGTGTGCACAGATTCACTCTCAGTACTGGAAAATTTACAGTCAACAAATTCTATCAGGGAGGACTTGATCATTGAACTTCAGCACAGTTTATTTAGATTACATAAGGGTGGTTTTGTTGGGTAAAAGGCAATGAAATTGTAGATAAATTGGCAAAACAAGCACTGGAAAGGAATATAACAGTTCCAATCCCTCTCGGGAAAGGAGAGACAAAAGCACTTATAAAGAAGAAAGGGATGGAAATATGGCAGAGGAGGTGGGATGGGGATCAGAAAGGAAGAGAGTTTTACAGAATACAAAAGTCAGTAACAACAAAGACTGTCAAAGAAAGGAACAGAAGACAGGAGGTTATTATGAAAGACTAAGAGTGGGGCACACCTGGCTTAATGACACATTATATAACTTGGGGAAAGGTGTGACAGGTGTGATGTTAAAGAAAGTGTGGGGCATGTATTATTAGGTTGTCCAAAATACATAGTGGAGAGAGAGGTATTGAAGGAGGCAGTCAGAGCAGAAAGGCGTGAATGGAGTCTGTTGGGAATATTAGGAACAGAGGGAGAAGGTGAAGGAGTGAGGGCGGTGAGAAAGGCTCTCATAGCACGAGGCTGATGGACACAATCTGAGGTATGTGAGGTGATACTACACACTCTTGTACAGTAGGTGGCGGTATGCACCTTTAAGCTGTTCCGCCAATTAAACAAGAACCAGTTGGTGGCGGTAATGCACCAATACGTTGTTTGCCAACCGCCAATAAAACACCACAAGAAGAAGAAGAAGAAGAAGAAGAAGAAGAAGAAGAAGTAGTAGTAGTGCTGACGCGTCTCTCTTCTCTTCATCCACCGACGTGTCAGTCCTCTTGTACCCAGAGCTGAGCGGCAGACAGCCCGGTCACCCCGCACACATGGCTCCCAAAGGCAACAGCAAGCAGCAGTCAGAGGAAGATCTTCTCCTCCAGGACTTCAGCAGGAACCTTTCAGCCAAGTCCACCGCTCTCTTTTACGGAAATGCGCTCATCGTTTCTGCCATCCCCATCTGTGAGTACCGGAGAGGCTGGAGCAGCTAGCCGATGCTAACTAGCTTAGCTAACTCTGCTTCACGGGAGCACTTATTTCCGATAAACTGACTAAATGATGTGTTAATCAAGAGTAATCTGATTTAACTCTAATGCTACATACACTTTGGAAGACTGAATAGCAAAGTAACACTAGAATTTGATGAATAACTCAGTAGACAGCTGTCGTTGCTAACTCAGATGTGAGCTTGGCTTATGATTACCGTAATATACTATATAGGTGGCTGATAGTTTTTGTAAATATGGTGTAATGTTTTGAAAAGCAACATGATAAAACCAAGGAAGTTCTGTTCAATTTTTATGTATTTTAGTGGAGAACTCTCAGACTGTATTTAGCTAACATTACTGTGCATTTACACACTTGATCATTTCACCACTACTGATTGACTCTTATCTTCTAGGGCTGTTTTGGAGGATTTGGCACATGGACCTTGTCCAGTCTGCTGTCTTGTACGCAGTGATGACTCTGGTCAGCACATACCTGGTGGCCTTCGCCTACAAGAACGTCAAGTTTGTTCTCAAACACAAGTAAGAAGAATAAACTTCTACTTTTCACATATGACGTTTGTCTTTCCCATATGTGCAGATTAGTCGGCTCAGGGGTGCCCTCATGTCAGCGTCACACTGCTGATAACTTTTAATTTCATCAAGTTGATGGGCACAGAAAAGTCATTTGGTACACAAAGTTCCATATAGGGGAAAAATAGGTAGGGCTGCTGTGTCAAACAATAAAAAAAATATTTCACAGGTACTAAATATTTATCTCTTAATCTTCCAGAGTTGCCCAGAAACGCGAGGATGCCGTTTCTAAAGAGGTGACCAGGAAGTTGTCTGAGGCAGACAACCGCAAGATGTCCCGCAAGGAGAAAGACGAAAGGTAAACCGTGCATCAAATTGTAAAGCCATACCTCAGCACTTTGTTGCACTGGGACTTTGAAAAATGCATAAATGTGGTGTTAATCTCTGTCTTTGAAGAGAACAGTCCAGGGCTACGGGTCGACTAAAGATTGCTTTCATAGTCAGTTTATTGGTGAATGATTTTCTTGATTAATCATTTGGAATATTCAGTTTACTGTCTTTAGAGGAGTAATGTAACCTAAAAACATTCAAATATAAGAAGCTGCAATCAGAATTTTCAAACTGTCAAACTGATTAATTGAACAGTCAATGCATTGATTAATCATGTGAAAAAGTAAACTTTAATAACACATGGCAGCCTAAGATGTGTGCTGAAATTATTTTTGTTTGTCTAGGATCCTGTGGAAGAAGAACGAGGTCGCCGACTACGAGGCCACCACCTTCTCCATCTTCTATAACAACACCCTCTTCCTGGTGCTCGTCATCATCGCCTCCTTCTTCCTGCTCAAGAACTTCAACCCCACTGTGTATCCTTTAATCACTGAGTCAGCACTCGTTACATCTGGGATTGCTCTGTATTATCAGTCATCGGATGATCTTTCTCCACATGGCATCTGGCTGAGTTACACTTCACTCAGGTGAAAGCAGGTGCTGCACATTCCTTCCAAATTCCTGTTTTGCCTTAACCTATTTTATTCCAGCAACTACATTCTGTCCATCAGCGCCTCCTCAGGACTCATCGCTCTTCTGTCCACAGGCTCCAAGTAAAGGAGGAAGAAAAGCTGGAGGGTTGGGATCAGGGTTAAAGATGGGCGTACGCTATACTGTTTTTTAAGTTAGGAATGGGGTGTAAGGGACAATGTATCACATTTCAGCTTCATGAAATTCATGATCAAATGTCTGGAGAGTGTTTCTCCAGTTTTGTTTTCGTTTTTTTTTTGTAACAAATAAAGCAACCAGGTACACTTGTTCTCTGTGTTTGAGACAAACGTTACACTCATGTTTCCATTGGCAATGCGTTTAATTAGAATCACACTTTCATATAGACTATTTACAGAGAAACCACTGTTCAGGAGAGAAATGACACACTCATGGTTTGGATGTCATAACACAAAAACAGGAACAAAGTCAATGTCAATTCTCATCCACGAATGTACACGCTGTAGAAAACAACACTGATCTGCAGAATAAATGACATTTTTTTTAAGAACTCATCAAGACTGGCTTCATCCCAGAACAGGAAATCTTGGGTTTAAAGGTCATCATTGTCACAATGCAGGTTTTCATGTGTCAGTTTCTAGCTTTGCTCCATCTTGACCTTCAGACCTGTTTCTCAGAGTGTGATCACACTGAAGAACAAGTCACTGTTCTCTTAGACCACAATGATAACTTTAGGCCAGTTTCTCTACATTGTCATATCACTGCATCAGTGGGAATGTAGTTGCTTGTTTCCCACTGTTGAGCTGTTAAATACTCTTTCTGAGGACAAACCGATGCTCCTTGAAGAAAAACACTTCTACCTCTCTGCGACTCTAAAGGCAAAGCCGTAAGGAAGGACTAAATAATTACCTCAACACAAACTGCTGTGAGGATCTCACTGCTTTGTTTTGTCCAAACAAGGCAATGTTTAATATTTACTGTAGATTATTATCTACCCATATAAGAAAATACGTTTCTCATTTTGTTTGTTGGACAGCATCTGAACACCATTAAACAACTCGTGTGATGAAAGACATCCCTGAATTTTGTGTTGCTGTAGTGGGACTCAAGTCAAGGCACTCTGTCAGGTGGAGCAGTGTCCACTCACACCGGCAGGCCGCGGTCCAACATGGTCACTGACTCGCATTGAGAGGCGGCTTGTTGACTTGCAACCAAACGTAAAGTGCACAACATGAGTTACACTTCATCATATATTCTAACTTTATTTTAGTATACATGTATAGACGACATCTTGCACATATTTTGATAATAGAGTCAAACAGCTGTAAATGAAGTAAAGAAATGATGCTTTTTTCATTAGTGCTGGTTGTTTATATTATACTGATTGAACCCAAACACTGCTCACTGCTGATGATTCATTCCAATCAGCATTAATATCATTTTCTGGCAAAAGAAAAGACAATTCCTTTGACTGAAATCTGGACGGCGTTTGTGCTACAAGTCAACAAATGTTCGCTGAGGACGAGACGGTGACTCAGCTGGAGCCTGGCCAACGTTTCTGCTGATCACTGTGAGGTGATGGCTTGTTTTCCAGATGAAAAAGAACCAGAAGAACATGAACTGTGAGAGCTGAGCCACCAGGGCAGAGATAATGAGTCAAGGTCAGCGCGCAAGTTTGAACAGAAGCTCCTTCTTTAAATAATGCCACTATTATTACAGATTTTATAATCTGACTCCCTAATACAAAGAAAATGTACCCTCACTCACTCCTCATAAACATGTCTATTAAATATCGTTCAGGAGCCAGAAATGAATTCTGTGAAGTTGGACCGAGGATGGGATGAAAAGTGACTCAAACACCGCGGCTGATGCAGTGATTGTGCACCAAAATAAGTCTATTTACATCATATTCATACATTAGGCATACAGTACTGAGTAGTCCTCATTTTCATGAGGGGCTTTGCTTATGTTACAAGGGTATGCATTAACAATATATGTACACATGTAACATCTCCATAATTCTCCAAACAATATGTCAAAATGTCAAAATAAATCTCTATCAACTACTCTAGAATAAATACTGTAATCTTTGCCACATCCCAAACACCTTGCCCCTATGCCTCTTTATTCCATTAACAAGCAATGTTTGCAGTTATTAGAACCACGACCCGCCAGGAGGTCAGTCATCATTTTTTTTTTTTTTTAAACATAGATTTCCTATATAAGTCCTTTTCTGCAAGGTTTGATGAGGCAAACAGCAACACAGCTTCGGTTCACAGGCAGAAAAGGAGCCAAATGTCTCTATAATGTATAATGAATGCAAACTGAGAGAAAAGTAGTCCACTTATTATGCAAAGCATTATTTCTCTCTTCTGTCATCTACTGAGGCAGAGCAGCAGTTCCTGAAAGAGCCCACTCGAGGGCGACATGCTTCACTCGCTCCTCATCGATGCTTCTTCACAGGTTCACAGACAGCAGACGAGCTCGCAGTGTTTTTGGATCAAATTTCTTTCTGCTCTTTGTAGAAAAGTAAAGAGAGGCATACTATAACAGGAGGAACATGCACCTGTTGGTTAATACACTCCAGATTTGCAGCCTATCATATCTACTGGAAACTATTCTGTTCTAGACTAAACATAGGACTGGTAGGTAGTTTAAAGCTAATTCAAGCTAAAAGGGGACTGGTCTGTTGAGGCCTCATTCATAAAGCTCTTTTTTAAAAAATTTTTTTTTTTAAGAAGTATGAGCATGTTTTATCCCACGACTTGAGCGCGTACCTCTGACACAAGAGGTGAGAGTATTGAGCTTGTATGGTAATTGTGATTGCTGCGCTGCATAGCAAGTGAGCGAAAGCACTGACTATCTGCCTCATTTATGCAACAAAAGCGTCTTCATGTCTACTTCCCTAAGCCACCTCCAGTGTACAAGTCTGAGGCGCTTGTATTGATGCATTCAGCTTGTGGCACAGCGATTCTCATGAATAAAATATGTGCTCAGTATGAACTGTGTGCTCAAATTAAATTGTGGGTGGAAGTCTGGGCATTACAGAGGAAGGCTTGAGCCCTGAGGGTCTGAGTCACTGGATGGATGTAGGTGGGAAAAGTGAACAAGTAGCAAAACTGTTTCACTCAACTACTGCTATCAGGGTGCCCTTTAGCAAGGCACTTTTACTTGAAAGACTCCTGCAGCGGTTTCATACAGTACTGCTCAAATCCTGCCTGTAAATGTGTAAAATGATGTGCATGTGTATCACAAACTGTAGTTGAAATGAGGTGTAGTGCTCTGCATGGGTAAGAATAAGCTCTGCATAGTTATATTTGGAGTGAAATGGTTAACACCTTAGTTTGGGGGCAGAGTTTTGACTAAGAGGCTTTCAAGGCTGCAGAGAGCAGAGTTTGTTAAGCGTCTCTTGGCTGAGCTGAACTGGACCTGAGATGAACCTGGTAGAGCTGGACTGAGCGAGGCTGTCTGATCCAGGCTGAAGTGGGCCAGACCAGAGCTGAGCGGGGCCCAAGGAGAGAACCACGGGGCTTAAACATTGAACGGCGGGTCCATGGTAGCAGTATGGTTAAGTAGGTAGGAGGGCTGACCTCACGGTGGGTTCACCAGCCTGGTCTAAGAGCGGTAATCCTTCTTACTGTACGGCCTGTTGCCCAGGATGTGGTCGACTTCAGACACAACATGAGACGTCATCTTAGGAAGGACCTGGGCGACAGAGAGGGAGCTAAGTTGATTGTGCTTGGCAGGAAGGAAGTGAGAAATACAAGGAGCCAAAAGTGCATAAATAGAGATTCTGATGATATGGGGAACCTTTTGGTCTGGAAATCAATGGAGATGGAGGGTGGATGCAGATGAGGAAGCTAAGCAGGAAGTGTCTCTGATCACAGGTAAAAGGTACTGCTGTGTGTGTGTTTCTGCATGTTCCCACCTGTATGGCCCCGAGGTTCTCAGTGAGCTGTTCAGGGTTCGATGTTCCCAGAAGAACTGAGCTCACGCCTTCATTTCTTAGACACCACGCTGGCGAGAGAACGACATGTCGATGTTCACATAGCAGCCACTTGATGGCGCACTGCTGATTTATTACTGTCCTACTACAAACCAGAAATAATAATAACAAATGATAATGCAGTTCTTCTCTATTTGCTCTGCCTGGATGCATATAGCAATTTATCACATGGTGTAAATCCAAGGGTTTTGTTTTAACCCATGTACGTATTCCCGACTCTAAAGCTTACATTTTTGCCAGCCATTTTTCAAAGTAAGCCACAGTTTGAGAGCACTTCCTTCCACCTTCCAGGTAGCTCAGATATTTCACATAAGAGTGCAAATGAAAACAGATCTGAAAAGTCTGCGTGTCGGTGAAAATCAAACCCACGACAAGACAAACAATAAGCAAACACAGGCTGTGTAAAGGATCACATCTTGCATTAAAAAGCTTCCTGTCTGCTGTTTTCAAAGCCCTGCTTCTGGCTGCTTCCACAGTGTTTGTCATGAGAAGGTGAAGCCTTACCCACAGCCAGCTGAGGCAGAGTGCAGCCCAGCTTCTCTGCTATGTGATTGAGCTCCTTCAGCTTGGCCTGCTGCTTCCTTCCATCCTCGCTCACTATTTTCTCCTTCAACCACTGATACGACTGGCAGGAGAAACAAACACAGGTCAGACAAAGAAGCAAGAAGTAGAGAAGGATCAAACAGAGGGAGCTACGTACAGAGGTCTGTAATAAGAGACAGAAGAGGAGTGAAAGATGAGAGTAAAGTCAAAGCTTGGGGCTCTCAGCTGTGATCAAAGGTAAACACTTAATATGAATATGACTCAGCCTTTGAGCCACTGGAGCCTATATTTCAACAAAGACAACTTGTATTGATCTGCTTCTTCGACACATACCAGAGGAAACAGTTTGGGATGAATAATTCGCTTGATTATTGATATACTTACAGGTTTTTGTATAGGTTTACAACAGGGATTCCCAACTCCTCAGTGTGGATGTGAGTTATGAGAAGGTTTCCCTCTCAGGCTCTTTACTTTTTTAAAATCCCAAAGAGGTGAAAAAAACTAATTTATTATTAATTATTGGCATTTCTTTCCATAGATGAACGCCTCAAAAAAGTGGGAAAAGGCTGAGAAAATTGTTGAAACAAATAATTCTATATCTTGAGCCATGAAAAAGGAGACAGGTGCCAACATCATTTTAGAAAAAAAAAGTACATTAAATGTGGGAACAGAGCAGATTTAAAATAAACTTCAGAACACACCTTCATGGAAGCCCTGGAAGATTCAGGAATGCCATTTTCATACTTTCCCGTGATGATGCCGCACGCCAGCGGTGACCACGTCATCGCCCCGACTCCTGTCACCATGGAGACCATGAAGAGTCAAACAGGAGGACTATTGTTAAGATGAGCCGAAGGCAGGTGTGAAATAAATGTGCGAGAACAGTGCCAGGAAAGTGAAAAGATAATGACTAAAACGAGCATCGAGAGAAGGACAGAAAGTTTAATTCATGTTGTGAATACAAGAGTTTTCTCTCGTCTCTGTCAGCACTGATTGATGGAACACTTGCCTATCTTGTGGTAAAGTTCAGGCAGTTGCACTTCTACTTTCTCCCTCTGGAAGAGATGATACTCTGCCTGCTCACACACTGGAGGGATCAGATTAAACTGTCTTGCCACTGAATACGCCTCCTAAAAAAAAAACAAGAGGACAGAGAAAAGGGGCGAGAATTAATGAAAGGTTGTTGTGATGCTGCATCTCACTGCGGCATCGTCTAATGAAAATGCCGCACGTGTTTTTTCCTCTGGTGTCAATAAATGAATGTGTGGAGGAGCTGCAGAAAGTGATGGGTTAAACTCAGTTTGGTGATGGGGGTGTTAATCAGCTTGTGGGAGCGTGGCACAAATTAAAATGCAGGGCTCACAGTAAGCAACCAATCAATATTCCATATCACAACTCTCCGAGGCATCATATTCAAATTTCCTCCTGTGCCTTCTTATCAGGGTTTCCATGTGTGCTTCATGATCACATGCCAGAGGAGACGCTTCTTTAAACATGTCAGGATCAAAGAGCAGTTAAAGGGGGAGAACGCTTCAGCGTTACATCGGCTGAATTACTCTTCCAAATTACATGTTGGCCTTCTGTGCTGCAACCCATGACACACGCTTCAAGCCTGCACAGAGTGTGTGTGTGTGTGTGTGTGTGTGTGTGTGTGCGCGCTGTGCTGCTGCTTTGTCATACACTAACAAGACATGTTTACTCCCCCATTATTGACTCTATCTAAATTACACAGCTTTCATCTGGGCTTGTGTTGCATGAAGAGATCTGCTTCGTTTCACCGTGATCACAGAGAGAGGAAGTCAACACAGAGGGGGAGGAAGACGAATGGGTGTTAGGTCCTTGAACGTGCTCATTTCATGACTCCCTGCTGTGGCTTCATACTCTCTGTATATATTTATTCGGGCAGCAGGAGGTAGATTGTACCTGACAGGAAAAAAAAACAAAGATGGAAACCAGAGATTCTCCATGGGAATAATTCCTCAAACTTTCACACTGTCCAATTTTCCATTTTCCTCTCATTTCATCCTTCATTTCATTTCTCTTTCTCTATCATGACGATGCACAAGCGACATGCTGCTTTAGATGTAACAAGGTTCAGAACATAACTAGTGGTTTCCTGAGAGTTTACTCTATGCAACACTGAAAAAAAAAAAAATATATATATATATATATTTGAATCCAACTTTCTACCGCGTTTAGTTGGGGTGTCCCAAACTTTTTCACTTCTGATGCAAACTTGAGTGTTGGCCAATACTGATATTGATCCAATACGACATCAGAACTAACCATACAGACTTTTATTACTTATTTTGTAGTATGGGGTGAAAGGTTTGATCAAGTGATATTACTCAAACAGAGAACGATAGTCAGCAACAGTAGTTACGAGGAAAAACTGACCCATTTATTATTAACCGATGGGTTACATCAGTTTTAACCTTAAACAACAATATTCTACAATTGAATAAAATAAATAAAAAAATAAATTAGAAAACGCTGAAAAACTAGTTAAGTTAAACTAGTGGTTATTTAGTGCAAAAGAACCACTAGTTTATCTTAAACATGAGCATGTTCTACAATTGAACAGAATAAAGTCTGGAATGAAGCACTTATATCTGAGATTTTAGATCCCGGGCGATGTAAGCCGATACTCTTTTTTTTTAGCTGATATGGGACAGAAACACCCCTCTACACGTATTTATCTTCACGGCTCGGTGCAAGCAGTCATACGATAAATATGTCTGAGTGAGTATAAAAAAAGTAGAGTCCTCACTCCAAACCAGGTGGTGGTAATGAGCCTAAAAGATGCCAGCAACCGTAATTAACTACAGAAGAAGAAGAAGAAGCAGTTACAAAAACAAATGAATAAGAAAGTATTTAGTTGGAAGTAGAAAAGCCACCAGCATGGGAACACTTTGGCTTCTCAGTGCAAAATAATGGCGATGGTAAGAGACTGGTGGATGGCACAAAAACTGTCGTTTGCACAAACAAGGGATTTAACTTTGTATCTTGGTACATGCCATATAAACATACTGTGTTAACATATATCTTTTCTTTTTAATCTCTTAATGTGCAATACCACTGTTATTTACCTGTTATTTATTCATCGATACCATTTACAACAGTCCATCCACTGTGTTCACGTTCTATATATGATGCCTTAATGCACTCTCCACTTTGCTGCTGTAATGATGTAAATGTCCCCGCTTGTGGGACTAATAAAGGATTATCTTATCTTATAAACACAGTGCAGAGATAAGAACCAAAAGATAAGTGACTAAGAATAAATATGGGGTGCAAAAGCTCCGACTGCTGATATGTGGACCTCAGGCTGAGAGATGCCTCACCGTACCGAACCACAACGTTAGCGTTCATCTAGTCAGTGGGATATTAAATCTAATCTAACAAGATGGCATGAATATTTTACCCAGAATCTGAATCATAAAAAATAATTAATTGCATTCATTACTTCTGAGCGGCTGAAGTCAGTTCTGCTCTGCAGTACTGCAGCTCAGTAATAGGTGTTCATTTCCATTTAAATTAAAGTTGACACTCGGTTTGCTCCCTGTGTGCCATTTAGAAACTTTGCTTCACTAAGTAGGTTCAGGACTTACCTTCTATTTGGATTATAGAAACATTTACAGAGTAAATAAGTGATCTACTTGAATATTTTCATTATTTTTACTCCAAAAAACAGTTGTAATGAAATTACTCACCATGATCTCCATGGCAGTCCACCGAGACGTCCCCCAGTACATCGCCATTCCCTGGTTGATCACGTAGGTCATGGCTCGAACAATCTCTGCACAGACATAAACCCACATCAGACGCATCAGTCCGTTGGATGAACAATGAAATATTTATTGATCCTCTGTGTACAGTCCTACTAGGCAGCAACATTTATCCTGAAATGCTCCTCTCATCAAATGCAGCTCTGCTCTCCAAACAAACAAAACACATCCGTCCTGCTGGATCGACTTCAAACACTCAAAATTCATTCAACAAAACGAGTCGGGTCTTTTCGGAGTCGCACAGTTAAACCCTGGCTTTGTGCAAAGACAGAAATATCTCTGAGCATGTTTCCCCCTCCTCGTGAAGCAGCTGTTAAACAAGAATCAGTGTTTAAATTAAAGCCATAATTCACTGGGTAGAGTTAATTTCCAAATGTAATAGGCTTAATGAAGGTTTAACGAGCGAGAATCGACACAGGACAGACTATTATGTGTGGTCTGAAAATACAATCAGTGTCACCAGGTCACATCAGTCAATAGATGACATTAAAATCACTTAAAGTAATAAGGACCCAAATCCTCCGTTCTGCTGTGTTTATCTTATCCTAAAAGCTGGCCCTGAAAGAGAAAAGTCACTGAGAAAATGTTTAATTGTTTGTCCTTTTTTACACCAAAGATGAGGATAAAGAACATCAGAGGTGACGTCCTGGAGGCAGGAAATACAGTATATTCTGAATCAATGACAGCTACACAGCCTGAGAGATGATGCCAAAGGAGAGAGAGGGAAGAGAGAGAGAGAGATGGATGAAACCCAGATGACAAACAGAAAGGAAACATTAAACAGAAACAAGGAGAAAGCAGGCATTTAGGGATGGGTTTGCCATCAAAAACAGACAACTAAGAAACTGAACTGTGATGAATTGAGAGCACACACACTTCAACGACCTGATGAAGTGTAAAGATCAAACTCCTCAGAGGTCTCCTCCGGTCTCTCTCACCTACCGACGACTCATCACCCGTCCCGAACAACTCCAGGGACGAACAAACAAGCTGACATACTAAAGCCCCTCTGATCGCACTCAAGCCCCTGCATTTTTAATGACGCAATTAGCGCCAACACTGCAGACTGCGTGAGCCAACAGCAGTCAGGGCCAACACAAACTCAGATTAGGACTGTCATTAAGGTTATCCATCACTGCCCCGTGCTCACTCCAAGTATATTGCAATCCTTGTCCTGTGTCTGCATTACAGGCTGCTGAATGTACCAGAACATGAGGAAGGAAAAGGTCAGAGACAACAATGACAGACAAAGAAAAGCAGAAGAAGCAACGAAGTGAACACACACAGGAATTAATAACAAGACAAGTTGACTTTGATAATTAACAACCTGAAACACAGCTGCCTTACTAAATGCCATCCTGCCAAAGGGAAATAACACAGAACGAAACAAAGCAGACAGTCCTATCTATTGTTACTCCTGTCGTCCAGCTCCGGAAACATGCTGCGATTGTGACGCTGTGCTCACATTTAAATGCTACTTGCCTCAATTTCCGAGACGGGGAGCAAAAAAAAAAAAAAAAACTGAGGAAGGGAGTTGAACAAATAGTTGAAGGAATGAAACAGGAAATGAACACTGAGTGCAGACACTGGAGAAAAGTAAGTTTGCAGAACAATATAATATATTGGATCATAAAAAACAACTCCAACTCTCACTCCATCAGTCAGTCAGTGAAAGAAACAGATCTCTGTCAGATTCAGCTGCTAGGATCAGTGTAATAAAACTACTGCAGCTGCATCTTTACATGTGGAGCTTCCTGTAGCGTAACAGTCTATGCATCATCAGCAGCACATCAGTCAGTGCTCTACTTAAGCTTAATTACATATATTTTTGCTGAAGAAAAATAAGAGCATAAACAAATAATTAACATGCAACTTCGTCATTGATTAGCTGTGAGCACTAATTAATAAGGCATTGAGAGAAAATTGATGGGCTTTACCTATAGGATGCAACAGTTCATTTATGATGACTAATGAGGAACCAATGCACTATTAATATGCATGTCAATGAATATTCATTATAAGAGGAACATAGAACAGCTGCATCATCACCAGTTATCCTGAAATGTCTCCTGAAGACACCACACAGACACTGACATCGTTACCGGCTAAGATATTGTGTGAATTTATTATTTAGTTATTTTCTGAGTACACAGCTGCCCTCTAGCCGGTGAACATCAACATCAACAACCCCTCTCTCCAGAAGAGAAACCTGCAGCCAGCATCATGAACTCAGATGGCTCCACATCACTGATCTGATTGGATGCTTTGGTGTGAAGCTTGACTCACCCTCCATGGGAGTGTTGCTGTCAGGGCGGTTGGCAAAAACTACATCGACATACTCCAACTGCATCCTCTGCAGAGAGCCTTTCAGACCTGAGAGACAAAGACAGAGAAAGGCTGAGAAAGTGGAGGGTGATTGAATTAAGAAGCCCTCTGTAGTGGAGAAGAACATTCATTTAAGGTGTACAGTTGTTTTATTCATCCAGTGTCTGGATGTCTTACCTTCAATAATATGTTTCCTGGACAGTCCTCTCTCTGTCTCTGCTCTGATGGGACAAACACAAGCCAGCAATCAGTCATTAAATATTCTATGTGTACATTTTACTCCACAGACAAAACAGTAAAAAGAGTCAGTTCCTCTTATTTCTGAGCTCTTCTGTCATGTGACTAACAGTAAATAACTGAACAGATAATAATATTGGACTTTCATGCACGAAAAGTCACTTTTAAATCACTTTTAGATCCTGGCTGGGGGACAGGACATGGAAATGGGTGGTTCAGCAACGTTCTGCATCCAAACTCTGGAGGAGAGAAGGACTGAGATGAAGGGATGCTCAGGAATAACTTCCTTATCATCACACCCAGTTGGACGCTCTCTGTCAGGCACTGTGTGTGTGCTATAAAACACATCGTCCTGCAGACTCTGCAGAGGAAATGGTGCTATTGTTCTGGTGGTTATTGTACTGGTTACTTTATGTGGCCTGACGTTACCCAGGTTGTTACAGGAGACACTATTATTGTCTTTGAAACAGAGCTACAGTTCACGCTGAAAATGTAAAGGGATGTAAGGACGTAACCTGTTTGCATTTATGAGGATAATCATGAGTGATTATCAATGGATTAAAGCTCCTACTGTCTCTAGAGGTCACTCTCACATCCTCCTATATGTTTTATCGACTCTCTACCCTGGCAACAATTTTTAAAACCCAATACTGGGTGTAGTTTGCCCCCATTGACTCACATCTATAGTGCTTACAGTGACCGATCAAACCTATTTAATAACCTGACAACAGTCTAATCTGATTTGTTGTTGGAGCTTCTTTGCGACACTCCTCTGCTCTGATGAACTTTTAATAACATTTGTGAATGTTTTAACTCTTTGAATGCCAGCTGTTTTATACAACAAAGTGTCTTGTTCCAGCATTTTTGTCCATTTTGAGTCATATTTCTAGACCCACAGAATATTTTGTACTATGTCTCTGAAAACACTGAATAGCTCAAATAAAAGAAGAGACTCTCTATTTTATCATGAAAAACATGTTTGTTTTTACCTTGTTCTGTTCTTGTTTTATCAGAGGTAAAGTAGAGGACACTTTCACCAAAATCACCACTTTTTGTCCAGATTCTGTTTATTTTACTCTCTAATCTCAATCGTCTCCACTTCCTATTTTGATATCTGTGGTGTATACCGTCTCTTTATGCTCCGACTATAAATCCCAGAAGTCCCAAAATTTCTCACAGGTTGTGTGAGCGCACCCTCTTGTGCCTGCTGCTGAAAAAAACTTGACATATATATGCGTCAGTGGCCCTCAAAGAGTTAATTGTGGTGTGTGATGACTGAATGTGGTTTGTTGTAATCCAGATCTTGATCTCAGTGAGACTTCTTAAATAAATAAAACTATTCACAACATGCCTTCAGACATGGAAATGAGTTTCTCACTTACTTTCCTCCCCAGTAGAGTTTAGTTGTGATGACCAAACTTGATCTCCTGAGAAAGAGGGAAGAAGAAAATGATGGACACCTGATGCTCAGTGTATTCTCTTTATGATGACACAGTTCTATGTTACATTATCCATATTTATTTCCCAAAAAATCTGAGTGGTAAACAGTGGCTCATCATCCCTCTGTGCCGTCTGTTCTGTCCTCCACTCTGTAAACTCATGATGACTCTCATACACTGAAATGTCAGGTTCATGGTGTCTTCACTGCACCAGCAGTGTAATGTAGTCGTCTTGGTGCATATATTACAACTGCTGTGCCCTTTATGAATATTATTTTGGCGTGATCAGGCAAATTTGGACAGGGTTTGTTCCACTCAGCTGGTGCTGATAGTCAGCAGATAAAATCATACCTGACCTGAGGGAGACATAAACAAAAGAAGAATAGCAGATAAAACAGTTGGTGGTGGTAACTGAAATGATGGATCCCATCCAAACTATGTGCATTTATCTTCTTTTTTTGGCCTTCTCAGAGCACTGCATATTAAACCATGTGTGCGCAGAATTAGACTGAAATTCATCTCCCATTCTCATTCAAGTGATGAAGCAATCACACACATTTATTCATCTCCATTACCTCCAGCATTTCTTCTTGATAATGTTTCCAAGAATGATTTCGGCCCTGCAAGGCAAAATAAATGACATGGCGTTAGTAAATTGCAGGTTGAATTTCATCAAGTCTGAAATAAACACTTGGAGCAGGAAAACAGCGGCATCTTATAGTCAGAAGCTTTGTTTGATTATTTTTTTTTATTGTGAATAATAAGGAAATCACTCGTGAGCAGTCCTTACAGCCTGTGGACCTGTGTGTCTGAACTGAAAGATCAAACACTGCTGTCATCAGTGGAAATGACACTGTGACTCTCCCCAAATTTAATGCAGAGACAATATTTAAAATCTCACTTGTCGTGATATTTTGCAGGATTTTCCTCATGTTTGCATCAGACAGACATCAGGCTGTGAATAAATAATAAATATCTGATTCTGCTAATTAGTTCACAGCATAAGCCTTTTCAGGGCTGAAACGTGTTTTGTTCACACGCAAACATTCCTATAATCCTAAAGATCAACTGACGATATTCAAACCATGTCCAAAAACGCAAGTTCAGGCCAAAAATCAGTAAGAAGAAGAAGAAGAAGTTCCAGCTTCACATTAACAGCAGTGATTTCCTTTTGGTCCAGCTGAATTCACCCATCCAGTCTCACATATGGGGCACGTCTGGTGTGGAAACTCTTTAAACTCATGAATAATTGCAAATAGCATGACACCCCAGACCTGCTGACTGATTACCGGTTCAGTCTGATGAGTGCAGCAAATGAAACTTTGCGTGTTTAATTTGAAACCTTCCACCTAAACATGAATGAAAAAAGAAAAAAAAAACACTTCCTGGAGCCACAGAGGGGCCACAGTGTGCGCCTGATCACACGAAAACATGAAAGGATTGTAATGAGCTCAACTGAGCTTCATTCGACACCCACCTGCCGCCTGCGTAGACCTCAGCTGTGTCGAACAGGTTCACGCCACCATCATAGGCAATGGTCATTAGCTGCTCAGCAACCTGGCAGGTCAGAGAGAAGAGAGGGAGAGGATCCATGAAGGTCAGTGGGCTGAACATTTATAGTCAAATAAATAGTCATCAGAGGCAAGTAAAGGGATAGAAGACAGAGACCAAACAACCAGGAATACAACCACTATTAAAACTGACATGACAGCTATAGTTCTCTCTGAAAAAGCACATTAATTTTCTTTTTTTTGTGGTTTTATTAAACATTCTGTAGAACACAAATAATTTAGACCCCGATGCACAAAATCAAACAAAGCAAAATCCTTCATATAAAAATTACCCAGCAATGCCTTTTGATTATTTTATCTATGCATTTGTGGTTGTCCACTGATTGTGTTGTATTAGTGTGTAAGGCACAGGGTTCTTGTACCATTTTAAAAGTCAAATTTAATACTTTAAGACATTTTTAGGACCTCAACAAATATAATTTAAGTCCCAAAAGTGTCATAACAAAGTGTTTGGTAAAAAATAGTCAATATATTGTAGGGCCTGACCTGATATGGAGTTTTTGAGGCCGATATCGATATGTAAAATCTTAATCTTTTTCAGCCCTTTAACACAACAGTATGATAAATTGAAGGCATAACACTTAACCTTTTTCTACAACTTAAATTTCACAGCTTTCAAGAACAAGGAAGTGAACCAAATAACATGAAAAATTACAGTAAATCTCTGAATACTTTGTTTTCCTATTGGCATTAAACACACCATCTGAAAATTTAATACCTGCAGCAAATTTCCAGTATATTTAAAACAACTTAAGACGTTAAGTTTAATGGATTTTAATTTAAGACGTATGCTGCAGCAGCACACTCAAACAGAGCTTCAACTGTCACATAACAGTTTAATTATCCATCCATCCATTATCTACCACTTATCCTCATAGGGTCGCGGGGGGCTGGAGTCTATCCCTGCTGTCTTTGGGTGAAAGGCAGGGTACACCCTGGACAAGTCGCCACCTCATCACAGGGCACAGTTTAATTATCTTTGAAAAATCATGCTGGATGTACAGCAGTGTCAACTCATTCTTCTTTAGTAAGGAAGCGGTCATGCTATGTGTGCTATATGTGCAGCTATTCCTGTATATTTTTGCAGACAACTTCACCATAAATCATCATACCAAGCTCCAGTTTCCATGTGGAGTTTTTTTTGTGTGGGGACCACATGGGGAATTAACCGTCATCCCCTTTGTGTTGACTTTGTGAAAGTGAGAGGACAGAAGGTGCATTTGTATTTACATGAAAATCTGTTTGTCTGCCTTTGTGTATCTGCCTGCAAGTGCTCAGTGTGTGTGTGTGTGTGTGTGTGTGTGTTGTGGTGGCAGACAGCGGAGGTGTTGTTTCTAGAAGAATTAGATAATCTCTCCTCTGAGAATCTGTCTCAGCCTTTTCTCTACAACCAGACCAGGCGGTAGTCCAAGCCTATGTGTAATAAACAAAACTTTATTCAACTAGCATCCTTAAAGACAGAGTTTAGATGGACACAATGAGTAAAGAAAGACATATAGATTTTAGATTTAAACAAAAGCAGAGATAAACAATGTGATAAAAGATAATAAAAACAGAATAAATGGTAATAAAGAGACAAAAAGTAAAGGAATAAAGGGATGGTAAGTTAGTAAAAAGGACTGCTTGCATGTGGGATCTGTGAGAGAAAAGCTATATTTTAATGTTTTCCAGTTTTGTATAATCAATACTATTTCCAGTATATCTAAGAATCCATTCGTATTTAAAAACTGCATCATTATCAGATGCAAATTCACTTCTTTCAGAGAGCTGTATTGGCAGTGAGGAAGGAAAGTAACGGAGAGAAAGAGGAGAGTGGACATATTTCAGAAAGAGGCTCATTCAACCTCTGAGCCCTGATCTACCATCGAGGCAAACAGAGCAGAATGAAAAGACAGAGCTGGATAATGGAGAGGTTAAAGAAAGTAGGGGTCAGTTGAGGAGATGACAGAGAAAATGAACAGTGTGTTCTTTCTCTACCTGCTCTGCTGAGTGCACATATAAGAAACAATATCTGTCACAACTGTTGGGAGCACTGGAGGGTGATTTTAAATAAAGCGAAGAAAGTTTTCTGCAGAGCCCAGAAAACAGATGGATGATAAAGACGAAAGTTGGATGTGGGTGGAAAAAAGTTTGCAAGTGCTGGTTAGATGAAAAGCAGTGAGAATTTAATGACCAACACAGTGGGTCACAGCGTTCTTCAGCATGCTCCTCACATCAGGTAAGGTTAGGTCCTGTTGGCACAGACAGTGATGGAGGCTCTTCACCCACAAATGTGATGGCGTCGCTGCCCTCCACCTCAAACACTCACATGAGTGCCATGGACTGCTTATAATAACATTTACAAGGTCAGGAGGTTGAGTTTAGACCATGAAGTGTCGCTGCTAACAGATTTCTGACTCCTGGACATTTTGGACTGACTGTGACTAATAGCCTTCAAATGGTGCAGCCATTTTTTATAAAGGGAGGACAAACTGTAACTAACAAAGACACCCTCTGAAAAACACTGAGTCACTGCGAACTTGCAGGAATACACAGGTAGCTACGCTTCAGGCTTCTGTCTTTGTTTTATTCTGGGACACAAAAGATGCAGCAGAATTTGATTTCCATACATAGAACAGACGTCACGGGGAAAAAAGAAGCATCAAGGCCACAGTAGCCTCCCACATACTGCCCACACAGCCTTGAGATGATTTTATGACAGCGCTGCCGCTTCCCCTTCACACTCCTGATATCAAAGTTAAAAACGACGAGACACTTTCTTCAAATTCACTTTATGATTTATGGATCTGCTTTTGCTCTTTTTGAATGAGTAAGTTATGCTAACTTGCAGCCCACCATCAGTCTTGTGAGATGACTGTCTGGGAATGTGCTGCTGCCCAGACGAGACTGCAAGGAAACAAAACTAGAGCACTGTAGTGATTTATAAGCAGTTAGTAATGACTTCATAATATTATATATATATATATACATATATATATGTATATATATATATATATACGCAGTGCTTAACAAATCTGTTCATCTCACCATAGTCACCTTTTTAATTCACCTTTTTTGACCCAAATTTGAGCCACAACACTGGAATTTTCTGAGAAGCCAGAAATGAGTCCAGAATAACAAACAACCACAAAA
Organism: Synanceia verrucosa; assembly: GCA_029721515.1. Lineage (NCBI taxonomy): Eukaryota > Metazoa > Chordata > Actinopteri > Perciformes > Synanceiidae > Synanceia > Synanceia verrucosa. Next base: position 22,795,600 of record CM056559.1, read on the forward strand.
CACATTTTCTGTTCAGAAAAACTTAAATAACTGTAATTTGTCATTTCTTTCTGCTTTCTTGTAAAACAGTGGATTTGAAAATTTAAATATATTAATTCAATAACAGCAAAAATATATTTCAGCATTCCTTACACTGGATGGTGGTCCAATAAATTCGTTAAACTCTGTACATACACCTGGAGGAAACGACGATTTGTCAGACCTCCCAGGTAGCAGAAAAAAAAATCATGATAAGGTTTAGGATTACTCTGTCTGCAAAGTAAAATGAAAATCACTGCTGTGTTCACAGCAGAAAATCAGCTGTTTGTGAAGTGACATGAATAGTGGCTTCCAGGATAAAAGCCCTGAAACACCATCCACCACCATCTTTTTGGTCTTTGAACTACGTCACTAAACATACTGAACCACTTCCTCTGAGTGTTTCATATTGACACAGATGACTGAAAGTTGTAGTGACATGTAAAGGTGTATTTCACGCTCTGGGAATGAGAAGTCACTCAACTCAAGCACAAGTGACAGCACATAACCTGAGCCAGAAACTTTTTAATGTCCATGTGTACAGATTTGATTCATTCTGAGGTACATTTTCACAGCTGTTTCCCCCAGTTTCCAGTCATTTCAGTTCTGCTCTGCAGCACTTCTGCAGAAAACCAGCAGTCCCACTGGTTATTTGACTGATATTAATACATCCATAGGTTAGATTTTACCAATGAAAACCAGACTTGTGCAGCATCATTACTGTGTTTGTGTTTCTTCATGAGGACTTGTAGTATATCATGATATGATATGCTTCGCGATACAATATTATTATATTATATGTTGTGATATTCTATATAGATCACTGAGAATTTGAAATACATCTTAAAATACAAGTTGTATACACAATATGTACCTATATGTATTTATACATGTACTCATATACAGTATACACACACACACATACTGTAGAAATGGTCGTGTTAAAGTGGATTACTTTTTTTTTTATTTTATTTCAACATAAACAAGTTATTCTGGGTTTACAATTGACCCAAAACATGGCTTTTTTGGGAAAACATGATATTAAGAAATTAAAAAATCTATATTATATCAGAGGAAAAAGTATTGGGATACATTACAATATCAATATTTTTCCCACCCCTAATATTTAGACAGGTGTTTCTGATAATAGTGACACTGAAAGCAGAGGACTTTTTTGCCCAGCAGCATCTTGTGTGATGAGGTACTGTAGCAGTAGTGTAGTCACTCCACCAAATCCACCAACACTGCCTTCTTTTTGGTAATTTTTAAAAAATATTTACTTACTATTGTGTGTCTGCTGAGAGCTTAAACATCATCTTGAGAACCGTATTAATGACGGAATATTTAAAACAAATTTTATCTGAGTAGCCAGACGTTCCCCTGTGAATCTCAGCTGTTGGACTGTGTGGTGATACCAGTGACATTGAACTGGGGACATTCATAATAATGGGGAGAAGAGGGGCGCTAAGCTTTGAGCGTACCATGTGAGTTGATGCGACTTAGCCTTAAGGTAAGACAAATAATACTGTTACATAAGCTTACTGTGTCTGTGTCCCCGGGGGTGAGCTTTGTCCTCGTCCCCCTAAGTGTCACTCAAAGTGTGTTTATGTGAGTGATGACCAATGCCAAAGAGCCAGCAGCAACATCAGAGCATGTTAGAGTTCATCAACAGGAGTGTAAAGAGGATTTAAGCATGAACATGATGTGTCCACCCTCAGTGTGCCCTTTTTCTGTCCCATGTATCATAAAATGTGAGTCAGCTCACCTAAAGTCTTCGTGAAGGTCGTCCAGCCTCTTTCATTCTAACATGTGAGGGAACAAACTAAGCTGTGAGCCAATTGAGCCTGTCAGAAGTGTGTCAGCCAGCCAATGGTCTGATCAAGGTTAACTGAGACAGCAGCTGTGGAAACACTGAAATACGAGCGTGAGACGGACGAGTGGAAAACGTGGCAGAACCACTGAACGAAGCATTTTCCTGACTGGTTTTTACAAAGGTGGAGTCAAACAAAAGTGTCCAGTTTGCATAAAAAATGACAAAAGAGGCACAGAAATCTGGCAGGCTGTGGCTAGACAATTCAAATTCAGATCTGAGAGAGCTTTGAAAATGAAGCCAGCTGGCCAAAAAACAGGCTGGCTGAACATTTGTGGAGCAAATGGTCATCACAGTTTTCTAGGCTATCACTCTCTGTTCCCAGACGTGTTTGCATCAAAGACAACATAAAAGGCATCAACAAGTGGGACAACTTTATATGCAGTCCAAATTAAAGCACCTGAACATGCTTTATGGTGGAGAGGAAGGTTGAGTGAAGTGTAAAATCTTTGAGTGCCAGCTGTTATAAAACAGAAAGTGTCTTGTTCCAGCGTTTTGGCCCATTTTGAGTCATATTTTAAGACCCACAGAATATTTTGTACTATGACTCTGAAAACACTGAATAGCTCAAATGAAAGAAGAGACTCTCTATTTCATCATAAAAAAATATGTTTGTTTTTACCTTGTTCCATTCTTGTTTTATCAGAGGTAGAGTAGAGGACACTTTCACCACTTTTTAATCCAGATTCTGTTTTGCTCTCTAATCTTGATCGTCTCCACTTCCTGTTTTGATCTGTGGTGTATACCGTCTCTTTATGATCCGACTACATTTCCCAGAAGCCCCAAAATTACTCACAGGCTGTGGAAGACAGCGATCGGCGACCCATTTGTCGAAAAACCACTTTGATGTATTATCACGTTGATGGATTTTAAATGACGTCAAAATACATCAATGCCACTTAAAGAGTTAAGAATAAACTCAATATCAAAGGTTTATTATACACCTGTAGTTTTTTATAATGTACACCTAAATCAATCAATCAATCAAATAAACAAAAACATTCAAGATGAAGGGAAAATGTTTCAAACCTCGTCTGTTATCTGTCCCCCAAACGTCACCCACGTACCTGCAAGGAAAAGAAAAACATTTCAACATTAGGAAGTGTTTGTGACATCCTGGTGTGCTACTAATCCCTGAGCTGAGGGAGGCTGTCAAGGCCCCCAGAGGAAACTCTGTCCTGTTCAGAGCTGAAGGATCACCTTGAGCGAGCGCCTGTTAGCACTTTCTGTCTTCACTGGTGACAGGTTTGTTTGTGACCGTCATGCTTATTTGGAAGACGTTGTGTTTCTGTCCGCCTGTGTGTGTAAATGTGACGACATGCTCCTGATAGCCCTGCAAACGACGATATCCTGACAAAAGACTAAGCCACACTCCCCAGACAGAGGAGACACGAAATCCTTTGCATACTCCCTCTACGGTACGTAGCTTTGTTGTGGCAGTAAACATTTCCGTTATAGTTATCTAAAGCTGTCCCGACAGACAGCCAGAGAGAGGGATGAACACCTTTTTATATCAGAAAAATGAATGAAACCGTTCAACGCTGCGTGGCGTGTGTGCTGGGTGTTGTAAGAAAATCTGGGCTGCCTGACAAGATATGAGGCAGTCAGTGCAGTTCGTTAGAAATTTGGCAGAGAAGGAGCAAGACATTGTTCACCACATGAAAATGGATTACACCGCTAATACTGTTGGTATATTAGATTTATACCAGAACTGCTCACATCATTATATTATTATCAGGCTTGAGGCCAGTGTCAACATTTGACAGAAAAATCCAATAAAAATATATCAGCATATAACAATACAAAACATATATAATGACTTCACTCTGGCATTTTCTACAGTAGTATTATATTTATTATTAGTGTTGTTAAATGAATCAAAAAGGCAGCTAATTAAGCTATAATTAAAAAAAACATGTTTTTTTCTATACATTTTGCAATTTTGCATATATTTATATTATTTGATATGTTGATATCTGGAAAAATCTTTATTTCACATTATTATGATATAATGTTTCCATTATGACAGAATTGTGACTGATTTAAAGTGATTTAAACTTGTCAGTACTCTTTAACATTGCTATATTATTTCACGAATGTATGTGTTCATTATTACTGACAAAAAAAATTTAATGGCATAAAGATGACAAAAAAAAAAAAAAATCACCATTATATCTGCTCATAATGGTGACCGAACAAGTAATGAATGTAATTTTCAACTATTCAAATATGAATATATAAGTGTCATACCGGGCATAGACATTATAATGATTATAATAATAATGAACGAGTAGAAGAAAGCTGTGTGATTTCAGCCTCATTATTCATTTAGAATAATGCTGAGGAAAATAATGCTCCTCCAGATAATTAGGTATTCTCTTTTTTGGAGATATTTATGAATTCCCTTGAGGCCTTTGTGCTGTTCTGTCTCCCTGTTGAATCCTTCTCACGCCTCCTGCTCCCACTATCTCTCACCAAATCAATAGACAATTCTTCCCGTGACTCCGTTGACCTCCGCCGCTCGACTGTCAGAAAACAACCGGCGCACCTCAGAGACGACGAAGCGCTGAAACTTAGCAGTCCGCTCATTTCAACAGACAGGATGCTGGGGAACAACAGAGCTCATTACGCCATACGTCGCAATACCATCAACTCCACTGAGGTTCATCCTGCAGATGACACCCTGAGGATGAATTGGATCTGTTGCTGCACAAAGATATAATCTGAAGTTAATATGGAGCAGAAAGCTGCAGTTTCTCAGCACTGAATGCTAATGGTACAGTAGTTGTTTCAGCAGAGGTGGGTGGGTGAAGTAACGGTGGTGGGAAAAGTCACGTTTGGACATTGTTAACACCGGTAACCATGGCAACCTCATTAAGCCTCCACTGCACCTACACAACAGTCATTCCAGATTGCACTTAATAGAAAGTTGATGTGTGTGTGTGGGATGAACTCCCTGCTGAGCGCTAATGTCAAGGCCACTGCTCTTTGACTGAGTTTTCAGTTTGGTGGAAATTAAAGCCCTGCCAACAACAAACAGCTTTTTTTTCATTTTTTTAAGGCAGCTAAAAATGGAAAGTGCCGGAAGTGGTACTTGAAGTTGCTATGCAACAATACAGTAAATCTGATAACCTTGCAATGCTTTTTTTCTAAAGCTGAAGTTCAAGTCAACAGGCGAGGGCAAACTAACCGCTGCTGAGTCTGTAGCATCTGATATGGTACGAAGATATCAGGAGGTGATTATTTGAATTGATTAAAATTTTAAATGACTTCACCTCATTTTATTCCTCCATATTTTCCATTAGTGATATTTCTGCCTTGTATCCACACATGTCAAGTCACAGAAATAAGATAAAGCTGACATGAGCCCAAAAGTGGGAGAGACAAAGTGAAAGGGAAAGAAAATGAGGAGTGAAATGAAAAAGAGTTGCAGATTTGGCAAGTAGTGTCATTTATTTGGTTCGGCTTTGCTACGAATCCTTTCAACCTGATTCCTCGGTCCTGAATGCAGTCTGCGCCTGGCAGCACGATGGATGGCACACATTTAGATGAAACATTTCTCTGGTGTCTCACTTTAACTGACCTCCTCCTGACTCTCTTTTTCAGCTCGTCTGTCTACAGATAGAAAGGCTGAGTCATATTTTTTGTGGGATTAATTTGCAGCTCCAATAAAAGGACATGGTGCATTTATGAGCTGGTTGCAAATTGACAAAGTATAGGACACAAAACGGCACATTACAGATGGACTTGGATTGAATATGGAAACTACTGTATGTCTGCATTATCTTCTAACACACACTACTATATGCTATTCTTGCCTCTATTTAATAGCAGTACCAGATGGAAACACGGGGTGAAAGGTCACTGGGTGAACTCAAACCAAAGATACTCTATCTGTGTCGTTATCATTACATTTAAGTATCTGGATTGTGTTTTGTTGTAGCAAGGCTTTTGAATTTAGTTTCATTACATTTTAAATTTTATTGTTGTGTTCGTGCTCTGCACAATTTTACCAGAGATTGATGAAAATCATCACAGCTGATGAAATCCTATGTCTCTTGTGATTACAGCAACACAGAGTGCAACTCTAAGAGAGGGAGGAGTGTGTCAAGGTGAACCTCAGTCAACTTGTTTTTTTTATACTTGGTTCAAGGTAAAAAGTGTGGACAGAGAAAAAAGACAAAAGCAAGGAGGAAGTGGCTGAGGCTGAGGTTGACTGTTTCCCTTAGAACTGCCAGGATATGTAAAGGCATCAGGATGCTGAGCCACATCTGTAACAGATGAAGTCAAAACAGAGGAGAAGAAAGAAGTAAAAGAAAAAAAAAGGTGCTATATAGCACACTCCATCCTTCTGCTGTCTTTTTACACCACAGGGTTTTCTGAGAGAATCATTTTAAACTTCATCCCTCAACAGCAGCACAGCAAACATTCAGACCTGGACTGTGTGAGGCGTAAGGAAAAATTAACAGGTTCACTCAGAACTGCTTACGGTTCAGAAAACACTGAAACACATCAACTCTTTTTGTTTTGTCAGCCATGTGCACAAACAGGCCATTTTTTTTTTTTCAACCAATTATCAACGTTGAAGCTAGCGTGTGTTGACAGCACGGTGAAGCCGCTGCACAGCTCGCTGTGGTCAGTCCTTTATCAGGGAATGAAGAAACAGTGAATTATAATGTGCAGCAGCAGCAGACTGTCTGTGCTGAGAGGTCACAGTGACCTCACTAATCACTTCACTTATCAATTAATCCACCGTCCAGGCCTCTCTCCTGGGATAATCCATGTTTTATAAATCAATTCAGTATCAATTAACCGGTGAGGGGTTTGCACATTGAAGAAGGAGAACGACATTATGCAGTGTGAGACATTTTCAGATGCATACAGCTGATACCAAGGTGTGTTCAGCTGGAAGGTGAAATGAGCTTTTTATTGTTAGTGGAGTGGAAATAACTGTAAATTGATTCTCAGAATTTGGCTGTTATGCTCATAAACAAGAGATTGAATTTTAACAGTGATACAGACAATTTCAGAGTGAATATGTGATCTTTTTTCCTCAATCTGGACTGCAGCTGTGCTGGTACCGTATACTGTGTGGTATTATAGTGTTATTACGTGATTATTATTATTATTATTATTATTGTTATTGTGTGTGTGTGTGTATGTGTGTGTGAGAACACCCTCTTGATCTTGTCTGAGCACAGAGCTAACCTCTATACAACCTCTTTTAACCAAATAAAAAGCTGCTCGTACCTGCAGCTGGGTCCTGGGAGAACGATACCCACAGGGAGAGAGAGAGAGAGCAGAGAAACAAGAAGGAGGAAGAGGGAAGGAAAGAAGGAAGGAAAGGTGAGTGAAGGAAAAGAAAGAGGCTACTTTACTCTCCTGCTTCAAGGATGGAGGGAGGAGAAGATGAAACAGAGCTCAGTTCATCGAGAGCTAGAGGTAGCTTAATTTTTCCCATCATCCCTTGTCCTGCACTCTTTCTCTGGGATAATAAGTGTGTGGAATACTAATTCATCTGCCTGTTCAGATTATTTCCTACATTAGCACCCAGCAAATTAACCCAGCACAAAGAATCAGCATCAGCAAGAAAACCACTCTTTAAATTCCCCCAGAATCTTGAATTAATGATGTTATTAATTGCTCATATACACAGATTAAATGTGCGTATATGAGTTATAAATATGTGAGTTAAATGTGGCGGGGAGTGTGATTTTATTTCTCTCATTTCAAAGGGATGAAGAATAAATGTAAAATGAGCCGGTACACTGAGCATTATAACAGAGTGAAAGGAGAGAAAGTGCTTTAGCTCAAACTCAATTTACATTTTAAATCAACAGCAGGAAGCTGATAGCAGAGAAAGGCAAGAGCTAAGCATGTGATCGTTTCTTCAGTTAGGGCCTTATAAGTGGTCGCTCAGCCGACAACTGCAGCTCACAACTGTATCTACTGGCAAAATGATGGGTTTTGTCATATCACCATTTATAGAAGAGAAGAGAATTAATTTACTGATCCCAACCTGATGCAGCAACAGCAAGAATAAATATTAACAACAAGAATAAATATTAAAAAAAAAAAAAAAACAAAAACAGAAAAAGTATTACTATTTACAGTAACAAGTATAAGAGAGAAGAGTGGTATTAAAAAGTATTAAAAAAATTATAAATTTATTTTTATTATTTATTAATAGTGCAAATATACAGTAAACACTTTGATTTATATAATGCACCTCATTAAACATTTCTAAAAATCAAATGACAGAAGAAAAATCTTAAAGTAAACAAATAAAGGCTTATATTAAAAGTCTCTGCCTTAAGCACTGATGGTTTCCATCCTAAATGTTGCATTTATCACTTTCCTCGTGGCAACAAAGTCAAGTCAAGGTCGATCTGTTATTTTATTGCTATGTAATCTTTGGATATTGCATCTAAAATGCATCCTGGTTTACAGTCAAGTTTCAAAGTTTGAAAAGTCACAGATAACACTCACCACTCCAAATAACAGCTCCTTAAACTTACTGTACATGTCTGTCTTAATCTAATGCTTTGATATAAAAATCAAATATCAAACAAAACCAGCATCTTCCCTTGTGTGAAGTATGGAATCTGCATGTGAGAATTCTTAACAGTGGTGTTGAATTTCTGCTAAAGAGTTTTTTCATTTTACGGCATCACGTTTCTCTCAGGGCGGAGATCTGGAGTTTGCATGTTCTCCCCGTGTCTGCGTGGGTTCTCTCCGGGTACTCCGGCTTCCTCCCACCATCCAAAAACATGCATGGGGATTAGGTTAATTGGCTAATTTAAAATTGACCGTAGGTGTGAGTGTGAATGGTTGTCTGTCTCTGTGTGTCCTGTGATGAGGTGGAGACTTGTCCAGGGTGTACCCTGCCTTCCGCCCTAAGACAGTTGGGATAGGCTCCAGCCTCCCTGCGACCCTATGAGGATAAGCGGTAGATAATGGATGGATGTTTCTCTCAGGGCATCATCATGCAGCTGCAGACTGGCTGGTGTTCGACTCCTGCAACATTTAAATCTCCTCCTGGCTGTGATTCACACACAAACCAGAGTCAAATGGAGACAAATGGCTGAATCACAATTCAACATTATTACCATGTGTTTTTTATTCTGTGTGTGAGTCATCGTGGTAAAACATGGTCCTGGAGACCTCTGCTGCTACAGGAGCTACTGCTGTGTGGACAGATTTTATGACTGTGCAAGATGCAGGAAAAGAACTTTACAGGTGTGCAGATGATATCAAAAAAAAGACTGGACATTGGTGAGCAAGAATACCAGGAGCAGGGGGTAGGGTACGGGCCACATTTACAATTGTGAAAGAAACATTAATTTTTCTGCCTGCTGCACTATCAATCAAATAAATGAGTGTGTGCTGAATGATATTATAAAATGATGGTACAAATGTGCCACACACACACACACACACACTACATCCTCATCTATCTTGGCATTGTTCCCTCATGTTTAATGGTGAAACACCATTTAACATCCCTCTCTTTTCCCTCTCTCTTCCTCCTCTCTCCTGCCAGCATCGTATCCGCTCTGGGCGCAGTATGTGGCAGCCAGCTGCCATTATGCTGACCTTTTCTGCACAGCAAAGTTCAGCCAGCTTGAGTCAGACCTCTCAGTCTACCATGAACCACCTGGAGCGGCAGTGCTTATAGCCAGCCTGAAAGCCAGACATTAATACAACCTGAAGAACATTTTGGTTCGGTTCAGCTTCACAAATATTTATTTAGCGAAGTCACCTCAGGTTCTTGGTGACCTGCCACCTAAAGATCATCAGCTCATATAAAGTGCTGGGTAAAGCAATGCAACACTGAACTACAATTAAAGAGCTGCTGCCATACATCATGAAGCATTTCTCATTTCTTTCTAAAATTCAACCATTTAACATCAAAGATCAGTGTTTTTTTAGAAGTGGGTCACTGATCACGCTCTCACACAGCCTGTGAGTAATTTTGGGGCTTCTGTAGTCCGAGCATAAAGAGACGGTATACGCTACAGAGATCATAGCAGGAAGTTGAGACGATCGAGATTAGAGAACAAAACGGACAGATTGTGGACAAAAAGTGGTGATTTTGGTGAAAGTGGCCTCTACTCTACCTCTGATAAAACAAGGTAAAATCAAACTTTTTTTGCATGATGAAATAGAGAGTCTCTTCTTTCATTTGAGCTATTCAGTGTTTTCAGAGACATAGTACAAAATATTCTGAGTCCAGAAATATGATTCAAAACAGGCAAAAAGGTTGGCACAAGGCACTTCATATTTTATAAAATGCTGGCACTCAAAGAGTTAAGATGAATAAAAATATCTGCTTTGAATAATAATAATATGAACTATGAGTTTCAATCAACTACTGACTTTAAAATACCATTCAGGTCAAAGTGAAAATAAAAACAGAAATCATCCACCACACTATTCAGTGAATCACTGTGTTGAAACAGCAGGTATCTTGAGCCAGATGGTACACAGAGGAGCTGCTGCTGAAAACTATTCCTGAGAAAACTAGGCCAAACTAGAAGAAGTTCATGTCAGAGTGATTTGTAGATTTGGAGCAGTTATGGGGAGACACAGAGGTGATACTGAAAAGACCAGGAGACAGCTTCAACTTAGAGTGTTTGCAGATGATCTGACATCATAAAACTATCATCTTCATGTACAGGACATCAATCCCCCTGTCTCTCCTTCCACTGATGATCATTAAACTGTGACTGAAGCATCTGTTTGTGGCCACAGTTCAGAAAACATCCCTAAGCTGGCTGAAGCTCGTGTTACAGGACGGAGGCTGATCTGAGCAGGGAGAACAGAGAGGAAGGTGTTTTATCTGATCCATTTTTATCTGGTTGGGATTTAAATTTAAAGATCAGGATTTTTCAAACGTGTTCACACAGAAAGGAAAACAATTCTGTGGAAATGTGTGCACATGCAAGTAAAATCTCTAAGTACTCTCTTGGTCAAAACTGCAACATGATGTTGGACCCTAAAAATGAAGTGTGACTTATTTATGAATGATATCAGAGTGCAGCTATTACAATATTTTTTTTCCCCCAAAGCAAAATGAATAAATATTTTACTTTCCATGAAACTGAGTTGGTGATGACTTATATTTTCTCTCAAACTTCAAAAATGGGACTCTGACGTATAAATTAACCACATATCTCATTCTGTATTTAACTATTCTGGCTGACAGTGAAGTCAAAGCCTGGCGCCTCGATACAAGTCTGATGAAAAAGCCTGAAAAATTCAATCTTTGAAGATTTTAAGCAAGTAGAATATTGTAGAACATTGTTATAAATGTATTATACAATGTAAGTAATGTAATATCACAACATAAAAAATCTGTACTGCAGGTCTATATTTAAAACAGAATGGGTTCACTCATTTTTACCAAACAAAATGATTCAGTGAATCATCAGTAAAGTTTGATCAGATTTATATCATCAGATTTTTTTTTTCCTGAGATCAAGTCCAAGGAATAGATCAGCCAATCAAAAGATTTATTTGATCCGAGTGTCATAAACAAACACATTAATAGTCTTAAAGAAAAAACCCTGCATCCTGTAAGTTTTCTGCTCTAAAAGTATGCTGTGACTTTATAGTGATGCTCATGTTTTAATCACAGTGTTTTTCTCTAACATTATGTTATTTGTTTAGTCCTGCATTTTGTGTTGCTGTAGAAAAAGTGTAATGAAGTCCAGAGTCTACTCACCCAGTCCTAAACAAGATACTCTGAGTCCTGACTTTCCCAGATTCCTGCAAAAACAGAAAAAATGGAATCACATCTCTTGCATATACAAAATTAAACCAGACTTGTAATGCAACAGAGGCTCAGTTTTGACAGTTCTGGATCATTTTTGGTGACAGGAAGAACATGAAAAAAAATCATCAGCCATTGACTCATTGACGTATATGTACGTCAAAGGGGTTTTTCAGTGGCTGGCACAAGGGGGCGCTCTCACACACCCTGTGACTAATTTTGGGGCTTCTGGGATATAATTGGAACATGAAAGAGATAGTATAAGGCACAGATATCAAAGCACAAAGTGGAGAGTCTCTTCTTTCATTTCATAGCACAAAATATTCTGTGCATCATGAAATATGACTCAAAATGGTAAGAACGCTGGCACAAGGCTCTCTCTGTTTTTATAAAATGGCTGGCACTCACTGAGTTAATCTGACCCCACCTTAACTAATATTAAATTTGCATTTTGTTGGACCTTTTCAGACATTAACTGTGTGTGCAACATGGTGTCAAGGAGACGGACACTCAGATGAACAACAGGCTGGCTTTTCATGCTGGATGTGGCTTCAGGTAATCACATGACGGCTTGACAGTTCTTCTGATTTCTCCACAACAGGAAATTGAATTTCCGGGACCTCCAGGTCGATGCTCAGACACCATCAAACCCCACCATGCGTAAATATGGGTGTGTATACATGTAGGAGGATGCCTCAGAGTGGAACCAAACGGTTATCAGCCCGTTAATGTTAGTTTGCAGTCAGCCGGGAGGAGGACAAAAAAAAACAATAACAGAATGATGGGAGAGAAAAATAGGAGGAGAGGAAGAGACAGCAATGACAAAGCATCAACTCTGATCAGACAAAATGGAAAACACTAATGAAATAGAGCATGCAGTAGTGAAAATATTAATGACAAGAAAATTACAAATTGAGCTGTGTGTGTGTGTGTGTGTGCCAGAGATAGCGAATGCATCTTATTAGCTTGTTAGTTGCCCCATTAGCTGTGTCATTAATAGCAAACACATCTCTGCCTAAACTGAGATTTGATGTGTACAGTAAATGCATCCCCAGATACACAACATTTAGTCTGTCCTTCATTAAATCCACACCTGCATCTGCAACCTCATTAACTCAAAAATCAAGGACATGCTGACTACGGTGTCTGTAGTGATTCAGGTCATTGACTCTTGACCCTTTCCTGCTGAGGAATGTATGAATAAATAACTAGAAAAGTGGAGATCAGATCAGGTGTGTCTCCTTCTCCCCTGACAAACAAAGATGAGCTAAATCTCAGTGTAGGAAGTCTGTGAGACCAAACTGTACATTTATTTTGTTACTGAAGCAGTTGTTGATCAGTGGCAGCCGTGAGAGGTCCTTGAGCATGCAACCATAAATGCACAATGGTCCAAGTTTGGTCTCCATGTTTGGCCCTGTAGCTGCTAAACTCTCCACCATGTTCTCCAACTAGCCGTTCACTTTGTCGGCCTGTTGTTTGAAGCAGGACAGGTAGTGTGGAGAGCAGAGCTTACAGAGCTAAAAACAGAAACTGAAATTATGCTGAAGACAGCAGTGAAAGTGAGCCAAAACTGTAAAGCTGTGGGCCGTAAAAAACAAAACAATGAGCTGAAGGACGCTGGACTCGACGCTCATTCTCAGATTACAGTTTAACAGCAGAGGTTGTCCTTCCTGTCTGTTCCACTACTGTGGGTAGACTGGCAGATCCCTGCCATGTCCAATCAAGCATGTGGAACGGTTATTGTCCTGTCATGTCAGCTTTCTCTGAGAGCATCCATAGACTGATGACTAAACCTATGCCAAGCCACACACACACACACACACACACACACACACACACACACACACACACTTTTGAGCAGGTGCAAAGCTAAAACCACTGCTCTAATTTATCAGCTTGCTGGCAGTGCAGGCGGCACAGTTTGGAATATGGTATGTCTGCATTTTCCCACTTGTTCAGAACTTTATTTAGAGAGGAAACTTGAGAATTAATCCCAAATTAAAATCCACTTCATCAATTTTATTTTGAAACTTCCTATTTTTTAGAAATGAACTCAATCTGAAACTGACCCCTACAGACTCCCTCTTCGTTTGCGCCACATTAAGGGCCGTCCCAAACTACGTAGTGAGGAGGGCGAGTGGACTGTTCAGCCCTGAAATAGTGAGTCTGCATCGATGCATTTACGATGGCTTTTACAGTAAGTGTGATGGCAAATTTAAGGCCCTCAGACCTTTGTCACGCTGACAGAAATGAAAACAAAAGCCTGACAAAACTATCAAATCTTCCTCTCCACTGTCATTTGGTTTGATTTTGCAGCTCTGGCTCCTCAAAATGTGAGAAAACAGGCAACAAAATGTGTGTACAAAGTATTGTGTGTCTGCTGCTTTACGTTACATTTTTCCTTTTTCGGCAGAAAACATGAGTACATGGTGTTTCAATTTAATTTCTTAGAAAAGAACAAGGTTTTCCTTATCACATAGCAGCAGTCTGAATGTCAGCTCCAGCAGGTCTGAGCCTTTATAGATAGGGGTTTGGCCTCAAAACAGAGCAATGAAAATGCACAGATTGACTCAGATTCCAGTTTTATTCTACTTTACATTTGAAGTCTCTGCAGGTTTGTATTAGAACACATGCATGGCCTCATTGAGGTAATCAGATTCACAGGCTCTGTCTTGTGTATCGATTAAAGAGTACATTATTCACAGCTGTCAGCAATCTCTCATTTATGCTCACCTGTCAAAAGCATTTTAGTTTTGCATTGCTGACATGTCGCCTCTGCATCCTTCAATATCAGAATAGTTAATTGGGCATAAAAATCGAGCCACCCTCAGAAAATTGATTCTGGATGATGCATTACATCCTCAGTACCCTACAACATATTCATAAAGGACACTGACCCTTTTGGACAAGGTGCTCTTGAACAACAAGGAACAAGAGTTACTTTTTACTCAGCAGACACAAATGATTTGTTATTTAAGTGGAGAATTTGAATTTTCTTCCCATGTTTGCATAGATGGAAGTGATCCTGAACAGGAAATGAGCAAGGTTGACTTTCTTGTCCAAAAGACGCTAAAGATGAATTAAAAAGTTCGTAGTACAAACTGCCTGCCCACTCTTTTGAATTTAGACCATGGGGACTAGAGGAGCTGAGTCAGGCATTGGATGCCCTGCAGGAGATTAATGATAATGTCGCTGTTCCCCGGCCATGACCATGAATGATTACGATACAGGAGACCTCTATTTCAGGCCTAAAGAGAAAGCTTGGTTGGAGCCAGAGAACATACAGATCACCTATCAAAGCAAAAAGCTGCACGCTGTGATGACAGATATGAAAACCAACGATCCATTCAGAGAGTGATGGCAGGTTATGTATCTGGCTGCTGGCCATCTATATCTGACTTTATTTTACAGTATTTAGCAACTCTTCTTGGTTTTCATCAATGATGTGGAGGAGCCAGGCGGTGGGGGAGAAGGAGCATATTCTAATGAGCTTTTCTATCATAAACATGTAGTGAATTACTGTGGAGAAATCGGATCCTTGGACCACATAGTCTTCAACTCTTTGAGTGTCATAAACATATATATACTGTACATCAAAGTGTTTTTTCAGCAGCAGAGATCAAAGCAGGAAGTGGAGATGATCGAGATTAGAGAGCAAAACAAACAGAATTTGGACAAAAAGTGGTGATTTTGGTGAACGTGTCCTCTACCTCTGATAAAACAAGAATGGAACAAGATAAAAACAAACATTTTTTCATGATGAAATAGAGAGTCTCTTCTTTCATTTGAGCTATTCAGTGTTTTCAGAGTCATATTAAAAAATATTCTGTAGGTCTTAAAAATATGACTCAAAATGGCCAAAAACGCTGGAACAAGACACTTTATTTTATAAAACAGCTGGCACTCAAAGAGTTAAGCTTTCAGTGGATTTGATGATGCTTAGTCTGTATTTGTTAAGTTGCTGCTGCTGTGAGGATGTCCATGCAATCCATATAACTCTTAATTATGAACTCACACATACAGCATGTTGTTTTAAGTGGAGATTAGTGGTCATAAAAAATGCACATACAACAAAACACAACTAGTGAATAAAACAATTTTTAATCACAATTTAATAGCATAAAGAAGCCGGCTGGAATTAAAGGGGCGGTCAGTTGTTTGGCTCATC
This sequence comes from Synanceia verrucosa, assembly GCA_029721515.1. Lineage (NCBI taxonomy): Eukaryota > Metazoa > Chordata > Actinopteri > Perciformes > Synanceiidae > Synanceia > Synanceia verrucosa. Next base: position 22,811,431 of record CM056559.1, read on the forward strand.
GGCTTGGTTGGCTCAGATAGTGCTGAACCTACACAATGCATCCCCTCATTCAGCATCCACAGGGATAGATTGCAAGATGGATGAAAGAACGGAAGTGAAGAGAATAATAGATGAGATGGAGAGAATGATGCGGAGGAGAAGAAAATATGATTCACCCACTTGGGAGTTGGAGTGAGAACGTGATCTTCTCCCTCATTTAAAACCCCTTTCAATTGACTCTTCATAGATATGCAAATGCTTATAGACACACAAATAAATAACCAACCCCACCACTAAACACAAACACACACAAATGCAGCCGTCCTCACCCATCAAATATTAATTGAAATATGAACCCCCTGCGGCCTCTTTTCCAAACAGATCTACCATAACAAGCCTTCCCCATCAACAAGGCTATTCATCTCCACTTAAACACGTCTTCATTGCCTGATGATGGACAGTAATGACTTCTCTAATATGCACCGTATTATAGCAATATTATCCCGTCTCTCTCTCTCTCCAGCATGTCAACAGTCATCACCACAGATCTGTCACTGATTCACCCTTTACCACCTCCACTATAGTAGCACTGGGAGCTGCTCACGGTTCAAGAACAGAAGAAAAGAAGGTGTGGTTCGAGTGTTATTTAAAACAATATTTGTTTTTACAAGAAAGTTGGGTGTAATTGGCCAAGATTGCTGCATTGGAAGAACCTTTGAATTTTGCTTGTTTTAATGTTAAGCGCTGAGGTGGCAGAGATTGGTGACTAATATAAAGTAAGCTAAATATAATATGAAGAAGGAAATACCTCTTAACTCTTTGAGTATCAGCTGTTTTATAAAACAGAAAGTGCCTTGTGCCAGAGTTTTTGCCCATTTTGAGTTATTTTTAAGATCCACAGAATATTTTGTAATATGAAAACACTGAAAGAAGAGACTCTCTATTTCATCATGACAAAAAGATTTCACCTTCCATTCTTGTTTTATCAGAGGTAGAGTAGACAACCTCTGCAGTTTAACTATAATCTGAGAGTGAGCGTCGAGTCCAGCGTCCTTCAGCTCATTGTTTTGTTTTTTACGGCCCACAGCTTTACTGTTTTGGCTCACTTTCACTGCTGTCTTCAGCATCATTTCAGTTTCTGTTTTTAGCTCTGTAAGCTCTGCTCTCCACACTACCTGTCCTGCTTCAAACAACAGGCCGACAAAGTGAACGGCTAGTTAGAGAACATGGTGGAGAGTTTAGCAGCTACAGGGCCAAACATGGAGACCAAACACTGGACCAAAAATAATAATGTCTCCTGGACTCAACACAAATTGGAAAATGTAATAGCAATAATAATAGCAACAGAGTCAACATCAACAATGATACTGGTAGTAACAATAATTACAGGTGTCATTCTGTGTACTATTAACTCTTTGAGTACCAGGAAGTTCCTTGTGTCAGTGTTTTTGTCCATTTTGAGTCATATTTCAGGATCCACAGAATATTTTGTACTATGTCTCTGAAAACACTGAATGGCTAGAATGAAAGAAGAGACTCTCTATTTCATCATGAAAAAATGTTTGTTTTTACCTTCTTCCATTCTTATAATAGAGGCCAGTTTCACCAAAATCACCACTTTCTGTCCAGAATCCGTCCGTTTTGCTTGATCGTCTCCACTTCCTGTTTTGATCTCTATGGCGTATTTTAACTCTTTATGCTCCGACTACAAATCCCAGAAGCCCCAATATTGCTCACAGACTGCAGGAGACCACGATCGACGACCCGCTGCCGAAAAAAACACTTTGACGTATTTATACGTCGATGACACTCAAGCTTCAGATTTTAAATGATGTTGAAATATGTCAATGGCACTCAAAAAGTTAATGATTTTGAGGACGCCTCCTAGATGGATGGTTTCACTTGTGTGACAGTTCAGAACATGAAAACTGAAAACAGCTGTTTACGCGACGGAAAACTGTTAAGAGCCACAAGAGACCATCTGACACACTTCTCTGTTCAGTGTAAAAGAGTGTGTGTGTGTGTGTGTGTTAGAGAGAGTGGATGAGTTGAGGGGAGGACACAGGAGGGCATGATGCCACCTGAGCTCCAGATAATGTAGGTTATGTTACAGTAAGCCACATACACACACACACACACACACACACACACACACACACACACACACACCTCATTTCATCTCTGTCCTCTTGACTTTTACCAAACACTGTCATTTCCATACAGCTTTTCCAATATGACAAACACACACTATGAATAAAAATCTGACTAGAGACATGGCTATTAGCTCTTTTTATTCTGTTTTACTATTATTATTCTCGTGTTATTTTCTCTCCTACTCGCTGTATGTCATCTTCACACTTCCTGCACATCATAACAATCAACTCAGTGTGATTTTATGTCGTAAACTGATCTGCCTTTACTTTTTATTCAGATCAATCTCAATCTCTCTGTCACCATTTTTTTATTTGTACTGTTCTGGTAATTTTTACTTCAGCTTGATTGATGGAAATGCAGGGAAATGAAGACAATGAACACTGTTTCCATCATAATGAGACATATTTGTCAGGAAAACTGACTTGACATTTTCTCTCTTTACTTGAATCTGTGGAGAGTCATACAGTATGACTGGTCATACTGGCTGTTGTTGTTGTTGTCTTGTAAGCCCATATGCACTGGGCACCAAATGACGCAGGATATTCAAATAAACAAAAGAGAGTCAATCAGTTTGGATGCACAAGGCAGGACATGGTAATTTTATGAGGACAGTTCACCGTAATACAAATTAACTCAGTATACATTAACCCTGTAACACCTGAACCTCAAAATTTATGTCTGGACTTTTTTTATTTGCTTTTCCAGAATATTTAGAAATTACAATATCTGGCAATTACATTTTACTGCATGTAAAAACAGCAGCTTAAAACAATGAAAAACAAAACAGAATTTGATTTTCGAGTTTCACTGGGAAACATAACAATGCAATTGAACATGAATAACAGATTTTGCATTTTCAAGTTGCAATTTGAAAAGTATGAAAAGTATTTACAATATAGTTTTGTGAGTCTTTGTCTCTAAATGTGCAAAAATCAGCCATAAAGTGCAAACTGTATACCGGTGTTATTTTACCACAGGGGAAAAAAGAGGCTGCTTCACCGGCTTCCAGGAGAGACATGAATGAAATTACCATAATGACACCATACTGACGGTAAAGCGCAGCGTCTCAGCTTACAGAAAAAAAATGGATGTTTTTTCCAATTGCACAAACCGTTAAGTAATCACGGGTAATCCAAAGTGTGCATGTGCGGTGTCTCGCCAGCGACACATTAAGTGTTAAAGGGTTAAACTAAAGTAGATGTAGGTGCGGCAGGTGTTTGTCTATATTTGATTTGATCTACAAATCTGAAAGCATCCACTTTTATAATTCATTAAAATCATATTCTGGCATCGCAGTGAGCATGTGTGCATCCCTCTCCTCCTCTCACAGACCAACATATGTTTTTAAACATCAAAACTCTCTGCGACCCATCCACTGCATCCATCACTATCATCCACACATTCACCTCTGAAGGTCTGTCACCGTGCCTGATTTACACACAAAAAAAAAACGGTCTCAAAGCTGCTCCTGACTTATGTTTTCTTTATGTTCTCCTCTACACATCTTCAAACTCATATTCATGCAACTGCCACACATCTCTGAGTTTACATCACCAGAGGGAATAAATGGGCCTGTTCAAGAAGACGAGACCCAGAGACTCATTATATTCTCTGGACTTCAGACTGTACGGCAGTACTTCAGGGGGGAGAATCTGACATACACATTCATGATCAGCAACAGCAAGTTATTATAATATATTTGCATAAAATCTTCTGTTGTTAAAAAGGCTGAAATGCTAATGACCTCACTTGAGAGGAAAAGAGCCATCTGTAGATAATCATCACACTGTGTGGATGAATTATCTCTCCATATCTAATTGAATGAGTAACTTAGAGAGGGAGATAGTTACAATGATTGTTTAAAAAAAAAACAACAGCTAAAAAGCCCAAAAAGATCTGCTGAGAGATCAAATATGAAATGCTTTTCTCAGAGAAAACCTCTGACGAAATGCCTTAACTGTCAAGTCATGTAAGAGGTGCGAGCTTTAATACATATTTGTCAGCCAGACGGAAAATTGTAAAAAGAGAAGAGGAGAAAAAGACACTGATAAACTGCAACAGATCAGGAAAAAACACTTATTCCACAGAGGAACTGGTGATTTTGTGTATATGGTGATTAATGATGTACCAATTCAAAAGATTTAATCATAATTAGGGCTGAGAAGTGAGAGTGATGAAGTGAAGAATGAGAAAAAAGATGGAGTGGATGATATCCTCTTGGTCATTTAACTGTTGTGTGTGAAATAATGGTTGAATGTTTGAGAATTAAGAAGCTGATTATGTTACTATGGCAACAGTGTCACATGGATAAACTTTCAATCACAAACCAGCTAAAGACCAGACAGTCTGTACCTGTCGATGCAGCAGTGACACAGAAGCTATATCAGGTTTTCTTTCAATCTACGCTAATATAAACAACAACAATTGTACACAATTAAGAGAAAGCAAATGTGTACTTTCTCAGGGCGCTCCTGTTTTGTGCAGCAGGTATAAGCACTTCTAGTTGCATTCCTCTGAACCGTTACCTTGCATGAAATAGCTCCTCAAACACAGAGGTTCTTGTGTAGAGCTCTGGTAGTTGATTTCACACAATCCCAGCATGCAGCTGTCAAAATCAAAAAACACCGCCATATTGACAAGAAGGCGTTCTGTTCAAACTACTGCTAGGGATCTGGCCGCTTGCAGTTAAACGCCTATAATCGTTTCTCAGAGATATGGTGGATAGTTGTTGTGCTCTGGGATGCAAGAACAGCTGAGGACGATGGAAGATGATTTTACAGGATTCCCAAAGATCCTGAGCGAAGACAGAGATGGATAACTGTCATAAAATGAGGAAGAAGCTATCATAAGACAACAGAGTGGCGGAAACCAGCAGCGACCACTTTATATCAAGTACAGAACCAACATTCCCTAAACTTTATATCTGATTTATTTTACATGCATTTATTATGATTCTGAACAGTTCTTTCATTAAACTCATGGTACTATGGCGTGGATTTTGCTGTGCTTCCCACTGCTCACACAGCAACAAGCTAACGCAACGTAAAAATGTTTGTGTGCAGAGTCGCTTCACTCTTCTTTCAGATAAAAGTGAGCTGTTTGCATGTCTGTTCTTGTGATTGCAGCAATGAACAGAACATTGTGTGATTTCTACTAATATGATTCACATTAAGAGAAGAGATTTGGAAACATCTACAACTACTAAACCTTTTCAAGATTCATGAAAAGTATACTGGGGACATGATAAGAGGCTGAGATATTTAGTCTCTCTAGTTTATTTGTGCGTATAGTCGTATCTGTGATTTAAAACTTAGACGTTGTAAATTCACTTTCGGCGTCACTCATCTTGAAGTGGATTTTCCTGCCAATATGGTGGAATCACGTGACATCCGGAGCTCTATACTGCTAAAAAAGACTTTTCACATTGAACCAAACAATAGCTTCATAATGCTGTCCCTGGTGTGTCATTATAATCACGCTGCGCTACTGACATAACAGTGTCAGCAGCCAGTGTGTGTGTGTGCGTGTTTGCAGTCCTGTCATGCTGGCTATCTATTTCATATGGACATCACTTTGACTCTGTGGCTACCGCCGCCTCCTCAGAAAGATCTGACAGACCAGTTCTGTCTAATGGTGGGCTTTTGTCAACAACATGGGAAACATTTCCTCCTCACACCCACCATGTTATTCTATTCCCCTTCATTGCAGCCATAGATCCATACAGAAAAACAAATGCTTCAATCACAACCACCATTCTTGAAAACTGTCCTTTAAAAGCCATCTTCATGTGCGTGCGGCATGCAAGCATGCATACCTAAACACATGCATACATTTGTGTACATGGTGGGTACAGATGCTCAGTGTGCTTCTGCACCTGCTTGCATGTTGTGTGTCTGTATGAGCGAAACAGTTTCTATGAACTAAGGAGCAATCTCAGCAGTGGGGCTATTTCATGCCTATCAAGCACTGAGCTCTGAGTGGGTGGGGGTGTTTGAAGAAGTGCAGTGGGGGCAGCAGAGTAATGCAGCAGCCTGTGTATGGGAGTAAAATAAATGCTGTCACCTTGAAAGCAAGGCGAGATAACAACGCCAATGGGAACAGTAGGAAGCACACTTTTAGCCTATCCCATCACAGTTGCGATGCAATATATACTCTGATGAGACTGGTAATTGTGAGCATGGAGGGATTTGTGCATACGTGTGCATTGCTGCATAGCATTCACACCTTTGGTGTTTGTGGCGAGCCGTTAGTTGAATGCAGTATGCTGCAGAAATGAAATGTATCAGCACTATGAAACAAGAAATGTCTCGAAAGGAATAGAAAGACAAGTTTGGAGCTGTAAAAGCACACTGTAGGCCAACATGTAGGATAAAGTACTCACTATGCTCGTACAATGCAGCTCTGCATGCAGCCTCTAACTTTGTCAGTATGACGCTTTTACACTTCCTTATCTGTTATTAAAAATCTGAAACACCACAGAGGTTTTCTGCTCGTATCTCTGTCATTGTCAGCCCCGTCATATTTTATTGCTTTGTTAGCATTCCTGCTCTACAGGTCTAATGAGGGGTTGATAACGTCCACAGACTCACAGCTTAAATATTACTGCACATTGCAGAAGTAGATAATCATTTTCTTCACACACCAATGTTATGTCTCTGCTTTTCAGAGAGATTGATGAGAGGTTATTCAACAGGCGGCTAACCTGGACAAGAGAAATGAATTCTCCTCTCTCTATAGGAACATAATAAATAACCTACATTGTTCTATAATTCAACACCCACAGTAAAAACATACCACCGGGAGTGATAATAGATTATTATTTACCGTAGCTGCTTCCATCAGGTTTGTTCGAACAGGACTGTTGTCCTGGCGCTCCCCTTGTTATGTAAAATACACACATACCTCTTGATTTTTCTCCTGAGTCAAATTTGCATTAAGTTAGGCACTCAAAATGCAAATTATCCATAATTATCTTCATGCTCACGGAGACAAGCCAGAGATGTATTTGTACGTGTGTAATGGTGTTCATCAGGGGAAGTAATGACACTGATGAGATGCTGGGTGGATGTCTAAACATGTGTTTAAGAAAATTCAGACACAATCATGCTTTTATGTGTATATAGTGCACCAGTAATTGCGTGCACAGACGAGTACTTGCAGAAGGACACAACCAAGCTGCAGTGACTCAGAGTGGCTGCGTGGGCAAAAGATCCTCACATTTCAGGCCTGAATCATTCTGCCAAAGTCTCTGATCTATTTGTTGTCAAGTGGCCTTGCTGTTCAGCAACAGAGACTAATTGGTTTCCAAAGCTATGCAAAGCCAGCGCATCTGAGAAAGAACAAGCAGTTTCCACCAATCAAGATCCATCCTAATTCTGTCATCTTTTGTCCTACACAAATTTTCCTTCAACTATTTATTATAAACGAAGCACCACAGCTGCATCTCACACAAATCAGTTTATATACGAGGCATTTTACAACATTTCCAAACACTGTTTGCGGAGGGGCACAGAATTAGAATAGTGGTGTTGGAAGCTGCAGCAACTCCAAGTGCAAACTAAGGACAGACCGGAGGAAATGCTGACAGAGGAGATGTGGAAACCTTTTCCATTCCAGTTTTGTTTTAAATGAAGTAGCTTTTATTTTAGTTGCACAGACTGTTTTCATTTCTGACAACAGCTGCCGTGTAGAGTTCTGTTGAAATCAAAGATATGGAAACTATAGTACTCATGGGGGAGTGTGGCTCTCGACGGTAACCCCTAATTTCTAACTAACAAGACCTCGCAAATTCACGTATAACTGTGGGTTGTAGGGGTCAAAGAGAACCACCCTGTGTCCACTGAGTCAAAGGGAATGGATTATATGATCCACCACAAACACAGATTATTTTTTAAAGCCAGATGTTTGATTTTGTGTCTGTACATGACTTTCCTGTCCCACACGATCTGTATCTGCTCTGTGTTGAATTCATGCTCCGACGTCCGACAAAAATAGAAGCTCTGTCGATTTGTTTCGGCAGTTGTCGGCACGTCGGCGGCTATTCTGCGTGCTGTGGAAATCTGAACTGTGTTAACTCTTTGAGTGTCACAGCTCCGGTTTAATTTGCCCAAACCTGGACTGTGGATCCAGATGACTCAGCGCCCCAAGGCAAAACAAAACAAACAAACCAAATGAGATTCTTAGAAGACGCCACATTCTCCTTGAAGCCCGTGCTGTTGTTTCTGTATTCAGTGTTGCACCATAATCTGTTGGACCAAATATCTGTTGGGTTTTCTGTTGTTGAATAGGGCCTGCTTCCGAAAAAAGAGGGAGGAAGGACAGAAAGGAAGGATGGATGAATGGACCAACAAACAAACTGACCGACTGACCTTGTTTTATTTGGCACATAGTGGAAATCCCAAAGTAAAGAATCACATTATTTACTATAGAAATGAGATGTGTCTGAGCCTCTGGCCTCCAGTGACAGTAAGATAAGACTGATCCAATAACAACATACTGTATTGATCAAAAACCTTTTTAAAAACAGTTTTTAGTTACAGTCAGACAAAAAGGAATATAGGACTACTCCAGCAGTTTATCTGCTTTATTTGGATTACATCAAAATCTAAGGTTGTTTAGTTGACTAATCAATTATTTTAGTTTTTGTCATTTTTCAAGACAATCAGACTTGTGCTTTTGTTTCATCATCCTCACAACAAAAAAACATTTGTCATGTTGTTGTTTCTAATCCCAACAGGCCCATTATATGGCACGACCATAACACATCCCATCATACACAGATATATCTGAGCACAAACACAAAGTTCCCCTCAGGTCTCTGGTAAGAGGATTAATTTGTCTGTTAATTTGACTTGACATGCAACTCAGTGCTAGTGTGCGTTCTTTGCATGTGCATAAGAGTGATGAGCCTATGAAATGCACTATAAATGGATGTCTGCTTGCTACACATATTTTTGAGTACTCCTGTGATATTGATTTCACAACCTTGCAATTTCTCGTGAGAATTTATATCCATATTCAGTCTGGTTTCATTTTACAGGGGATGACCCGTAATTCAATTTTCCCTTTAAGTTATGTGCAAAACTCCAGAGAATCTCTTAAACAGGATAAAGCTTTCAGTCTGGATGGAGGATGTGCTCATCTGCACACGAGCAGCCGGTTAGACAAAAACACAATGTTACTTTACACATGAGGACAAATTAGTCTGCGTTTATTTGTTGGACAAACATAAGTAGGTTGATTCTGTTCTCTTGAAAATTTGATTCACATTGGATGAAAATCAAGGTCTGCACTTTCAACATCCACTGTGACCAGTGGATCCAGTTTAAATAGGCCAGTTCTCTGTGACCTAATGAGGAGTAGACTGCTGACAAAACAACTAACTCTCAGTGGAGACATAATGAATGAAAGGCAGAGGAGGACACTCAGTGCAATACAAACGTATTCTCAAGGGTCCATCTATACACACAGAAATCTGTAGGTTCAAACACATTAACACTCACTACAAGATACCTGCCTTCACTTTCAAAGACTCCTATCAGGAAGTAAAACCATCAGTTTAATACAGACTGAAGGTTCAGCCACTCACAGTGATGACCTCACATTATGCAGCATTAAAATGTACAAATTAGAAGGAGAGACAGGAGTACACTTGACCGATGGCTGAGAAATAAAAGTCAGCAGAGTTTGTCTCTTGTCTTCTTTGCATTGATTTTATTTAGTTTTTGAAAAACAACTATAGACATGTTATGCGGAATGGACTGCAATGCTGCTTTAAATATTACCTTTCCTCTATAAATATTACATTTCCGATGCAAATATGGGTGTTTTATCTTTTTATTCATATCTTTACTTCCGCCAAGGAGGTTAGGCTACGTTTTCACCAAGGTTTGTTGATTTGTTTGTATGTATGTATGTTGGTTTGCAAAATAACTCAAAAAGTTGTGGTCGGATTTTGACGAAATTTTCAGGGTTGGTCCGAAGTGGCCTAACTTAAAACCGATTCATTTTTGTTGGTGATTGGATCCGATTCGACAGCACCACCACTTTTTTTTATTTATGTATGCCTTTAAGCCGAGAAAATTTTGAATCTTTAATCTTTCCATCTGCTGCAGGTTCAACTAATCCTGACAGGTCATTAAATAGGTTAATTAAGACTTCAAGCAATAAAGGAATGTACACACACGTAAACACACGAACGCCTTTCATGGTTTCAAGAGATCACACCGAGTTGAGATCAAAAGCCACAATGAAACCATAATTCTGTACATGCCTATGTATTGGCACCACTTACTATCCCTGGATTTAAAATTCAAAAGCAATTATCCATTTGATGAATTTACACTTGAACACTTCATGCATGAATAACTTGCTTTTCTGGATACAATATTAACTGTAGGCATTAGAAAGAGTTAATTATCTTGTAATATTCACAATGATTCTGAATATATTTCATTGGAAATGGGAAACTGGACCTTCAGAGTATATTTCCGGTCTGTTAGGAGATGTTTAGAGCACAGGCAGCATCACTATTGTGCTGTTTCATAGGGATTAGTTTGCATTATAGTCAGTGAGTCAGAGATTAATAATGAGAGATACAATCAAACCACCTGACATTACATCCCATTCAAGTGGTCTAATTTATGCAGCCTATAGCAGGGAGACAATGTTGATCCAACTGGGTATCTAATTAAATATTTAAACAGATAAGCATTTCTCTCGTCTACTGGGTCATGGCCGTCACACTAGAGAAGCACGATGTCAAGCTAGCATGTCATTACATGAATAGAGAGTCCACCAGGACTGTCTCTGCAGTGCAGCGCAGAGTAATTATCATTCATTAAGTGAAACAATGTTTTTGGTGAGTGGGAAACAGCACATTAAAGACAGCTAATACATGGTGATTGTGCTGTTCTATGAAAAACAACAGATCCAAATATATAAGGAAATGGATGTAATCTGAACAAAAAAAATTAAAAAAAAGTGCAGAATAATTTGCAAATATTCTCCTGTATGTTTCTTTGGTCCTACTAAACATTAAAGGTTTGATCGGAGTAAACTGCCAAAAACAAAAAACAACTTGAAAACTTGAACCTGCATGTGTTCCTACGAAGAACGAAGACGATCATCATCAACTCTTTGATTGCCACTGACTTATAAATATGTGTTTTTTCAGCAGCAGGCACAAGAGGGCACTCTCACGAAGCCTGTGAGTAATATTGGGGATTCTGGGAGATGTAGTCAGGACATATAGAGACGGTATACGCCACAGAGATCAAAACAGGAAGTGGAGACGATCGAGATTAGAGAGCAAAACAAACAGAATCTGGACCAAAAAGTGGTGATTTTGGTGAAAGTGTCCTCTACTCTACCTCTGATAAAACAAGAATGGAACAAGGTAAAAACAAACATTTTTTCATGATGAAATAGAGAGTCTCTTCTTTCATTTGAGCTGTTCAGTGCTTTCAGAGAGTTTTCAGAGATGGAGTTAATGAATCCTCAACTGAGACAGTCACTACAAGAATGAAGAGATAAAATACAGGAAATAAATAATATCACTGGGGTGTATGACCATCTACTTTGGACACATAGAGGAAAAAAAATATAATTTTCCAAAACTGACAATATCTAAAGAATATCTAGTCACAGCATGCCACTTAGCTGACATAGAGCGATTACAACAAAGGCCACATATTGTTCTTTTATGGGAGGTGACCCATTATTCATCCATGGTGTTGCGTCGCTCACATGAAAATTGACTGAAATATTGCGTAACAGACGATCACAGAGCGAGAACAGTGGGAAGTTCAAACCACTTTCCAGCTAAAAGTCTGAAGAGTCAGACTGAGTCATCCTGCAGTGAATTCAGTCTATGTGGCTCCAGAAAAGATGGACATCCCTGATTGTCCTAATTTACCATCTCCATGCATGAAGAAATAGCTGCCTGTGAGCCTTTAGGTCACCTCATAATATTCTGTTGCCTCCACTGTATAAACTTTAGCACCTCTCCTTTTAGCCACAGAAACATATGGCAATGAATAACGTTCTCATAAATAACCTGTTTTATGGTTGTTTCCTCTTGTTTGCACACTCATACTCTCCCTCAAAATAAATCAGAGTAGAGGCTCACATTTTGAAGCAGGTGCAGTCTGCCATGCAGGTTCATTACTCTATCCTGCACAGAGCAAAGGACCCTTACACTATAATTACTTCTTTATATACTTGCCAGAGGAACTATGTTACTATGGGGAAGCAAACAATTGGTGCATCTTGCATGGACTGTAGGTAATTAGATCTCCACTTCAATCAATACTTTCCCAGACAAACAAATTTAATAGTTTGTTTTTCTAAATAAATAATAACCTCATTTAAGACTTTTTCTTCCCCAAGCGTTGGGTACCAAACCGACTGAAAAGCTCCGATCCTGTCAGTACCAAAAAGTGAATCATCTTTCGGTGGCAAATTCTGATACTGAAGTGTCTGTGAACCATGTTTTCAGATGTCACTATGGACGGGTGGGACATGTCCCCTTCAGATTCATAGAGACACTGATTCGTCCACTTTTCCAGAATAAGGAGACAAACATTGGTGGTAAAATAGAAGATGAACGTCATTACAGCAGCACTGCGAGTCCTGCATTTGTGTTCAGCCTAATGGTGCATTCAGTTACACAAGAATGTTGTAATTTCCAAGCTCCAAGTCACAATTTAAATCAGAGCCCTCCGTGAAGTCACATCTCCAATTTAAGTCAGATTAATTGCACCAAACCGACAAGAATTCATGCTATCTGCTACTGACGTAAACAGTAGCTACATGTTTTGTTATACATCTGTAAGGCTGGAAGAGCTGGGAGCTCTAAACTTTGAGGTTACGTTCATTAGAGCTCCAAGTTCTGACTTCCAGTGAACACACCACAAGGCAAACTCTCACTCCCCAGGGTCCTAAAGAGGAACTGGCAGCAGCCTGTGCATGTTGATCATCATCAGACCATTGTCTAGTATGTCTACCATGATAAAGACCAAATTATACAGAATACCTTATTAAGGTATCAAAAAGCCCAACACTGCTGTTGACACTACTGATGCTGAAGCAGTTCACTTGAAGGTTTCATTCAGATTTAAAGGAGAACATGTTCAGTCGAGGCTGTGACTAAAGCACATCCTAATACGCACACAAAGCCCAGCCCACATGTACAATTGCAGATGTGTGCACATTAGCAGAGAGAATTTACTGGCACACATATTCACACATCAGATTTACTCATGGGGTGCAGAGAAAAGTCAGAGCCAGCAGATTTTCTCACCATCAGAGTGTTTGTTGGGAGGCTGGAGTGGGACACAATCAATAAATCCTACAGAACAGCAGACCACAAACGCTTCAGTGGATTCTCATTAAATTACTGCTTTATAGACTTCACAGCACACACACATGCACACACGGATACAGGTACACGCATGCATGCCCACACTGTACCACACAGTTAAAATGAATAGCTTAATAAATGTCATAAAACTGCTGTGGACCATAAAAAGTCTAATATACAAGATTCCTCCAAGGGAGAGAATCTCCAGCTTATTATTATTACTTATGGCTGTTTCATCGTTGCTATCATTGCATTCTTTTATAGTGCTAATAAATGACACTGAACAAAGCAAAAATAAAATGAGCTGCCTTTTAAAGGAAATACTTTTTCCAATAATCACGTAACGATGACGTGTCCTGCTTAGAGACAGTGAGAGGGACCTAGAGTGTGTTTTCATGAAGGAAAATGCAGCTGCAGACTTTCAAAGAGCAGAAGGTGGCAGAGTTCACACTCCTGCAGCCTTTTTATACATAAAATTATTTTTTTTTTTTTGTGCTGGACTGTTTTTCTGCCCTGGTATCATATTTTCTGGCAACAGGTAAACTGAACATAAAGTGAACAGCTTAATCTTAATTAATCTGTGGGTATAATGCTTCTTTGTCATTCATAATACTGCTTGTTACAACAGAGCAAGATGACTGTTTGACATTTAAACTGCATCACCAATCAGAGCAGCTTAATCCAACTTCTAAACAACCGAATCCCTTCAGGGATCAACAAACGTCTCTCACTCTTTGACTCAACTGCAAGATACATAAAGGTTAATGAAAGAGAGCAAACACTGAATTAATTGTCACAAGATGACCTTTGCTGAACTACAATGGGATTCAGAATAGATTTGTACTTTTAACAATCCACACAATGTCACCATTACACTACAGCTCTACTCTATCTGCAGGCTGCATGTAGGTGTAATAATGTGAGCTACAAACCTGAGGGAACATGCAGACTGTACACTTCTATGTTTCTGGATAACTATCATTTAAACTAAAGGCCAACAGTACTGGACACGCAGAGTCTCTCCGTTCTCTCCGGGTGCATGAAATGCTGTATTATTTAACTCTCCGTCACTCTGTCAAGGGAAAAAAACAGATGGCAAGGGCTGCGATTGGTCCTCTAAATGCACCCCCTTGCGGGCCTATAGGCATGTAGACCCCATCACGTTTTCATTTTAGGTGATATTCTGGATCAGAAGGCTATTGTTTCGACCTACATGAGTAGCTTATATACAGGTTAATCCAATTAAAAGCACATACTTTTGAACCTAGGAATTGCAAGGAAAGCTGGATTATATTCAACTTGTGAAACACGAGTCAAACACATTCAACTTGCTCAAGAAATCCATTTAATTCATTTAGTAATTATGGCTGAAAGGTGTTTGTTTGCATTCGCTATTATCCGATTTTGTGTTGAGAAGAAGATCTGTTATTTGCAGCTTTAAAGACTGATGTTCTTCTCTTCTATCTCCCTCGCAAATAAGTAAATCGTAAAATAGTATTTTCCTGTGTTTGTCTGCGATGTGGGTGCTTTTCGTGGCACAACACCGGCAGCATGAACTGCGAGGGCTCTCTGTGGTTATGGAGTTGGATAATGTATTACACAGTTGGAGATGATAATTCAGGGGTTCTCTCCCATGGATCTGTCAGCAGTGAATTAGTTCATGTGTCTTATAGGCGCACTGAGTCAACGTTGCCTGATCACTCCATCCTGCATTATTGAAAACACAGCAGCACTGCTGCTCAGCCATGCACCACCCTGCAGGTTCCACCTATACAGTATAATGCTGTCACCTTAAACGAGTCCCTCCTCCAGGTTTTGTCCACCAAAGAAATATTCTCACTTTTTAGCTCCCACTCTTTTTCACAGCAAGTGTGGAAAGGAAGTGACGAGAAGGATGGAGGAAACAGTATTAAAGACACTACTGTATGAAAAGAAAAGCAGGAGGCCATCTGCCTGGACTGATCAGCTTCATCATCAAGAGGAGCTAGAGAAACTCAGGTTTTATTATCACAGCATGTCATGATCCCTGGTGTAGGGCTTTGGGATTGTGGGTAATGAAGGGCTGCTTTCAGTTTTGGTTTTAAATTTGAGTTTTATACCTCAGAAGTGAGGACATTTTTGCAAAGTGAAATTATCTTAAGAAAAGTGAATTCATTGTGTTTTCCTATCGATGCCCACCATTGTCTTTTCAAAATGAACTTCCATCTTCACAGGACGAAAACAATCCATCCCACTTCCTACCTTCTCAGCTTTTGTCACTCTTCATATCTCCTGTTTCACAATTACATGCATAGAAACGTATTTTCAGGGATGTATATAAATTCTTGTATATGAACAGTATGTGTTTTATTGCTCAATGCTGAAGATGTTCCTTTTATGAGTTATTATATAACTACTGTACTTCACCACAGAAGTCACTGTTGATGGAAAAATTGTAAATAATGTGATATGATATTGTACAGACTTTGACTTCATAAGCACACTATCATTTAGTTTGTTATTTTTATATTCTTTTCAAGTGATAAAAGGTGAATATGTTACTTTGCAGTCTTTATTGTTTGTTCTACTTTTATGTCAACAAAATGGAGTAATATAATTGTATTATGTATAAAAATATCCTTTTCATTGTTTCAATTATTCACACAATTATCTCATGGCTGAAGTTCATTATTTAAACTTTACTTTAGCCCATTGTGTCACTGACTGCAGGGCTGCTGCTTCACAGAGGCATTAAGGGTCAACATGGCTCTGTCAGATTGTTATTGTAACATTAATGTGTAAAGTTGAGGAGACATGGGCCCCTGTGTGTTCACGTAGCTCGTTTATTAATTCTCAAGGAGTGAATGTGATAAATTAAGGGTTTAGCTGAGAAGTGCTTGCTAAGCATTACCAACAGATTAATACTGTGCTGACTAACAAAGCTGTAATGAACCCAAAACCATATTTTTCCAAAAGCAAAATCACATCATTAAAAACACACCAACCACACATGGCAGCTTACAGCAAACACAAGAGGAACAGGATGAAAAAGGGAAAAGAGGATAATTACTGGAGCAAGAGAAGGGAAAGAGGTTATGTTACCACACTGCTGCCCTGTTGGGACAGAAAAGACCTAATTTATGGATTACAATAAGGGAAAAATGTAACTGCTGCCTGGATCTTTGGCAATGTTTTCTCAAGTGTATGTGCAAATCGCACAGGGTCAGGGTGGATGATGACCAAACACAGCACAGGACCTCTGCACCAGAAAAACTGGTTCACAGTCCTGATAGTGGTTGAGAGCACATGGTTGATGAAATATCGTGGATATGTGTGGAGTTTGCATGTTCTCCTCATGTCTGTGTGGGTTCTCTCCAGGTACTCCGACTTCCTCCCACCATCCAAAAACATGCATGGGGATTAGGTTAATTGGTTAATTTAAATTGACTGTAGGTGTGAATGTGAGTGTGAGTGGTTGTCTGTCTCTATGTGCCCTGTGATGAACTGGCACATAGAGACTTGTCCAGGGTGTACCCTGCCTTTCACCCTAAGCTGGGATAGACTCCAGATTATTTTGTTTGTCCAGAACTGCCCTACAATTAACACAATGTCTTCTTCTATTATTATACTGTTAGCTTTTTAATATCTCCAACATATTTCACCAAGACCACATTCCTCATTGTGTGCTGTGATTGTCTAAACTTTAAATGATAAAATGTATTTATTGGTATTGATATTGATTGTATTGCATCACAAGAGTGGATACTGGTGGAAAAAACAGTGAACGTTTTAGACATAAGCATTGCATATATGTACGCTAATTAACAACATTTCCCTTTAATGTCCTTAATAAGAAAAAACAACTTTTTTTTCATAGTAGGAACTGGTATTAGTAGTATATCATGCAGAAAGGTCAGAAGTAAGCGATAGCCAATGACGCTCTAGACTATGAGGTGAAGAGTTTGCAAATGTAAGCTGAATCCACCAGCCGCTAAAGAGAAGCCGACAGGTGAAATATGAGCCATATGCCTCTCATTACAGCAAAGAGTTTATCAAGTATTACATCCACCTCGCCATGTTCTTATCAGTCTGTCTTTTCATATCTATACCCACTGCCAAGTTTCATTTTACACAGTGAGCACGGCTCAGATTTCTCCTCTAATGATTAGGAGATGTAATGTACATTTGTAGCTACATTCACTGCCTTTAATGGACGGCTGCTAAGAGAGCACGCTGTAACGATGCTGGATGTTTTACAGCAGGTTTAAAATTATAACTGCTTCTTAGCTCTGCATGAGGATTAGTGCAGCGAACATAAAAGGTCACGGCTTTAACAGGAAGATTTGACTGCCTCAGCTTTGATGTTGACACAGATTAAAAACCAGATGTGGAAAAAAAGCAGCTAAGACAGAACAAATCCATCTGAGTCGTATTAAGGTATTTTCCATAAATTCACCTGTGACGAATGTCATCGATCTGGATGTGTTAGTGTGCAAAGGCATGAGTGACAACGTAAAGAAAAGACTGATCAAGTAAGGAAACCACAGCTTGAGCCACAAAACCCCCACCAAGTTAGAGCTAACAAACACATCAGACAAACCCACACCACTGCAGCTTTTGCTCTCATTCACATCTCCATGGAGACGGGAGTCAATTATAAGGCCTTTATATGGATACAAACACACACCAAGTCCCTCTACCCCCACACCAGCACGTCACAAGCTAACAGAGTGAGAACACATATGTTTAATGCAAATACAGTGCCTCATCAGCAAGCATACATTACATGACTGCTGTTTTTAATGCAAAGAGTGGACTTCCATGTCTCTTTTATGCACAACCCGTTGATGCTCCTCAGTGGTTGGTCCACACCGAGACACTCTGTCTGTGAGCAGCTTTTGGATTAAAAACATCCAAAGTTTGATAAACTCCAACAATTCCCCTCATTGTTCACCGATCGAGGTTTCCTGAGCAGTTTAGGAGCTTCAACAGTCACAACTGGAGGAGACGCAGTGCATCATTCAACCCTGACGACCACGTATAGTGGAGCAGATAGACGAACGAATGACTGTTTAAAACTAAGAGACAAAACTTTTCGTTGTTTCTTCTCTTGTTGAAGGAGTTTAAGGAAGAATTCCCTTCTTTCTGTTCGCTCACGTAAAATGAAACATGATTAATATAGATTTTAAAAAAATGATATTTAATTGTCATTAATCAAAATTAACCCACAACAACCTGTGATTAATCTTATTAATCTTATTAATTAAAAAAAAAAAAAATTGTTTGACAGCCCTAGTGACTAGAAACTAAAAAAAAACAACATAAACTGAGTTCCACATTCTTTGTATACTCAAGTAATATTTTATTATTATTATTACTACTAGTAATGTAGGTTCTTCCTTACATTTCAACTTCAGCTTTGTAAACTTAAAAAAAAAAAAAAATCAGTTTCATTAAGCCGAACATAAAAGCCTCACCTACTCACTGTCATCAGCTGAATGCATAAAACCTAAATGAAATATGTTATCATGTCGGCATTTCATGTCAGCAGGAAATGTGACATGAGCCTCAGGGAAACAGTCAGGTGATTTTGATTACAACACGGATCAAAGGCACGGAGCTGGCAGACAGAAATGCCAGCATTTAGTACGCCACCACTGTCTGAGGGAGGGAAGGGGGAGACAGAAACAGAAAAAGAGACACTGAAGGGTTATAATCTGAGGAAGGAAGAGGACAGCAAAATAAAAAGGACATCTGCTAGGGAAGGAAGCATGTCCTACTTCATACGGACACTGAGGAGTGAGCAGTTCACAGCACATGTAGCTGTTCACACACTGACAGCTACCAGCTGAAGCTCAGCATTCACTCAAAGTTCGTAAAAAATGAACAGAACTAATTAATAATACTTCTGACATCTTCTTTCATCTCTCCATCCTCTCTATAAACCCTTTCTGACAGTGATTCAATGCAATCATCTCACCAGGAAAACATCTATCCTGTTAAATAACGGTGTGGAGGAAAGAAACAGCTGGCAGTAACGTCTTCATTTAGCCAGATGTTGTTAATATTTTGCGCCCACAAATATGCCAGAGATCAAAGCACAGTTATGTTAAATAACAATGCAGGGAAGTCTTCAGAGGTTGTTATCATCTTTGATTTATCACAGTCCACTCCTACAGGGCGATCAGAACAGTTTCACTTCAATTTGTGAGAGAGATGCAAAGAGAGAAAGGCAGCTACAAATTCAGGCGCCCACAAATAACTCCTTCTTCTGGTTAAAATGAGAAATGGGGACATAATTACCTCCATTAACACTCATACAAAAGATTATAGCAATAGAAAACTCCTGGCTAAATCTGATTTATGAGTAACAGCTGCACAAATAGCTTCTGTATACCAGCTGCACTGCAATTCACACCTTGTGTCCCTTTTGTTGTCCGGCAGTGAGACTCAGTGGATCCTTGTAAATGCGGTAAAAGAGCCGTCAGGAGAGCTGCATAGTGTGAAAGAGACAGGAGCCCTGAGGATATCAGTTGTTGTAGAGACAGCAGCAGTCGGTCTGATAGGCCTGTGGTTTCACTACTGGTGTGGCTGTGGAGATTTTTAGCTGGAAACAATGAGGGTGTTGTGCTGCTTCAGTGGTTGTTCCACTTTATGCACACAGTTTTCATCAAAGGGAGGGGAAAAGGAGCAGAGTTTACTTTTTGCTGTGAAACGTGTGAATGAAAATAAAGCATATTTATCATGAAACTGCTATCTGCAGCCCAAGTGATTATTCTCTGATCGAGAAGCAAACATTTCTTATGTGACATGTTGATATATGAGCAAATTCACAACAGCTCAGTTAGTCACAGCTGCATCGTTGTTACGTTTAGGGAACATCCTGCTGCTGGAGGCTGCAAGCAAGCATCAAAAATCACTAGCTGCCTCGACATTAAAAACAAAGAACAGCACACACAGATTATTTTAACACTTCCTGGAAAAAAACAACTTGTTTGTGATAACTGCTGGGATGTGTGTGTGTGTTTACAGTGTCACTTTTTCTGGGATGAAGGATTAATACCAATTTAAGAGGGCTTTGGGAGGACTCTGAACGGAGAAAGGATTGCACTTTCAAAGGACTAACGTGTGGTTAGCACTTAATAACAGAGCTGGGGTGAGTCAAAGTATAATCACTGAGGAACTTTCTTAGGTCACATGATCAGCTTGTTGTCTCTGTAATAAAATCCTTCATATCAGTGTGCACTAAGGCTGCATGGCGATCGTTTTTTGGCTCTCAGGCCCGTTTGAATCACTTTCCTGCCACATCATGGCAGGACTCTAATGAGCCATCCTGGCACTTATTTTAATTAAACACATAAGTGAGTGAAGAAAGCACTTTGAACAGCTGAAAGGGTGCTCAAGGCCAATGTCTGAGAAAGCCACACAGCGCTGTTTGGATCAAATCTAAGCAGGAATAACACCAACAAGAACTATAACATGACAGAATGTGCTACTATTTTATCTTTATTCTTACATTCATAACAAGCAGAGAGTAACTCCTGCTGTCACAGAGTGAAATCTTTCATTCAGCTTTGCACACAGAGGTATTAAGCTTATCTGCCAAATACGAGATAAAAGGTTTGTACTGGGAGCTAGTTTCAGCTGCAGACCTGTCACTGTAATTAATTTAACTATCAGTATTTCAGGACGCCTGAGGGCACAGCAACAGTTCACAGAGCGACTAGTTTGTCATTCTTCAGAATAATAATAGGTCCCTGAAGGGATTTCCGATCATTCACAGATTCAACACTCTTTGTCATCTCAGTTTAAGCCATGTCAAACCTCTCAAAGTCTCCGCAACACTGTAGGATCACATAGCTCACATGAATCAATGTGTTCACATTTTAGTAGTAGCAATGACTTAAATGAAAAAATGAGAATGAAGGGAGAAACAAGGTTTGTCTACTCAACATATAGAGTTCCAAAACACAACCAGCATCAATAAATACAAGCTCTGTTCATGCAGTCATGACAGTGAATCAATCACGGCACACATCGGCTGCTGTTTTCCCAACGCCACTATTCCTCCTCACTCTTTAGTACAGTTGGCTTTTTAGTTTACCCCCAGTGGCTTTAAGTCTTTCTTAAATGTGTTCATTGTGTGTATGTGTGTGTGTGTTTAAATTGTTCCAAATTGAATAATGGCACTACAGAGCCAAGGACATGATTACCATAGCAACAAGCAGAGATAATGTGTTGGTTAGGGCCTATGAGTATTTGTTGTGCGGCGGTTTTGAGTGTGACCGGCAGGCACAAAGACTCCCTCCCTTTATTCATTATCATCTCTCTCATTTTATTTATTTTTTCCTTGCATTTTATTTGGTGTCATGTTGGAAAACATATGAACAGCTGCCATCTTTCTATAACACAAACACGCCTGCACACACGAGGATGAGCAGTGTAAGTACTTTCACAAACACTTGACAATGAAATGTGTGTGTGTGCATGTGTGTGTGTGTTTATGTATACACCTTCACACCTCTTCCACAGGACAGCACATTTACGTCAGTTGCTAATCTGGCCTTTCGCACCACGACGTTGTGCAAAGCTCCAAGCAGTCACGTCCAGTAGCTGAGCGGACAGCAGCCCTCTCCTGTCAAATTAGCAGTTTGTGAGTTGGCTCATGTGAAAACCTGCCTAGAATTCACAAAGCTGTCATGTTTTCTTAGTGCAACGTGTTGTTGAAATGTCATCAGGAATGAGCTATTTTTCTGCCGGAACATTGTTTGAAGTGATAAGCCTCATTTATCTCACCATCACCTTATCCTGAAACAGACAAAAATCACTTTTTAATACAAATACAGCTATAGATTAAGTGACAAGAAACTATTATAGTTTAATTATTATCCTGGGATAAATTACCTTAATTATATTAACCAATTAAAAGCCTCCAAAGAGAAAGTAAGACGTGTTTATGTGTGAGTACACTATGCTTCAGTATTGTACATATAAGCATGCTGGTTGTGTCACTATGGGATCAGCCTGAGACCAGCCATACTGGTTGGATGCCAGTCTCTCAGCAGTTGTCTCCACCCCACCTGCAAGACCCAGAGCATGATGGGAAAAAGTTAATTTTGATATTTTAATGTTTATTTTATGTAATACATACATATGTAATATTTAACGCTAGATTGTAAGCCATCTGGGCTGTGCAATGAATTAATGTGCCACATACATCTCCCATGGTTAATGATGATAATAATAATAATAATAAAAGATATTTATATGGTTTTACATATCCGGCATATTTACAGGTAGCCTGCAGACAGATCTAACAAGATGTTAATATTTCTGTGACTTCCTGGAAATTCTTTGAATGCTGCTGGAAACTTTCTGACTGCTGCTTTTTGTCGTCATCGCCTGCTGATGCCACTTTGCAGACAAGACACACTTCATCTTAAACCCATTATTGCTTTTACCACGATCATCTGAAGCTTTTTTTCCTCCTTAAAAACAAGGCCCTTTTCAACCCAAATCATTTGCGTGCAGCTTTTCATTTTCGATGGAACACTGTGCTCCTCTGTAAGCTTCTGAAGGCTTTGGGGAAGCAGAGTTGCACTGACCTGTACTGTACAGGTGGTGGGAGTCAGTCTAAAAACACAGGCACCAGCAAAGGCAATGAAGAGGAGGGGGGTGGGGGAATAATTATTAATTATATCTAGGTTTCAGTACTTCTCATGATTGAATATATACACACATAATACACAGGCATAAAAGACAGAAGCACTGCATAAACAGTCAGAGTTAAATTTCGATAGTCAGTGTTTATAGCAGACACATCCCTCTTATGTAGTACTGTCCATAATTGTTTACGCTGATCTGTTGACTTGATTTTACAACAACAGCCACAAATCTTGTTACAAAGCTGTTGGGTACATTTTGTGTAAGAGGACAAGGAGTGATTGGAGGGGTTGAAGCAGTAATCCGCCATACCGCATGAAAATTACGTGGTTTCGTTACCTAAACCCAAAGTGACAGCAGGGGGCGTGACAATGCGATGGTGGGAGGAGCTGGGATGAGAACATGTTAAAATGTTTTCTGTCCCCACAGTAGAAAGAAAAAGGCACGTGAATTCTACAGATGTTTTATTGAGCATTCTGTCACTTGATAGCACCTGATGTGTATCTGAGCATCAATAAGTGATGCTGAAGCCTGCATTTCAATTCTTTACACATTTCTGTGTAACACCTACATACATTCACTGCTACTCGGACTGATTCAGAGCTTGTTACCTCAACGCACATCGTTGTTGTGAAGGGGACACGATGAGCAAGTTGCACCCCGGTGGCTCAATCTATACAAGTGCAAACTGCATACAATAGTCAAACCACAGCAAGCCTCTGCTCCCTCTCTCCTGTGTCTCCTTTCACCTGACTGACTGACTGACTGACTGGAGCAGATGTTGTTTACCGAGTGTGAATGTACAGGAAATCATTACCAACTGAATGAGTTCTCTGCACAGTGCATCACAGTGACAGTAGGAGACTTGATGCATTATTTGTAGCACCTTTTGTTTCTGCTGTACTGTCGATTAAGCGAAGAGGACATAAATGAGAACTCATTAAAATGATTTCTGCTCAGTCAAGCTTGCACTGGGCACCAACAGCGTACCACATCAGTCAATATGTCCATGATAGAAAAAAAGTGTTGAAAACAGGTTGGTGCAGTTTCACAATTCTGTAAACATTCCCAAATTTATTTGGCTCATGACCCCATTTTAACAAATTTCAGGTGACCCAAGACATTCAAAAGGGAGACATTTTTTGCTAAAATTATATTTTGATCATGTAATAGTTTGCTATATTATGCTGCAAATAAACATTAATTTTAGACAACATTTAGGCTATATAACGTATATTATTATGGGCAGAGGTAGAAAAGCCAGGGTGAGATTATTGCACTGTACAGTCAATCTTATATTATATAATTAATACTGACAATAACTCAAAAAATGAATTGTGAAAGAGCTGCAGCATCTTAAACCGGCTGCAATGAACATTTGAAAGATAAACAGTGAAAACTCTGACATGTCCAATTTGGGGAAATTAAGTGTCAAAGTGCTCTTCTAGGCGTTTCAGGTGGAGCACATACATCCAACATTTTATTGGAATTTTATTTTATTGAGGAAAGTGTGTGGTGTTTCAATTACAATGAAATATATATATTCAATCTTTACAAAATATTTTTTATTGGTCATTTTTTTTTAATTTTTAATGAATACTAGAAATTTCCCCGCTGCTGTAGGTTGTTCTTATTGTGTTTATAAGAATAAATAACTGCTGTCTCTTGTGACCTGTGTGTGTGTTTTATGTGATGTGTTGCCTGTGCTATTCTCTGCCGTGTGTACACACAGGTATGTTTGTCGTGCTTTCTCCTACAGCACAAAGCCAGAGCAGATGGTGGCTACAACCCTGAATTCACCTCCTGTAACAAAAAGAAATAAGAGAGAGAGACAGAGGTGGAGGAGGGAGTGGAGACTGACCATCTCATCCCATACTGTCCGTCCAAAAGAATTACTGTCAGCAGGAGACAAAGCAGCACTGAGTGATTAACACACACACACACACACACACACACACACACACTGTCTCAAGCAATTTTCAGTATCCTCTGCCTACTGAACTATTAATGACAAACTGACAGTGAAACTAGCATACAGCATGGCATCCTGTGGAGGAAGCTGTGTACAGAGAAGTGTGTGTGTGTGTGTGTGTATAAATCATCCATACCATCATCTGTAGTGCATTACATGAAACAAACCTGTTCTAAAACCTGAGTACATATTCTGGTAGGATTAACACATGCTGTCCTCTGTGCATATATTTACTGTACATATTATCTAAACTGCTCTGTAAGTGACTGTCAGTCTCTGCATACTGCTCCGTCAGGTTTCTTAATCCAGGGTTGATTTAAGTACTTTAACTGCTGCTACACATGTTGATTGTATAGTTTTTCATACTTACATTACAGTAATAGCTTTTAATGCTTGGTTTTGATGTAATTTTCTGTCATGTTTGTAAATGTTACCATACACAGTGTGAGTATTGCACTGAAGCTTGATTTGAAGAAAATTGCTCTAACTCATCCCAAAGGTGTTCTATCGGGTCAAGTTCATCCACACCAGACTGTCATCCATGTCTTTATGGACCTTGCTTTGTGCACTGGTGCACAGTCATGTTGGAAGAGGAAGGGGCCAGCTCCAAACTGTTCCCACAAAGTTGGGAGCATGGAATTGTCCAAAATGTCTTGGTATGCTGAAGCATTCAGAGTTCCTTTCACTGGAACTAAGGGGCCAAGCCCAGCTCCTGAAAAACAACCCCACACCATAATCCCCCCTCCACCAAACTTTACACTTGGCACAATGCAGTCCGACAAGTATCGTTCTCCTGGCAACTGCCAAACCCAGACTCGTCCATCAGATTGTCAGATGGAGAACCGTGATTCGTCACTCCAGAGAATGCGTCTCCACTGCTCTAGAGTCCAGTGGCGGCGTGCTTTACACCACTGCATCCAACGCTTTGCATTGCACTTGGTGATGTATGGCTTGGATGCAGCTGCTCGGCCATGGGAACCCATTCCATGAAGCTCTCTGTGCACTGTTCTCGAGCTAATCTGAAGGCCACATGAACTTTGGAGGTCTGTAGCGATTGACTCTGCAGAAAGTTGGTGACCTCTTCGCACTATGCGCCTCAGCATCCACTGACCCTGCTCTGTCAGTTTACGTGGTCTACCACTTTGTGGCTGAGTTGCTGTCGTTCCCAAACACTTCCACGTTCTAATAATACAGCTGACAGTTAAATGTGAAATATTTAGGAGTGAGGAAATGTCACGACTGGATTTGTTGCACAGGTGGCATCCTATCACAGTTCCACGGTGGAATTCACTGAGCTCCTGAGAGCGACCCATTCTTTCACAAATGTTTGTAAAAGCAGTCTGCATGCCTAGGTGCTTGATTTTATACACCTGTGGCCATGGAAGTGATTGGAACACCTGGTTCTGACTATTTGGATGGGTGAGCGAATACTTTTGGCAATATAGTGTATTTGACTTAACTGCTAAATAAGAGCATTTCCTCAGCAACCTGGGAAAATACAAATGTGTTTTTCACCAGTCATACATTAGATGAATCTAACTGATGCATTTGTATTTCTGGGGTGTACGAGTACAACCCCTTGGAGTTTTTGCCTTTACGCAGCTCGTAGTAGCAAAAGTTCCCAAACACTGCTTTCGGCAACATCATTAGACTCAGCTGTGACATGACATGACATGACATCAGCCTTCTGGCATAATTCTCGACTTAAGAGCTTCAGCTATATAAACAATCTGTTGGCACTGAGACGAAGAGGAAAAGCACTCAGCATCTTAGTCCTCACCAAATATTACTTGCTTTCCAAGACATTATAATTTTCTTCCTCTCCTTATGTTTCATATAATAAGACAGTGACTGAGGCTGACTGGGTTTGAAGTGGTTGCACCATCATCATGCTGCTGCATTCACCACCCACAGCAAATCCATGCAGACCCAGAGAATAACAGAAAATACAGCCTGAACTGTAAATAAAATAAACATATAAAAAATTCTTCTGGACTATTTTGCAATGAAACTCAGTGAGTGACAGGTGACAACAAGCGGGATAACAGATAAACCAATAACTGACACTGTTCATCCAATGATATGATGCAGTTCACACATATTTACTCACGCAGCACCGAACAGCACTTCATGCATACGTGCCGCTGTTTTGCAAGTTAGCCTATAGTGAGACAAAGACTTAGTTCTTATTCTAATGTCATTTATTAACTCATTGAGTGCCAGCCCTTTTAGAAAACAGAAAGTGCCTTGTTCCAGCATTTTTGCCCATTTTGAGTCATATTTCATGACCCACAGAATATTTTGTACTATGACTCTGGAAACACTGAATAGCTCAAATGAAAGAAGAGACTCTCTATTTCATCATGAAAAAAATGCTTGTTTTTATCTTGTTCCATTCTTGTTTTATCAGAGGTAGAGTAGAGGACACTTTCACCAAAATCACCACTTTTTGTCCAGATTCCATTTTGCTCTCTAATCTCGATCATCTCCACTTCCTGTTTTGATCTCTGTGGTGTATATCGTTTCTTTATGTCCCGACTACAAATCCCAGAAGCCCCAACATTACTCACAGGCTGTATGAGAGCGCCCTCTTGTGCCAGCTGCTGAAAAAACACTTTGACGAATATATAGACGGCAATGGCAGTCAAACAGCTAATCATTAAATGCTGTTACTAGATTACAAGTGGTAGAAATGCTAATGCATTTGTGCTACAGCACACATCTCATTGTGCAAACTGTGAATTAATTTGATCTGTGAAAGGTGAACATGTCTCAATTCTTCTAGAACGGGACCCTCATCCTGACATAAAACGTGTCGCTCATGAAAAGAGTTTTGTTTTGGACCAAATCCCTTATATTAAAAGTAATCTAATAGAAACTACTGCTGTAATTTGATCCTTTTAATAAGCCATGTCACATGATGTCAGGTTTTGGACAGGTGTGATCCTGCTGTGATGTCTGATGTTGCTCACAGTGATCCAACAAATTCTAAGGGATTTTGTGTGTTTGCTCAGACACATGGAAAACCTGATAATCGCACCCCATCAGGACAAGCCATGAGATTTCTCACTTACAGACACAGGCCGTCAGCCATCTCAGTCATGAGGCATTAACTCTTTGTGTGCCAATGACGTATATGTACATCAAAGTGGTTTATCGGCAGCGAGCACAAAGGAGCACTCTCACGCACCCTGTGAGTAATTCTGGGTCTTCTGGGATATACAGTTGGAATATAAAAATTGTATAAACCACAGAGATTGAAGCAGGAAGTGGAGACATCTGGATCAGAGAGCAGAGTGATCAAAATCTGACCTGACAGACCTCAAAGAAAAGCTTTGGGATTTCTCCGTCTCTACAGAATTGAATCAATTTGTTGCTAGCACTTTCAAAGATGATTTGCTTTCAGCTCAGTGTCACCTACCAGGTTTAACTGCAAATTTCACTTTTGGTTCAGGCATATTTACTCACTGTCCTCACCGTTCACAGAGTGACATGGCACCGAGCCATGGCCATCTCCCAGCTCTCATTACTGGTCAAACCTTATCACAGCCCACTTACATTACATCTCGTCTAGACTATCTCTGAGTCTGGACAAAATGTAATCTAAGGCTGATTTCAAAACGGAGTCCAAGATTTCCAGCTCTCTATTAGCCACGAACAGTGTTATGATCATCTTAGCCAAGTGCTGCCAGTGTAGAGATAAAATCTGTCACACATGATTAAAAAATTCTTACCACTCATGCAATGCTTGAATCAGTGGTATAGTCCATATTATACTCCAACCCCATGTGTGCGGCATAAAGTTTGCAGGGATTTTAGCCCCATGAAAAGAAATGTTACTGGCCCTCCATCAGTGGAAATTTTGACAATGTTTAACATAAAACTATGCAAACTTTGGTGATATTTTTGACTATAATTTCCATATTCGTGAAAAGAATAACATGACAGTTACTTGGTAGGAGAAGCACTGAATGAATAAATCCAGTTTTCTTCAGAAATATGAGCCAATATGTGGAGTAAAGTGAGTTAGCTTATAAACTATGGACAAAGCTAGGAATAGCTAACAGGCTAATGTTCCAGAACTTTCCATCACATGAACCACTAACAGACCCACCTTACCTATGAAAGAACTGGATGACAAACTGTCGACCCTTCACTTCTTTCTCCTTTCTGACCTTTTTTCTTTTTTTTACTCCCTGACTTTTGAAGCATCCTGCCGTCTCCTCCTCCACTCCGTCTGTGAAAAGTTAGCTCTCTGCAGGCTGTCTGATGGAGCAGGTGGACTGACCCATTTTACTAAATAGAGAGGGGGGGTGTTGGGAAATGTTTCCAAAACAAATAAACTTAGTGTTACCAATACATTTAAATAAAATATATGTGTGACTGTGAGTTTAATGATTGATTATTATTTTGTCAGTATTATAATTGTATTATTAGGGGCCTCTCTGAACTCCTGTCAATCATGGACCCCTAGAATTCATCTTGATATGTTTCTTTGTGCATTTGTAATAACAATAATAATAATTTGTAGTGGGTATACGATAATTTGGAACGTGTGGGTAGTGGGTATATGCCATATACCTGCGTATCACAGACTACACCACTGGTTTGAATGATTGTAGAAGACAAATGCTTCATTCCGCTGGTATTCAGTTTAATTTCACTGCATCCTCAGCTGCTCTGTTCAACAACTAATCAAGATTTACACAAATATTTATATTTATGGACCAACTCACAAAACACATGCACTGTGAGAAGCCAATGCTGTAATGATTCAACTGAATATTAACATCAGATACAGTAGTGCTCCATGCTCAGCACTACCGTCAGTCTGCAATCTGTCGCTATCTGTTCCCTTTATACACGCACAGTGCATGTCTTCATACACTCTGACACTGTGTCTGATTTCACAGTGAGCCGCAGAGCTTGAAAAGAAAGTAACGGCACCGTATTTTATGTGAGATTCACAGCTCGAGGCGATGAGAGTCAAACACACAAGTCAGCTGAGCAACAGCAGTGCTGAGGTCAAATCCGACTCAGACGCTCTGCCCACACTGCAGAGATGTCTCACCAAACCAGAGAGAGAGGTGGAGGAAGAGAGAGAGTTTAAAAAAAAAAAGTGTGAAGGTGTGTGGGAGCGAAGCAGAAGAGTCCTCTTTCATTCATGGCATCTGAAAGCATCAGATCTTGAGTATTTGTGAAGATAGAAAACAAGGGAGGTTTCAGATTTGTGAGACAGACGGCATCTGTGAGAAGGTGTAAATGAACTATGGGGAGAAAGAAGGAAGTAGGAAGGAGGACAAGGAAAGTGTTAGCAAAACGTCAGCAGGTGGCAGACAGCGTTCATTCGTGTCAGGTTTGCTTGTGACATCCAAAGCAGCTTCTGGAGGCTGAGGATCAGATATGAATTTGTGTAGCGCAAGCTCACTGAAAACATACTGCAGGCTTGGCAGAAGGTGCTTCAGATGGCGCTGGCAAGGCTGGCTTTATGAAATGCCACAATACGATGGCGACAAAAGACATGCAAGTGGGGATTTTAAAGCAAAGAAGGGGAATTCTGTGGTATTTAGTGAAGCGGTGGGTTTTTACAAACCAAGATTTAAAGCTGTTTTCAGGGGCTACTCAATCATCAGAATCATGATTATTTTGGTCAAAATAAAATTATTTAACACAATTACATATTAACTTAACTATGCATTCGGAAAGAACGCTTACATTATCATGACACAATTTGAAAAGTTAAAAAGTTGATTAACATGAGGAGTTATTGCCAAGCCAGTAAAGCTCTTTCTAGATAGCACAACATTTTGAATACCATCGTTTAAACTTTTAACTCTGAAAGGTGTAAAACAAATCTGAAACAAAAGAATTAAGCTGCATTCAAAATTACAAGTGTGGGGACAACTCAATCCTAATGAAATACTGAACAGAATAATAAAAGAAAAATGAAGACGTGGCAGCTGAGATAGGGTGGACGAGAAAATAAATACAGACAGAAACAGAAATGAGTGGCACTTACCAAACATGTAGAGGGGGATAAGCACACTTTATGAACATCAGAAATACACCACCCTGTCTCTAAATTCTAAACACACTTCTTAGTCTGACACACACACACACACCTGTACTTCATGCCCGTGTGTTTCCCCGTGGACTCCTTGAGTGAAATGTGGCGTGGCGTGAAGGAGCCGAAACTGCGAGCAATGATGGCCACAGTTCTGAACTTGGCCCTGGCTTGGTTCACCACGTTGGGGCTGGTGGCGCTCTGCTTGCTGTGGTCTCCATTCCCCCTCTTCAGGTTGTGGTCCGTGCAGGCGATGGACACCTGCATGGCTGAGCTTCAGTGGAGGAGCTTGAGACGCAGAAGAAAAGTCCTGATGGGACAGAAGGAGTGGATGCAGACTGGCGGGACAGCCTGAAGTGTTTCTCTTGATTGAGCGCCCTCTTTTATTCAAAGTCTGTGTTCGGGTCCTTCTGTTTGTTTCGCAGTTATTTTCTTGGAGGTGGAGTCTTCAGTTGTTCATTTCCGAACAGCATGTCTCCAGCGTCACTTTGTTCTGCGAGGCAAAATAAAGCTCCAAAAGCAACATCAAGTCTTCCGTTTAAAGTCTTTCCTTGTAGAAGAGAAGCAGCGGAGCAGGTCGCTCATCAAAAGCATGAGAAGAACAAAAGACCTCTGAGTTCTTTTATTCCCTGACGGTCTCCCCTGCTGCTTCCTGCCGAGCTCGGGGGGGTTTTCTGACGGGTTTCAGCTGCAGAATGACAAACAGAGGAGCTGCAGGAGCGCTGAGGGATGGATGGCAGAGAACAAGAGAGAGACAGAGATGCAACCCAGGCGCTCTGCTCTCCCTGGTCTGCCTGTGGGAAGAGAGCGAGCGAGCAATAGCATGAGAGAGAGAGAGAGAGAGAGAGAGAGAGAGGTAGAGTGAAAGAGGAGGGGATAGGGTCAGAGGAGGGATAAGGAGACAGGGCAGGGAGGAAGGAGGGAACAAGGAGGGCAGTCTCTCTCCAGTCCTGCAGGCACACCTCTGCCATCAGCACTTTTTCCTGTCTTGTCACCTCTTGTCGTCCTCTCCTCACTCTTCATCTCCTTCCTCTTCTTCACTCGCGCAGTTGCTCCTCCTGCCTGCCGATGTTAATGCGTGTCACTAATGTGCTCGTGCCCCACTTTCCCCTCTTTCACTGTGCTCCCCTTCAGTCTCTGATATTTGTTCTCTAACCGATATTTGGATAGTTTTTCCCCTCTTCCTGTTCTTTTTGTTGCTCTCAGCAGGGCAGCTACTTTGCTGACAGCACACCTTGAGGGAACTAAAAACACTCCCTCTCACTCCCACTCTACCCATCTCACTCTCTCTCACTGTATGTTCTCACCTGTCACCCATCTTTGAAGCTTTCCTCCTCTCCCCCCTTTCCAATAATTTCCGTGCAGCAAAGCAGTTACCCTTTATGTTCCCTTTGCACCCTACACACTATTGTCTCTGTAGAATTCCCTGGTGTCTCCTCTATTTTCTGGGCAGTACAAGTAACTAGCATGTTGGCTCTGTGTGCTTCAATCCTGCTGCTATAACTGAGACTCTTTGCTTGAAAATGTACTATATAATTCACTTCAAATGGTGAACTGAAGTGCTGTCATGTTTTGTGCATGTCTGTGCACATACATATATAAGAATTATGCAAAAGTTACAGTAGGCAAGAAGCAGAAACATATATTTGCTGACAGAGTGATGTTTTTTTCCCACCAAAAAACACTCAGACACTGCACATACAACCCCCACAGGCAGCTAATCAAAGGGAACGAGAAGACGATGGACGGACGAGATGGGGGATGTGCAGAGATTGGAATCGAGAGGAGGAAAATGACTTAAAAACAGCAGACTGAGAAGAGCATTGATGCAACTGTATATGTTTGATTACAGCAAGTGTCTGCCTGCTTACTTTATGAATGTGTGTGTGTGTGTGTTTACAGAGTGCAGTGTTTGTATTGCATGCTCTCCAGTAAAGTATAAGGGGTGTCAAGCGAAGGTAAATGGAGCATATTGCTGCAGGGTTTCTTACACACAGTGTGTGTGTGTGTGTGTGTGTGTGTGTGTGTGTGCACGCGTGCAGTGAATGAGTGCATGTTGTGTAAATGTCAGCAATGCAATGCTTCTTTATGCAAAGTGTTTTGACAGAAGGAATGGACCATGTCATTATCTAGAAAAACACACCAGTACATTTACTATGTGTGTATACTGGTTTAGTTTGTTTATCTCTCAGTGGTTGATTTTACTGTAACAGCTGATAAAGGTCTGTTAACACATACAAGCACAAGCTGAACCAAAAAGGTCTGCCATAGAAATGTATTAAATACATTCCACAGCTTCACCACAACATCAATCTGGTTCTTCTTTCAAAATCAGCATCTAAACTGGAGGTGGGAGGCACAGAGCCAAGGACGATGAATTAAGAGTGGAGCATATTGCTACACTGAATAAAATAGATGATCTCTGCAGCACTTCACACAACACACACACCACTTGAGCCAAGTGTTTGTTATAGGACACAAAGGAGACCGTCAGAGCCAAACATGAGCTCTGGGTAAAGTGTCAATATGTGACATCTGCTCCAATAACAATACTCTTTATATTATATAGAAAAATGTTTTTATACAAAAAAAAAAAAAAAAAAAAGAGGGATGCCATCTTGAGGTCGAACCATCATCAGTCCACTTGTAATCATTCAAATTAGGCTGTGCACAAAAGCCAAATCTAAAACTGGATTTGTGCTAGTTACTGAAAAATAGTAACTAGTTACAGTTATTAGTTACTTCATTCAAAAAAGTAACTCAATTACTTGGTTGATTACTTACATCAAAAAGTAAGGGGGGTCTGATTTAAATTCTGACTTGGAGCTTGGAAATTCCAAAATTTGTGTACAAATTGAATGCACCATGATTCAAACCACACAAACGTCGGGCTACGATGCTGCTGCATTGATATTAATCCTGTTTTACTAGTTTGTCTCCTCATGCTTTAAAGCTGGGGGATGGATCAGTGTCACTATGACTCTGAAGGGGACATGACTGTCCCCCCATCCATAGAGGCAGCTGAGAGCATCAATGAAAGCAAACTGAATTCATCAATCAGGAAATCATTTACCAAGTAATGGACAAATGTGCCATATTGTAACATCAACTGAGTTCATTTATATTAAAAGTAATGCGTTAGAGTATTAGTTTCTGTCGAATGTTAGTAATGTTGTTGCTAGTAAAGTATTTGTGCCGAAAACTGGTCCAAGAAAGAATTGGGTTCATCCATTCAGACTGTAGCTTTAAGGGACATCATCTATTTTACCATAAGAAACACAAGAATGTATATCTGACTGTATGTCATGTGATACATATTGTGTTTCTTATTTATTTACTACTGTATGCTTTAATAGAAGACAAAACCATTAGTCCTTTAGAAATAAACTCTTCAGATCATCTCAAACCCTCCTGTCTAATCTTTGCCTCCCTATTGAGAAGTTGTACACAGTCTCAAATCAATTTCACACCTAATAGAAAAGCCGTTCTTCAGCAGCTTGTTCTAGATCGATTGCGTCCCACTCCTCGGGGAAATAGCAGAATCCCAACCACATGAAATCAGAACGGGATTAAACTCTCTTTCCTCTAATGAGGAGTAGAAAAATTGCTGAGTGAAAAAGAGATGTGGCTGCCTGTGTTACTGTGCAACACATCAGTCTCCACCATCACATCCAAACACAGGATCTGCTGGATGAAATTTGTGTGGTACTGTAAACAATTTGTCACAATAATGTGTGGAGGTGCATGCCTCTTAATCTATCTTGAAATTAAGATGATAAAATATGTTAGCATTGAAATGCAAATGACAAATTTGATATTTAAACTGAGAATCACTGCTGTGAACTGAAACGAGCCTGCTCAGTCACTGCAATGAGAGAAACACCAGAAATATACGAGACACACTGCCTTCCTTTCACAGCTACACAGATACAAGGCCTCCTTATTCAGCAGCGGTATCAGAGGATGAGGCTCTAGGAACGGCAGTCGGTCAGTTAGACTGCTCCTTTGGTCCAGACGGTAATATACAGTCCTAGTCAAAAGTTGACTTGGTGGTCAAAAGTTCACTTTTTCAGTTGACCCATAAAAAGTCATAAAAGAACCAAACTTCATGAATGTTTTTTGTGACAAAGAAGTACCTGTTCCAATCACTCTATCCAGCGGGCATCTGATGTAAATGCGACATCAAGATGATATCTAACGTTGAATCAAAATTATATCCTGATTTGGTCAAAAATGTAAATCAAGATGATGTCAGACTTTGGTCAGACACCAAATTAACGGCAGTTTGATGTCAGATATTGAGCAGCAACGTTGATTTGATGTCAAGTATTTTGACTTACAATGTATAGTATAGTTGGACGTCTATGTGACAATAGGAATGTCAAAGCTTCTGCAGACTACTTATGATACTAGTCAAAATCTTGACTATTTCTCAACATCAAATTGACCTCAAGGTGCCCGCTGGGAGAGAAAAAACAGAGTAGAAATAACTGGAAACGCAAGAGAGCCATGACATTATGTTCTTTACAAGTGTATGTAAACTTTTGACCATGGCTGTAACTAGGATCGAATGACATAAAAAGATGAATCCTCCTGACTATGGTACTGTAATATTCTTCTATTCTTCATAAAAGGTGACATTTGTGGTTTTGAGAGAAGTGGCTCAACAACTGCGCAATGGATTACCATGAAATTGGTCCACACATTCATGTTCTCCTCAGGATGAATTGTAATAACTCTGATCCCATGGATGATCTATATGAGGAGAACTGAAGGCTCCAGGGTCCTTAATAATAATACTTTTACGGGTGCTTACAGGCACTTCACAGTGGTAAAAATGATATTTTTCCATATGGATTAATCTTCCACATTTGGTTTTTGCTGCTTCAAACTGTAATGGTCCTCACTCGCTAAGTACAGCACTCCATCATACAAAATGCCAATAATTTATCACTGTCATCGAGATGTGATCAAGCACACCTCTGCGTGCTGCAAGCATATAAACATCACACCTGGTCCACCTGTGTGTAATGAAACAGGATGGATCCAGAAATCCTCAGCCTGCTGGATTATCTTGTGTGGGGAGGATCAGGAGGAAGCAGGCGATCCAGGACCAAAAAACACCAGCTGGTCCTCAGCCTTTAGACTCCTTGGAGTGGTGCTCTTAGAGCTGCTGAAGGGTCCAGTATTGGAAAGGAGCCTCCACCATGTTCACCACATCTGTAACCTCCAGCCACTCTCCAGTTTTTCCTTTATTACTAAGGTCAGCTCTGATATGATTCTCTATGTGTTCTTAGTTATAGCCTCTGTTCTTGTTCCCACAGGATTTAAAAAAAAAAAAAAAAAAACAAGACAAACGGATCAACTGCAGCAGTGATCATACAGACCTGCCAAAGAGGACTTTTTTCTTACCAACAAGCATATTGATCTGTGTCCAGAAAGTTTAGTTTTTTTGGTACATTTCTCCACTTCCGGCCACCAACTGACCCAAAAATCCCAGAGCACATATAGCTACTCCATATTCACGTGCTAACTTGCATTGACATACAGTATATGGTCAAGTTTGGGCGTACAGAGGGTGGGATGTGAGGTGAGGTCATGGCCACGCTTTTCTAGACTCAAGTGTGATTTATTAATGGAAATTGTGCACATCTGTGCATACGCACAGTTTGATAGAGCTGAAAAGGGTATGTATTTTCCATGTACTTCAGATTTAGCTGCTGATTGACACGCTTTTAGATAAATGAGGCCCCTGTTGTCCTGTGTTGGGGGATGTGAGGGTCGCTTAGTGGCAAGATTTCCCCGTGCACTTCCTGGGTGCTTCTGTGAGCCTCTGACTTTTCACTGCACCAATATTGGTAACAATTTAAGTTCCTCCAACAGACCTACTTTATTATGGCCAAAATACCTGCAAAACTACTGATACTCCTACTCACTTTGTGCTTGGTACCTAGAAGCAGAAGATAGCCACAGATGATGCTGTCATTGTGGCTGAACACACTAAATGTAAATCGCAGTTTAGCATTTTCACAGTGCATATTAGCAAGTTCAGGCCAGTTAGCCTTTAGCTTAAAGCACCTTTGTGCCCGAGTACAACAAAAACTTTTGATGTGATGTCTGAGGTTTGGTCACATTTGACAGCTCATCTCCTGCTGTATACTTCAATACTTCTCTTGTCTTTCTTACATCCTATTTTCTGCCTTTGAACAGTACATCAGGATGTTCACATATCAATGACTGCTCAAAATCAATATTCCTTACACAGTAAGAATGTACTCAAAAGCATGAAGATATGGGCACATACTGTAGCAAAGTTTTATTGAATAATCTCAAGCAACACACATTTAGTGCTCTGTTGCTCAATAAAAGAGACGTGAAGTCAGCAACAATCAATACCAGCTTTCATGTTTTATTAGAGGTTTCGTAGCTGCTATTCAGCTCACAGAAGAGAACAAAGGGCAAGCTAAACTGGATTTGTTGGGAGGAACCTTAATGTCTGTAACTGCAGCGCTGTTGGTCTTTTGATCACTGGTGAGTGTTGTGTTTACTCTCAGGCTACGTTTATATGATGACGGTCTGAACAGAAGACGCAAAAGTGGCGTCTTCACTTTTTATTTCGCGTTTAGACAAGCATTTTCGGGATGAAATGTGCGTGCATACGGCGACGCAAAAGTGTGTGGAATTCAATTGGGTGTGTATGCTCGTCAGCTAGTTGGTGCTGTGATTTACTATCACACACACAGCCATGTCCGCACGTAATTACAGATCCTTCCCTGTTACTATCTATAAAGTATAAACTATAAGTCTAAGTCTATCTGTGCAGATTCTGTACATTTGATGGAAAGACTCCTGTGTGTTTATTAGAGCTGCCAGAGCAGCTTGAAGGTCCGACGCATGCAAATAATCTGACATGTTTATTTCCCTGTGCTGGCACATATGTATGTGACGTAACGTGTACGCGACGTGAGCAAATCTGAGCAGAGTTTTGCGTCTTGGGCAGTGTAGACGGAAACGCTATGGCAGAACGTGTTCAAGTTTTCCACTGTGGAGGGTGGTTTCATTTCTTTACGTTTTCAAGCCGCAAAAACGCTGTCACCGTCTAAACAAAAGGCTCTTCCGATTAAGTATTCTGTCGTTTGTACCCACAAGCGTTCTCGTGTAAACAGGGCCTAAGGCCTCTAGTTTGGTTGTATTCTACAATACTGCATCTCAAACAATGCAAGGTGTCACTCAGCACGTACAGAATAAAAAAATTCTGACTACAGAAGTCTTATTGCCTGAAGTTCAATATCAAGCAATTTCACATTAGTTATTAAATATTATCATGTTTTATTTCTCTTGATCATGCCCACCTGACCATTTAATTGTGGCTACTGAGAGAAGAGACAACACAATTCATGACAGACCACACAGCTGCTATAGCTGGGATTTCTCTCTCTGCTCTTCCAGCCCAGTTAAAGTCAAAGTGATGCAGCAGTCAACCTGATGCAGTCTTTGCAGCTGTGGCCCATAACGAGCAGGAGCACAGCAGACCTGTGGGAAATGTTCAGAAGCAACCAAACTGACCGACCATCACGCTGACTTCCACTGGCTGCTGGTTGTGTTTAAAACAAAACGTTGTAAGTTTATATTTATATATTTATCAACTCTTTGAGTGCCAAGGATGTGTATTTACATCATGAAAAATAGAATGATTGCGCCATAAACATATGTGTGTGTATATATATGCGTGTGTCTTTCCTTTTTTCAGCAGCAGGGACAAAAGAGGGCTCTCCCACAGCCTGTGGAGATGAGAGAGCAAAACGGACAGATTCTGGACAACAAAAAGAAAAGTGATTTTGGTGAAAGCGGCCTGATAAAGCAGGAATGGAACAAAGTAAAAACTACATTTTTTTTCATGATGAAATAGAGAGTCTCTTTTCTATTCAGTGTTTTCAGAGTCATAGAACAAAATATTCTGTGCATCATGAAATATGACTCAAAATGGCCAAAAACGCTGGAATAAGGCACTTTGTTTTTTAATAAAGGGCTTGTGACACCCTCACCTTAAGCGTTTTGGGAAAAAAAAAACACAATACTGATGACTGTAGCCTGCAGCCAAGAGGCAGGAATTAAAATGTACCAGGCCGATAGAAAGGGGCAATACAGACTGTAGGACGGGGGTGTAACCTCACCCCAATCAAGGGTAAGTGTTACAGGCTGGCACTAAATGAGTTAGGATATGTACCCATCTAGAATCTACTAGTCAGGTTGCACATATTCAAGCCCTTTTCACCATTCTTCTGATTATCATTTTGTTTATGTTTTCCCAGCAGCTGCCCTGCAAGCAGCAAGTGATGACATCCTCATAACTCTGAGCGTAACGCAGCGACTGTGTCCTACTTCTGCACCTGTGTGTGTGTGTTAGTTTTTGCTGGGTCATGAGCTTTGTCAGCAAAACCCCACAACTGAAATCCCCATGAGATGCTCTATGCGTGTGTGTGTGTGTGTGTTTGTCTGTGCTTCTCTTTAAAATGACGTCCAGTGATCAACAGTGCTTGTTCACTGACTGACCTCAGGTCGAGGCCACCTGACCTAACACTGACATGAATATCATTTCTATGCGACACACATGATGGCCTGATGCAGGTACGTTTTTCTTGCTGAGCAAGCGATACACAGAGTTGGAACAGTTTCAGGTTTTGCTCCTCTGGTCTGGTATACAGACTTAAACCGCCTTAATTTTTTGCAAACTGGGTGAACCAGCCTACACACCTCTAGCACACATGGTAAATTAAACAATAATTGACTGTCAATGGCAACAGGGTCAAATTTCAGGAGAAATTGGGGGAGGAGAAATGCATGTACATTTTTGTACATTGTAAAAATACGTCAAAGTGGTTTTTCGGCAGCGGGTCACCAATCACAGTCTCATGCAGCCTGTGAGTGATGTTGGGGCTTCTGGGAGATGTAGGCGGAGCATAAAGAGAAGGTATACACCACAGAGATCAAAATAAGAAGTGGAGACGATTGAGATTAGAGAGCAAAACAGATTCTGTTCAAAAAGTGGGGATTTTGGTGAAAGTGTCCTCTACTCTACCTCTGATAAAACAAGAATGGAACATGATAAAAACAAACATTTTTTAAAGAAAATAGTTTCTTCTTTCATTTGAGCTATTCAGTGTTTTCAGAGACACTTTCTGCTTTACACTGTAGAACGGCTGGCACTCAAAGACTTAAAGTGGTGACGAGACATGGCAGACTTAAATAAGTCAAAAAAATAAATAAATAAATAAATAAAGCTACGGCAGCATTTTGAACTTAAAGCTAATGAAAGAGTGGGGGCAGCAGCATGTGCAACACCTACACAAGCCGGTTCAGAAAATTTACGCCAGCAAATCCTAATAAAGAGTGCTCAAAACACAGACACATAGTGTACATACACACATACCTGACACTGTTCGGGGGAGGAGGGCTTGTTTGTGTCCTCATATTCCTACCAAACTGTATGGTAAGCAAAGACAAGAACAGTCTGTGCGCACAAATAGTTGAACAACATGAGCCTTATTGAGGTTGCAACAGTTAAAGAACTTATTTTAATCTTCAAACCTCTGAGAGTCATGCACTTTAATAAGCTTCACCAGGTGTTAGAACTGGGTTGGAAACGCTGCTTTTCTATTACATTTGCAGAAAATAAGTTGAAAAAAGTTCCTCGTGAGGCAGTCAGGAAGAGAGGTGGCTGTGGTTCTCAACCTTTTCTGTCCAATGTTTTGCTGTTGGTTTGTGTGTTTCATGCATCGTGTCACATTGTGGATGAGGCAACACATCCAACAGAATAAAATAAGCTTGTCCATGCCCTCTGGAACTACAGCTTTATTACAGTAGTCATACACACAGAGGCAAAGCTATTAAATTTGACCTCTGCATTAAACCCACCCAAAGCAAAACAGGGGCCAGAGATCAACCTTGTGGTTAAAGGACAACCTATCTGATCCTATCTGATGCCTGCACAGGCTTACTCGCTGCATCTTCTGTCTTCTATAATGATTCACTGTTGCTTTATCTGGTCAATATTAAGATCCCGATCAGTGATTGAACTTGGAAAACATATGCATGTTGAAATAGAAGGTAAAATTGAGAGGGCCAACAAGTGCCAGTCAGAACCAGGCAGTGTCCGTCCAAAAGACAAAACCAGTTATTGTCTGGTTGTAATCTAATGTGGCACAACAATTGTTTTAAGTCTATTTGTTTTTTATGATCTTAAAAAATAATTATAAATTGCACCAGCCTAGAAAAACGGCAATGTGTTGTGAAGTACTCACAGCCCGGTTTAAGCTATTTTGGTCCAGCAGGTATTAAGGGGTGGATTTTATTTATTTGGCCTTTGTATCAGGCAAGACAGTGGCAGAGTAGACCTTGACTCTGTGTTGCGCCAAAATAAAATAAAAGTGTTTTTTATCCGGTTCACATGGCAACAGGTTGCATTTGACTTCTAAACTGATGAAGGCTTTTGACTACTGAATATTGCACAAGAATGAGGAATAAAAAGTGGCTTAGGATTGAGTACATTGCTTCAAAGTCAGATCGCAATGAAACTAAACAGACACATATCCCAACCATCATGAAATCTGCATTAACTGTATACCGGTCCTTCCAGCCATGACTGAGGCCACAGGTCAATGAACAGAATGACAAAGAAGGAGGCACAATGAATGATTCATTAGTCAATTATAAATCCATAAAAGCAGCATTTCAATTACTCCCGTCACTCACTTCAGCAGCATGAAGCATCATTCATCACTTCCAGCAAAGTTCAGAGCTGAATCAAACAAACAATGTGTTTATAATATATATCATAAATTGCATGTATTACCCTCATGTACAGGTGCATATACAGCACCAAAAGTCTCAGTAGATGTGCGCATCATAATTTGCCTCCTAATATCTTGTGTTAATATTATACAACATATACCTTATTCTGCAGAATTAGTTTGAAATACCCAGATGGGAGCAATGCTGAAGTGAGAATATGTGAAATTTACACAAGCAGATGATTCAAACAATCTTAGGAAGAGCTCATATGTGCTGCTGGTAACTGAACATGTTTTCATTTCCTGTGCAATGTGATTTAATATCAGCAGGACATCCTTTGTAATAAGCTTGAAAAGTGTGTAAACACTGAATGTCGTACATCACTCCTGGGGATTTATCTCTGTGTCATTTGGGTCATTAAAGTCATTTACACACTGAAGAGGGGTGGATATGGGTCAAGGATATGACAGCAGTGAGCGTATTTACAGTGATGAGTCTTGGCCCTGAGGTCACCCTCATGTCATCGTGGACCATGAGCTATGCATGTGAGAGAATCCCCTCCTCCATCTCCTGTGAAGCTGTGAGAGTGTTTCCAGAAGAAGCACGTGTGCGCTCAAGATGGACTGTAATGCGATTTTAATGAACGATCTCTGAGCTTCATGACTGCGTTTCTATAGTTGTTTTGTTTTTGTTAATAAATCTTTAGTTATTGCAACCAGATTCCTTCTATAGGCCAGCTCAAGGCAATTACAATACTTCCCGTGGAAAACACTCTAGTTTGTTACATGCAGGTAATAAATCTGAAGATAAAGTTGTGTTTTTGATCTTATGACATATGACAACAGACGGAGTGTGATGAGATCTCACGAGATTAAATCAACAAACTTACACTTCCTGTATGTCGTGAGTCATATAAACTCACGTCAGCACAAAAAGCAGGATAAAATCTATTTTATAAATACGAAGAGGGTGAATTAGTAGTGGCAGAAGAGCAGAAGAACAATTTTCCACTGTGTCTGCTCAGCTTTGCATGGAAGCAGAAGTTCCCATTATGCAGTGGCTGAACACTGAGGTGTGTCACAGAGGAAAGATGCCAGACCTTCTTCTGCATCCATCTCCACTCAAAGCATCAAAATCACCCCTGGAAATTAAACTGCATCTCTTCCAGACCAAGAGGGGCTTGTGTAACAGAGCACTAATTAATTACTGCAGTATATGACTCCACTTCGTTCTCATCCAAATTACAGAGTTCACCTTTAGTTGAGCTTATAATTAAGACTGCTTTGTGGTATTAAAACTGTGTCAAAGCATGCCCCAAATATGCCCAAACAACACAGAGTATTTTGAATAATTTGTAGACATAGTCACTGTTGTGCACTTATACAGCACTTTACCCAGAGATAAACACAGATGCACCTCCCTCAATCGATAGAAAACTCTGTGAAGTAGTGATATTTGGAAATACTGGAATTGTAAAATTAAAGTACACCTTTTGAAAAATACCACACCTGACATGAACAGGCAGCTTGATGACATGAGTGTATCTCTCTACAGTCTCAAACACAGGATTAAGACCTGTCTGAGTGCATTTAGACCCTGTCTTTGTTGTCAGAGGAGAGTTATGTTTATATGATGATGGTATGAACAGAAGATGCAAAAGTGGCATCACGTCTTCACTTTTTATTTCGCGTTTAGACAAG
This sequence comes from Synanceia verrucosa, assembly GCA_029721515.1. Lineage (NCBI taxonomy): Eukaryota > Metazoa > Chordata > Actinopteri > Perciformes > Synanceiidae > Synanceia > Synanceia verrucosa. The sequence continues at coordinate 22,855,095 of CM056559.1, forward strand.
TGTTTTCGGGAGGAAATCTGCGTGTAGAATTCAATTGGGTATGCATGCCAGGCGACTAGTTGGTGCTGTCATTTATTATCACACAACACCGCCATGTCCGCACGTAATTACAGATCCTTCTCTGTTCAGTAATACTATCTGTGCAGATTCTGTACATTTGATGGAAAGACTCCTGTGTGTTTATTAGAGCTGCTAGAGCAGCTTGAAGGTCCGATGCATGCAAATAATCCGTTTGTTTATTTCCCTGTACTGGCACATATGTATGTGACGTAAACGCGTATGCGACGTGAGCAGATCTGAGCAGAGTTTTGCGTCTTGGGCAGTGTAGATGGAAACGCTACGGAGGAGTGTATTCAAGTTTTCCACTCTGGAGGGTGGTTCCCCAAAAACGCTGCCACTGTCTAAATGAAAGGCACTTCCGATAAAGTATTTTTGTCATTCTTACCCGCAAGCCTCCTCGTGTAAACAGGGCCTTAGATTACAGCTACTTATTAGGACTTGAGACAGCTGGTGAAGCTCAGGAGGGTCAAAGCGACTGCTATCCATCACTAGATAGAGGTAGCTAGAGACTTTATTAATCCCAAGGGAAATTCAAGTAACCAGCAGCACATATTACAAATACAATATATAGAAGTAAGAGCAGCAAAGCACACAGAGGTGAGGTTATCGAAATCTATATAACTATTCAAAAATATACATATAGCAAAACTAAAATACTAAAATGAATATTAAGCCAGTGAAAAATAGTGTGCAAGTACGCAGAGACGTCCATTTATGTCCATAGTAACAACAGCAGCATCAGGCTAACATTATGAGATAATGAGGAAATGTGAGGGTATACAGCTGTTTCATACTATGAACAAAAATATCTAATGTATAGAGCAGGGGTGGGAAAACTTTGACTCAGGGGCCACAATAGGTTCTAAAACATGACAGAGGGGCCAGTTAATAATTTAACGATGCTCTTTGGTGAATTATTTGTTTGCCGAATTCCAGGCGAAGCTTGGACAGATTCAAAAAAGATGGTTAATCTAATTTAATTTCTTAATTTTATTTATTATCGTTAGTTACGACTGCGTTGTTCGTTTCCTTGATTTTTTTTTTTTTTTTTTTTTTTAAAATGGAGTTCTGCTTCATGACCTGCTTTAATATTTTTTAGTTGTTAGACAGCCCTAAATAAAATACAATTGAATTTAACTCTGAGTGCCAGCCCTTTAAAAACGTAAGTGTATACATATGTTTACGGCACTCAAACATTCTATTTTAAAGGACGTCAATCAACGTCTTTGGCACTCAAAGAGTTAATAATAGAATTTAGACAAGTTCGGTGGGGCGAATTAAAGCCCAACGCGGGCTGTAGTTTGCCTGTCTGGTATCAAGGGTAACAGTAACAATATCAATACTTTTTTAATACTCTAATCTGTGGCATGTGAGATTTTTTTTCCCAAGGTGGTCACCATGGTAATATCTGTGCATGCAGCCATAAGAGGTTTTTGCACCATATGTCTGGACTGAAATGTTTTGTTGCAACTACAAACAAGCAAGGACCTCATTATAAAGTGCCTGCGAGCAAGGCACTCTGTGTGTGTGTGTGTGTGTGTGTGTATGTGTGTGTGCTTCCTCCCACTGCAGCTCAAGTCATTCATCCATCCAGGATCACTGCTGTAAACAGTGTGTTGTAAAAACAAATAAAAGCTCTGTTCCTCTGTCCGTCTTTCAGTCTAGAATAGAATATGGTTCCCACTGTGAAGACACATTCAGTGCATTCATTTCTGAGAGCAAAGTTTTCTGAAACTTTTGCCCATTGTACCTAAATACATGACATAATAAGGTTGTTCTCAAACTCTCACTGCGTAATAAGCACATACTCCTACAGCACCTGCACCACAATTAGCTATTTGTTGCAGAGAGCGGCGTTACTGGCTTCTAAAGAGTCTCCAGATATGGACACTTGATAGTGAAGAGTGGTAACAACGAGAGAAAACCAGCATCTCAGTAATAGCATTGCTATGGAAACCGTATGGAGGCGTTGTGTGAGTGGGAAAAATCAGCAATATAATAATACCAGGCAAGAATAAAGATGCCAGATGGCAACCAGGCAGCATCTGGAGGAAAGAATGACACATGTAGACGGATTACCATGAAGTATAAGGTATACAGTCAGTAATGTGATGAAACAGGATGTTAAGACACATTAAACCTACAATACACAAGTACACTAATGAATACATACTTATTGAGTGTCAATAAATCAGCACAATTCCTTTCCCTTTGTTTTACGTGGACTCACTTTCTAACATCAGACTGAGAGATTGAAAAATCCATCTTACCAACAGGTTCTCAACACCCAGAAAGTCAAACATAATACCAGAGCAAAGGACAGCAGCATTCATGCAGAGCCGACATAAAAAAAAAACTGAAACCAATTTGCTCTTGATATTATTTTTCAAATTGTGTTTATGACCTTTATGGCATTTCTACTATACTATCACAGTTTTGTTTGTGTTGCAGGAAGAAACTTTTAATGTGAAAGTGCTCTACTGAATATATATATAAAGTTTATATTTTAGAACACACACACACACACACACACACACACTCTGTGACTAAATGAACAGCACGCCTGCAATGGTGCTGGAGTTTTACTGGTCCAAAAATGTTGAACCCCATCCCAAACTGAACCATAGAAAACCAACCAAAACCTGACATGCATAAATCAATCTGAAAAATGTCAAAAAAAAAAACAAAAAAAAAAAAACAACAAATCAACAATGTGTCCCACACAGAGACCAAACAGCACCAGCAGCTCCTCATGCTCCACAAACTAACAAGCAGCTCTAGTTAAAAACAGCAGTCCCTGTGCTTCACTGTACCATCCATTTATAATCCAGAGGTGATGATTGGATCTACCGTACTTGAGTAGTAGGTTGGCATGTATGTCTGAGACCTGCAGCAAAAGTACAAAACCCAACCTGGACTCATTAGACTGAATCCTGACCTAGTCTGACTGGGATCAAGGCTCAGATACCAGGAACCAAAGGACACAAGTAATTCATTAGTTGTACTGCAGTATTATCCAACATCAATTAACTCTTTGAGTGCCATTGACCTATTTCAACATCATTTCACATCCAAGGGTTGAGTACTATCGATGTAATAATACGTGTTTTTTTTGGCAGCAAGTCGCTGCTCACGCTCTAACACAGCCTGTGAGTAATGTTTGGGGCTTCTGGGAGATGTAGTCAGAGCATAAAGAGACAGTATACACCACAGAGATCAAAACAGGAAGTGGAGACGATCGCAATCAGAGAGCAAAATGGACAGATTCTGGACAAAAAGTGGTGATTTTGGTGAAAGTGTTCTCTACCTCTGATAAAACAAGAATGGAACAAGGTAAAAACAAACATTTTTTCATGATGAAATAGAGAGTCTCTGCTTTCATTTGAGCTATTCAGTGTTTTCAGAGACATAGTACAAAATATTCTGTGGGACATGAAATAAGGCACTTTCTGTTTTATAAGACAGCTGGCACTAAAAGAGTTAATCTTGCAGGAAGTTAGTTGTGGGAGCAGTGGGCTGCTCAGTCATTTTGTTGCATTAAAGCTGGTGCACAGCAGGGTCACAGCACATCAACCAGTGGAAAAAGAGCTGTCCTGGTTGGTTGAGCAGATCCATGTCGAGTAGATTTCAGTGCAGAGCTCCACAGAAAGAAACACTGAAATCTGTAGAAATGGACACAAAGGGTAACATTTGTTTGAAATAGAAGAGTTTACTTCATTTATATTGCATTGAATTGTATTCCTTAATGCTCAATACTTCTCTCAGAGTTCGGAGTAAAAACTTCTTGAGAGAATTAAACAGATGGGGTGTCTGCATGTGTTCATTATCATGCACAGTCATGTGCTCCTCTTACACCAGCGTTTTAGTGTCTGCAGCCAGAAGAGTGAGACAAAGAGCTCAAGAGATGCGCTTCACCTCATATTGTTAATTGGATCACATCAAACACCTGTGCCTGGTCTCGAGCCTCACATGCTCTAATTACTTCATGATTACCGGCTACATTAGTAAAAAGTAACATTTTTTTCCCCATACTTTGCACTCATGTCACTTGACATAAACACATTTTACTTTACATGAGGATTAGCCGTAGGTGTGGGTGGTCTTTGCTTTTGTTCATGGATTCTGGAGGTGTCCTGATACAAGTTTTTCACTTCTGAAACAACACTGATATTGCAGCCTTGAATACTGGCTGATACTGATATCAATATTGGGACCCTAATGGATTCATTCTACTCATATCAAGATGTAATCCCATTGTGATCATTTAAGAAAAACTAAAACAGTGTAAAAAAATACTTGATTAACTTCAAAGCCTCTGTGGTAATCACACCAGGACACATTAGACTTTATAGGCCTATTATAGGCTTATTGTTATTAATATCAGTTTTACATAGCAATATTATAGCCAGCATTTAACAGAACATGAAAGAAGATGCAAAAAAAATAAAATAATAGTGCAGTCAGCAGTGTAGTATGGCTCGTAGGGCCGTTGACTACCAAACACTTGGAAGTTTCATTCATATTGATATTTGAAAAAATAATAATAATAGTAATATACTCTCACACAAACTAGTTTGGAAGGTATCTACTGTAGATATTTGAAGCCAAACTTGTTCTAAATTATAACCCTCTTAGAGAAATCGATCTGTTGTCCCACGACAACGAGAACGATCACTGGCAAAATTAATCCAACCACAAAAGTGCTGAAAGGAAACGTCTTGAAGAAATGCTTGACTGGGCTGTGTCATCATGTCATCATGACAGTGTTAGAGATCTGGGAACTGGGAAATCACATCCAAACACTCAGATGTTTAACGCTGAACTAAAGGCCCTGTTGACCCTTGCTATGTTTTGACATCCAGCACATATTTCCAAGATTTGTTTCTCTAAATAAATGCAAATAAATGTAAGAGCACTGATGTGCAAAGTGAGCTACACACAGGGGATTTCCCATCACTGTGTGGTGACAAGGACTTTCATCAACATGCCATTACGTCATCATACAGTATGTGCAGCACACGACTCATTCAGGAAGATTTATTATGTGTGTGAAACAGGTGAGGTTGCTCCCATCAATAGGCTATAACTGCAGAGAAGATTAAATTCTTCTATATAACGTCACAATAAAACACCACAGAGACGACACAGCAAGTAAACTAACACTGTTATATTTTACAGATAGAGGTTGGGCAAGGCTAGTCATATTTATGTAGCATGCTTTATACACTGCAAAGAAAGACACTGTGTGACAACACCAACCATTCAAGACTGAAAAACAACATGAAGAAACATCTGGAGTCTGTAAGAAGTCTATTCCAGCTAGCAAAAACATGCCAGTGCTAGACGACCCGAGGTCTTAACTTTTTTTTCCCTCAGGTTTTTAACTGTAAAACAGCATTATGATCACGCTCTGTTGAAGTTCTACTTGAACTGCCTTACAGTCAACATGTTACAAACATGCTGGAGTCTGTCCAGGTATGGTTTTATCAGAAGAACCTCTTATTTACGCAATAATTTCAAATCATCACACATTAAAACAAGAGACTGCTGCATCTTTGCTGCACTGAGGCCACTGAAACACTCAAGTGTTCATTCATGGATTTATGCAGCTACTTGTACAGTATTTGCACACAATGCAAGTATTGCTGTACATTTATTGGCACAATGTTTGGCACAATGTTTCCATGCACGTAATCCAGCCTTTTGAACAGTGACAAATACTGCAGCACAGTCCAACGTGTGTGTGTGTGTGTGTGTGTGTGTGTGTGTTGGCTCTACACCATCCCCTTTAGTTGTTATTACGATGACAATCTCTCATGTCCCATTCTGGGTCCCCTGTTCTCTCACCTCGTCTCTTTAAATAAGCCTCGGAGGAGACCAAAGTATATTACCTTTTCTCACCACAGATAGCACTGCATCATAGAGCACACATCCACAGTGTCTCTCTCTCTTTTTCACACACCGAAAAAAAAAAAAAACTGGCGAAGACTCAAGACGCACTCTTTCCTATTACAATCTGTGAAGACACACACAGAAGAGAAAGAAAAGTGCTGATCCGAGGAAGTATAAACTTTGCCTGCGTCAGTGCATCAGCTTAGTGCTGTAAAGCAGAGATATATGGTGACACTAAAACTAAGCGTCCAGTCAAAGCATGACGGTGCGAAAACGTACAAACGACAGGAGCAGGGGAGGCAGGAAGACGTGAAGTAAAGATTGAATGATAGGGAGAGAAATGGAAGGGAAGTACACAAGGGTGAGATGAAGTGGAAGAAAAAAAGAGCGGGAAGATAACAAGCTCAGAGAGAATTGGTTTTTGAGGAATAGAGGGAAGATGAGAAAAAGACGGGAAGGATGGAGATGGTAATTGTTTATCTGCTGAAGCAGATGGGTTGGATATTATATTGCCCCCTCTTGATCTGTGCTTTCAAAGGTCTCTGTAACCCACAGCAGTGACTCTCCTGCTGATCCCACTGCAGCAGCTCTCAAAGCAGTACAGCATTTCACCTTGGTCACACATTTTCTCATCTCTTGGCAAACACACAGCATCTCTGACATAGGACCTCACAAGACTTTAGCTTCCCCGAAGCACTGGCATCAACGGAGCGCAGCCTTTTGTTTTTGAGTTGTAACCAACACATGCAGACAGGAAGTGAAGAGCTGCACAAATATGAAGCTGTGCACAAATTAATAAAATGTTAACTGTGCCTAGCATTGTCGAAATGGTACAAAGGAAGTGGAGGTGACTGCAGACACTCCACTGCTGTTCAATCTACTGCTGACAAGTTTTATTTCTCAGGGAAACACACTAATGACCCCACACTGCCACAGTGACAGCAGGTCCACGGCTCCCCCTAGTGATGAAGCCACCAACCAGCAACACAAAACAAATCACAGGACGTCTCACAGGCTCTCCTTTCATCTCTCTCTGCATCTCTAAAGACTTTTTTCCTCCTCTCCATAATGAACCCACTGCACCTCACTCACGCACCCACATGTACCACATAACTGCTAAACATGCTTTAAAAGTGTCTCCATTTCGCCTCCAGGGCTTCCTCACACACCCACGCTGTTACCCCTCCTGTGCAGCTGCATCATCATTACAAATTAGCCATCTATTAGCTGCTGCTCTTATCTTGAAAGGCCTAGTGAGGGAAAACATTTCCATCGAACACACACACCTATTAGCGAGTCCCTGTGGGGATTTCGATGTGCTCTGACCACACCGGCGATGAGTTGTGGTTCTTTGGCTGTGGTCTGATTTGACTAAAGAGTCACCTTGAACTCCAGTTAATAGATAAAAAGTGAAAGGATGTGTGTTAAAGTCAAAGCTGGCACAGCTGCTGTACATTTACATTAAGCAGAGCTAGATGAAGCTCCGCTAGGGCGTTATCCTCAGACAACCTCTGCCAGACCCAAGGAGAGCGCTGCCTCTTAAATAACCACTTATCAGCCCTCATCAATAATGGACTAATACCAAAGGGGGAGTCAGCGATACTTAAAGACCAGAATGGGGAGGAGAAACAAAGACATAGAGATCATTTATGTCTTAGTTTTTCTCCATTGGTTTGGCTCATTTCTTGAAACAGAAATTACATTCTCAAAACGCTAAAATAATTTAGCAAAACAGTTCTCACAGCTCAGCACAACACCATGGTTCACCTGCAAAAGCTCATATCTCCCAAAACAGTTCACCCATGTGTCAAAACTAAATAGTCAGTACCCCAAAACACATCGTCCCTTTGGCATTGTGAGGACTGCAAGTCAAAATGTTTAGTTTTGTTTGACATCACTCATGTCACTCGTACTGCCGCAACCATTTTTAATCACACACATAAATTAACTTAAACTTAACTTATAAAATCAGAGTAAAAATGTATACAACATAATATACTGTAATATAAACACACATTATATGTGCTGTAAATAAAGCTGGAGTTTCACAGCTAACACTTGTCACACTATGTCTGGCCACAGATTCTCGTCCACATCACAGCGTATTTTAATGTAGTCTCCTTTAAGATGCAACAAGGGAAGGAAGGGCGTGCAGCCATCCCCTTCACTGACCTCCTGTAATATATTCACACGCAGCGTCCATTGCTGGACCTCTGATGTTCAGACACTCCACCTCCAAGCAGAGAAATGGATAAACGCTTAAAGGGACACAATGTAATTTTTTTCCAACATGGTTGGAACTACGGTAAGCAGAATGGGTCAACTCCCAGACAGCCACTATCACCACGGATCCCCAGCCCCCGGCCTGGAGCTCCAGTCATTTTTTCCCTGGACCTCCACAGCTCTCCTCCGGTCCTGAGGACTTCCCGGCCGGCCGTGGACGGGCATGGGGCGCTCCCAGGCGGCCACTCAACACGGATCCCCCGCCCGGAGCTCCGGTCATTTTATGGCCCTTTTATGCTTTTTTGGCGATGTGGATTCGGCGCGGCATAAATATGGTCTTGTATTATGACCAAAAGTTCAGTGCAGGTTTTAGTTTAGCAGTTCGTAGTTTTTGATAGACTGGAAAGACATGGAAGCTTCCGTACGAGCGACCCGCTCTATGTAAAGACAGATAACTGATTCTTCACCAAGGAGGATAAGTCAGATTGTTGGTATATGTTATTTTACACCAATGAGGATCTATTTATGAATGAAGATGTTGATTTGAGAAAATAAAATACTTAAAAAAAATTACATAGTGTCCCTTTAAATAGAGAATGTTTTAGGTCTTATTTTTATTATAACATAAAATATCTATTTTGGGGAAAAGAGAGGAGGGAAATGTGAATTAACAGGCTAAAAGCAGATATTTCACCACCTTCTGACAGTGTCATGTGATTTTTCTCACTGTATGTCTTTCTTAGATGTAATGAAGCTGAGACGTTTGTATATGAAGCTCTAACAGACGAACCATGTGACCCACACTGACTGTCTGCAACGACCAATGGACAAACTGATGCCCTATTGATTCATTCAGTTGACTAATGCTGACAGAAGTGCAACACCCTGAGTGTAGGTGTGTGTCCGTTGAATTTCCAAGCTGCTGTTGATTAATGAGAGTCATGTTAAGAACATGCATCAGCTCACTCAACAGCCCGCTAATGAACCGCTGATGTGTGTGAGTGTCCTATGTCACATGTAGCAGGCAGGTTCAGAGACTTGTTAAGATCAGTATGGAAACTATTGACTAACAGGAGACAAAACTGCTGGCCTAAATTTAGGGTTAGACTGTCAACATCAATGAAATGAGACATTTAAACACAGGTGTAAGTGAGAGCTAGAGCAGGCAGCGCACAAAATGATCGAACAGATTGATGAAGCAGTGATTAACTTAAAGGATTTCTGTCCGAGCAGTCCATCATCATCCTCCTCCTCTTTCTAAAACACCACTGTAAGCAGTATTTAACTCAATCGCAGGAATTTACAGGACAAAATGACATTATAGTCTTATAAATTCAGACTTATTATATATTTTAGACAATGATTACAGCTTAAAAGGTAAAAATGAAACAAATTTAAAAGGTTACATATTTATAATAATTTGCTAAATTTAATTTTGGATTAATTTTGAATTTCATACAAAGGCCACACTCAGTTTAGGCCAGTTTATGAGGTGCAGGTAGCCACAGCCCTGCAATAAATCATATGTTCATGAAGGGTATAATATTCAGATGATTTGAATGGCTTTAGAAAGGCGTTGAGACAACAAACAGTTTAAAGTGTCCAGCTCATATCAGTGGACTAAATAATAGAAACACCTCTCTGTTTAATGCAATTCACTTCAGCAGCACAGCAGGCTGTACACAACACCATTTATGATACTAATGTGTTTGAGGGATAGTGCTGTATAAATAATGACATAACAGATGTATGAGGTGGTGATTTGATTCGTAAACCACAATATTTAAAAACAATGTGCAGTACACAACCAACGACAGGTAGGCCTCAGTAATAACACCTGATTCACATTAAATTTACAAACAGGTGACAGGCTTACATGACTTACATGCATAAATTAGGCTACTAATTAAAGTTTTTTTTGTTTGTTTTTTTAAAAAGGTGTATTTGACTCACCTGTCTGAAGAAGACGCCATTAGTCTGTCCATGCTGTGTATTTTCCTTCAGTACATGATACTGGGATGATAACACGCAGGTTTATTTCAACACTGCTAGCTAGCATGGCTAACATAACCAACATAAACTAACGTTAAGTAAAATAATTGATAATTTCGAACATTTTTCTGTCTTCTTGTCTTCCGACAGTGACGAGTAACTACCTGTTTAATGCTAATCAACCTCACCTGGCCGGATGGTGACGCCTCGTGTCGTACGGCTGTAGTACCGTTTTCCACCACACAGGTTCACTAACATGAGGCTGCCGTTGCGATCCAGAGGGGCGCTGTTTCACCGATTTGATGTCACTCAGGAAACTGATACCACGAGATAAAGGAAGTCTATTAATCTGTTTAATTAACACTAGTGATTACTAGTTTAGTAGCATTTTAAATAGAAAGCGAGTCTGAGACTTAGTTGAACTGTAACACTGTAAAATAAAAACGCAGGAAAAAGGGATTTCCCATGTATTAATTACAAAATGGTATGCTCTCTCTCCCTATTTCTCCATTTTAAGTAATTTATTCTGAGACAAAGATGTCACAGGATCCTTGTTTGTGAAGTCCATCATAGTCTTATCACACCCATCCAGGGCTTTTAATAGCTTTGAAGCATTCATAATAAAAAGGGAACAAACCAGTCACTGCTAAATTTAAATACAGATGGAGATTGACCAGACTTTTAAGTTGATCTTGATGGTTGACGCTAATGGATGTGCATTAAAACAAACAAAACACATAAACATTTGCCAACTGAAACTGCAGTACACCATGAACAAGTAGCGAGCTCATAGTATTTTATATATAGCCTCCAATGGGAAGCATGCTGCCACACACACACACACACACACACACACACTTTGTGACTGCCTGGCCAATTAAGTATTTAGTGAGGATCCCAGTTCCTATGTTAAATATTCACTTGTTTTCCAAGATGAATAAAGGATGAGCAATTGACGCATTTATCTGCATGCGTATTGGTATGTCTGTGTCTGATTGTGTGTGTGTGTGTGTGTGTGTGCATGGTCTATGAATCACCGGTTGAGTGCACAATTTCACTCGCTGCCTCTCAAGTGTCGATTGGTTACAGCTTCATTAAGCTCTGATTAAGATCACAGACTGACCCACACAAACTATCACGATACAATAAGTGAGACAAATCAGTCCCCAGCTCCCTGCACTTCAGCACCACTTGCTTCCTTTAGGCAGATTTAAAAATATAGTATCTGATTTTTTCTCTTAACTTTTAAATAGTCCTCTTTTATTTGTATCGAAGCTTCCAAGCTTTGTCCCTCTTTCTTCAACCCTCCATCTTAAATCCTTCACTCTTGTTTCTGTCAGTTATGCACTGTAATAAATAAAGTTGCATGCCTGGACAGCTTCTCCTTAAATAGGCAGATGTGAAAGTCTAAACACTTTTAGTGGACACAAGGCTCCAGTCCAAAGAGGCCAGGCTTGTGAGTGTAGTCACTAAACATTCACTGTCACGTTCTCTTATTTGGCATTCGAACACGTCACTGTTATATTTGTTCTCATATTCTGTCTTTAAGTAATGTGGAGCTCAGAAACAGTCCCACAGAGTCTACAGCAAACTATTCTAACTCCTGAACGATGTGGCGTAAGATCCATTTCATGTTAAGTGCTACAGTCGAGTTCATTTGAATTGTAATGCAAAACTGCAAAAGGCAACATATGATTTATTGAGCAAACATTTGTGTGGCTCTAAAGTGTGTCAGAGCACATTTGGCCTACAGTTTTAAAAGGAATAGATGACAGATTTCCAATTTTAATCCCGTCTGTGAAATGTGTGTTACATTTCCTGCTGCAAAAGGCTTATTTCTCACTGTACTTTATAATAAATATACACTTCTTGTGGCAAGAACAGCACAAAATATATATCTGGGTGGAGAAAGTGAAGCTGTAAAAGGAGTTGCTGATTATGCCGCAGATGACTATGATTATTTCATAATGCAATTTTCACTCATTTTACCAATTATTGTGATATTATTTGCACTAAACCAGGGCAATGTTGAAAAATAAGAACATAGAGAAAGCATTAAGCAACAAATTGTGGGGATGATGTAACTGTCACCTTCACACTGCGGTTAATCAGCAGCCGGAGCTCATTTAATCAGATGGACTGACAAACATCCAGACCGTCTGCGCACACACACACACACACACACACACACACACACACTATGGCATATGCTTCATAATGTGACCCTCTGCCCCCTGGAGGTCTAAATGCCCCGTTGCTGTCACTCCGTCACTCCTTCATCCCCTGCTCTGTATCCAATAATATCATGGGTTTCTCAATAATCTATTTCCCCACTCAGCCGATTGAGCTGATGAATGCTTTAATTCAGTCTGTGTGATCAAAAATCAGCAGAGTGCATTTGCCATTTAGGTTAAAAGGGGATGTTCTAGTTTTATGATTTTTTTACAGGAAAGGTTTATTGAACATGATGTTTTTTTTACCTTAGTATTTATTCAGTTACTCTTCCTGTCCTGAAGCAGCTCCTCTGAAATGAACTGCCAAATATCAATATTTCATCGAAGCATGATTGGAGTAAAAAGTGAGGAAATGGTGAATCAGAAAGTATTGCTGCATCACAATGGGAGTATTTCATAAATCTAAAAAAAATACAATAAAAAAACTTGATAAAACTGTTGCAAGAAAACAATTATCCTAATTAACTTCCTACAAACTGTGCAGAATTGTTTTCTGGCACAAATACAGGAAAAGATTTCCTCACATTGAATGAATGATGGCAGATGGTGGAAGCATTGAATATCAAGCTGAACCATCCTTAATACAACGCAAGAATACTGAAATAAAGTAAAGAAGGAGAAACAGAGGCGTGAACCTGAGCCAGATGTTCATTCAGTGGTGAGGCGTTCAGGACCGACATGTGCACTGGCTGGATGTCAAAATAAGCTTCCGAGGCTTTTTATTATTTTTTTATCAACTCTTTCTGGAACAAAGTGGCTGCTCTGTGCTTATTTAACATGGCTCACTAACATTGTCACATAGCGACAGAATCTGGCCTTGATTTGATAATTAGCGTTAACATTCGCCACATTAGCCCCCAGGACATGTTGAATGCATATGCTCAGAACTGAACACAGTCAGTTGTCGCCCCGGCCTACATGGTCAGGATGCACATCAGCCATGTGAGCATGCACACCCAAGAAACTCACAAAGACACACACACAGAGACGCTGCTTCACAACTGAAAACGTACACCCACGTCTGAAGCACACACACACACTCATGAATAATAAACTGTAGGGCATGAGAGGGCTCACTGTGAAGATGAGGCTTGTATCTGCTTCCAGTTTGTCTCTTCTTCCTCTTCCCATCTGTGCTTTTTGTATAATTTTGAATAAAATAAGTGTTTGCAAAAACTAGAAACTGTGAATGAGTGCAGTGTGAATGCACACTCACACATCTGTCCCTGCAAAGCACTAAGCAGAATCAAAACTTTAAGATTCATCACGGGATGCCAGACCTGTCTCCACTGCACTGTGGCACTATTAAAGAAAAGTCATATCATTATTTTTTAAACTAATCATAATTGTCTTTGTATGCATGATGCAAGATGTCCTTGCAAAACAGTGACACTGGAGAAAAATCACATCAACAAGACAGGAAAGTTGAAGAAGAGTTCTGTTTTTTCAGAAACTTTTTTCAGTTCTTTTTTTATGTTGTGAAGAACAGATAGTTTCACCTATTCAGACTCCTATAAATTATTCAAAAGGAGAAAAAAGTCTTTGGCAGGGTTGTCATAACAACCTATGATGGGGTGTCAGAGGAAGACATTTCTTTGTTTTATGGGGTCACAAGCCCAAAAAGGTTGGATCAGGGAATGCTTGAACGGACTTCAGCATGTCATGACTCACCTCTCTCTGCAGAGCCTGAGGGAGTTTAAAGGAAAACTCATTGGAGGGCAAATAGATGAATCTAATATTAATATTTTGTAGCTGTGGAATTACATTTCAGGAGCTCTAAAGGCTGGTGAAATAATATTTCTTTTGATGAAAATATATTTTCTCTCCTGTCTGTGTAGAAGGAGTGCCCTGCATCTCCTGATGCACTGATACACACTGACCTGGAAAAGGAAGTCAGCAGCCAGCTGTTTTCTTAGGTTACCATGGCAAGGAACACTAATGTTCAAACACACACACATGCATATGTAAACACATATGCCCAGGTCCCAAGGTGAAATGCAAACAACATATGACCATATGAGCTCCCATAGCCAGGCTGACCCAGCACTCTCTCCCCTCTTTCCCTCTCTGCACTGATGGACACAGAAGAATGAAGGAAAAGTCACGCTCCATGCCGTCATTTCTTCAGCACCAACACAACAAGTTTAGGTCACCTTATTATTACACTGACTGTAATAAAGTCAAATGTTTTTGCAGAATATAGCCACAGAATCAGAGATGAGAGCGCCTGGGGAACGAAAGGGCTGTTCGAATGACCAAAATACAGTTCATGGAAACGTTAAGCCAGCAGTCTCTCCAAATATAAAACACACAGGGTCACCCCATTTCTAATCAACACGGTGGAGCCTACTATGTGAATTGGGTTTGCATAATGATAAACTGAATGGTATTAATCTAACAGTATTCATGTTCAGCCAACTTTCATGGATAAATAATGGTGAAAGATTAAATACAAGCTACAACCAACAACAGAAACTAAAATGCTTCATTCGGTCTCCTTCTTCTCCATCGGCACTAACAACACAATAAAGGCAGAGCAGCTCCATGCTGCTTTCTAGCCGAAGGGCTGAGCAGCGACCCACAATGTCCCAATCACATCCACTCAAACCACTCACCAGCATGATGCTTTGTCACAGATGACGAACTAGAGGAAAAGCAACAAACACTCACATGTCATAAAGTGGAACATCGTCAAAACAAAAACTATGAGTCATGTGGCAGATGATTTAACCCATATTTTCAGTTCAGTTTTTTTTATCTATTATTTGGAGTTAGGAAAGTGCCACATTATTTGTTTAAAATACTGCAGCTTTAAAGTGTCTGTGAAGTAAACGAAAACATAAAAATGAGCTGATCATCACATTATAGCATAAATATTAATATGTCCACAATATATGTGTGAGTAAATATTAAGGACAACAACTGTCCAAGATAATTCAGTGATACTGTTTTTCACTTTTAAAACCCAGATTTCAGCTGAAAGTTTGGACCTCATGTAGTGTGATGATATCTTGAAGTATGCAACAATTTGTCATGCCACAGGATTTGACTTGTGCTTTGCAGGAAATATGGTTTGATCTCATTTTCCTCTCTTTTTGTTTATTTTAAGAATGAAGAACCATAGAGAAATGGAGCTGCTATATCATATCAAGCATTCACACAACACACTGCCATAAATATATCAAATGTCAAAAGTTGGGTATCACGTTGAGATCAATAGTCCCCATGATGCATTGCATAATGTACCATGGGTGACCTTATATTGCATGGGCTGAGTGGTTGAACATACTTTTCTAGACAAACATCTCAGATCTCTATGATGTAAAGAAAGTTGAACACAAGATGGTAAAATTATATCAACGAGGCAGAGGAATCTAGAGTTTACGCTCACTAAAAAATGTAAGCAATCCATCTTAGCTGGTTTGCTTTTAGGGTTGCCATGGTAACACTGCTATAAAAGTCTCCAGGAAAGTCCTGCAGACCTTCTCACACACACACACACACACACACACAGAGGTGAGTTACCTGTAGCTCATGCCTGTCTGGCTCTTGACGGTGTCGTGCAGCGACAACGAGTGGAAGTTGAGAAACTCCTCCAGCTGTTTGAGCTGTGCCACGCTGCTGGATTTGTTTGGCGTCCACAACATCAGAGGGGCATAGGGTCGCGGCCCCATCCCCTTGGACGCCTGCCTGGAGAGCCTCCCCTGTCCCGGGCCTTGGGTCTGGACGCCGCCCTGACCTCCTCCCTGACCCCTGGACCCCTTCTGCTTCGGGTTGGGGATGTCCGGGCATGTTGCTTTGTACAGGTACATCTTCCTGCTGTCCTCTTCACTTTATCCTCTCTTTCAGTCTCTTCCGTCTTCTGTGAGTCTGTCCCACAAACATGTACGCTCAGAGTAATCCAGGTAGGCCGCCTCGCCCACGCAGCGCTACATGGAGCAGAGGACTCTCCTGTATGTGTGATTAAAGCTCAAAGGAAAGTGAAGTATTGCTCTGGATGAAGAATATTCCTCTTATTAAAACAAAAAGAGAAAAAAAGGAAATGCAGGAAAATGTAACTTGGAAAAAAACATAATTAGTCCATAATTAAACTTGAGTCCAATCTGTCTGCAGGCTGTACGTCCACACAGGAAAAACTCTCTTTTTCTTTGCATGTGCTCCTGCATGGGCTGTGCCACATATGTTCTCTGTGCAGATACAGAGACTCAGATATCCCACTCCCTCTCTTCTCTGCTCTCTCTATCATGCAACACAACACACACTCATGCTGTCACTTTGCCCCCTGCTCAGCCAGTCGACATTATCAGCTCAGTTTGGTTTTGCTCCCTATTAAATGACATGGGAATCTGGGACATTTTTTCCAACCCGCCCTCTCTCTCTCTCTCTCTCTCTCTCTCTCTCTCTCTCTCACACACACACACACACACACACACACTTTCACCATCATCCCTCCTTTGTCTCTCAGTATTCCCTCTTTCACTTCCTCCTGATTTCCACCACATTTCCCTCTATTTTCTTTTCTTCCACTTCATCTCTTTTTATCAAACACACACATGTGCATGCTTGGCTCACTTTTACATCATCATCCCTCCTTTTAATATTTCCTTTTGTCTTTCCTTTCTTTACCCTGCCCTCCCTTTCTCCCCCTTTCTCTCTCTCTCTATAAACAAAGTGTACCCTGGAGTTTCGCCCATAACAAACACCTAAATAAACACACACACAAGCCGACAGTGAGTTATGCACAGTTGCACATAATCTGTGGGCAGTGTTTTCATAATGAAGTGAACCACCACTAAAACGGGGAAGCCTCTGTGTTTTGGTCTGTTTTCTCTCTTTCACCACACACATACACAATCTCTCACCTCTGGCCTCCTCATGGGAGCGTTCAATGACATCACGTCTGGTCCTCAAGTAAATTGTGGGAATCATGAGGAATGTCTTTCTCCCATATCAGGAAATTTGAGTTTAGACACACACTGTCACTGTATCTACAAACACACACACAGTCATCCATGGTTCTCAAATCATTTTGGCAATTGCTGCTTGGCCAAAATACACAGATCCAAGACACATATATAGATATGGAAACAGTTTTAAATGTGCTATTGAGGCTCCTGATATAAATCTCTCAGTTTAACTTTTGTTTATCAGGATCAAGGTACGACTTATATTTACATTATATTTCTTAGACTTTGTCTATAGACCACAATGGCACTGCATGAATAGTTTTATTGTTTTTGTTTACATTTTTTTAAAGTATAGAATAACATTTTATAAATATTTCAGTTTTTTTTTTCACAAGTTGTCAAACATGACAAAAGAAATTGCAAAAATAAATGATTTGCAAACTCAGATTAAACTCAAATCAACCACCATTTTTTTAAAACTTTGTTCAATTAACTCTTTGATTTCCAAAGACGTACTTACATCCTTCAAAACAGAACACTTGAGTGTCATGAACGTATACGTCTTTCCTTTTTTTGTCAGCAGGGACAAAAGACTGCTCTCCCGCAGCCTGTGAGTTATGTTGGGGCTTCTGGGAGATGTAGTCAGAGCATAAAAAGACGGTATATACCACAGAGATCAAAACAGGAAGTGGAGATGATTGAGATTAGAGAGCAAAACAAACAGAATCTGGACAAAAAGTGGTGATTTTGATGAAAGTGTCCTCTACTCTACCTCTGATAAAAACAAGAATGGAACAAGGTTAAAACAAACATTTTTTTTCATGATGAAATAGAGAGTCTCTTCTTTCATTTGAGCTATTCAGTGTTTTCAGAGTCATAGTACAAAATATTCTGTGCATCATTAAAATTTTCTCAAAATGGCCAAAAACACTGGCACAAGACAGTGTCATTTTTAAAAAAAGGACTGGCACTCAGTGAGTTAATGTTCCACAACTGGACACACCAGTCTGTGAAAGACACTGATTGCATCGATGAAAAGACGACTTTAACCCTAACCCAGTACTCGCACACCCAAACACACAGAATTTGTGAGGGAGGCTGAGATAAGGGGGGCAGCTGTGTCCATTGTCCGACAGGATGTGTGGAAAAACTGATCCTGTCTGGCAGCAGGAATGTCAGCTGAGCTTGTGCAGAGTGTGTTTACAGTGTATTTATAGTCACTAGAAGCGTACACATCCATATACATGGAGCCTACACATGCACGCACATTTTAAGCAAATACTGTCAACTCGAATATCACCACAATGATGAATTAATGCTGTCTATTTGAAAGAAATCACTATTTCATGGTTTTCGCTCTGATTTTTTTATGTGTTATTTTTCTCTTTTATTTTGGCCTCTGGTGTTGAGAACAGTCACAAGCTCCTTTGAGCCGCTCAGCATGTGTGCAGGTGAGTCACTGACAAGAATACGAAAAGCAGAGAGGGAGGTCGGTTTAGGTGGCGTCTGGTTGGGGGTAGTGGCAGTGAACATGGGAATACTGCGTCATAAGGAAATAACAGGGGCAACTGCATTTCACTGATGTCTGCTTCTCACTTAACTCTTTACCTAGATTTCATTCTGAACTTTTCCATCACCGTCACGCTCCCTGAGACTAATTAGCCATCTTTCTCTGTCTCTTTCATTTTGCCCACATGCACTCCTTTTAGTGAGTGAATCCCTTAACAGTAATTGCATATGTCTGATAATTATCCAGTGGTTCACAGCATGATAGACACAAAACTAGTAGAGCAGCGCACCACAACATAACACAGCATTGTGCACCTTTTACTGGTTTCATTTAAAATGAAAGACTATTTGTATCCATATTGTAACCTCTCACCAGGGATCTGTAGTGTATAAAACTATATTTTATGGGTTGTTTACATGAATGAAAAAGCTCATTCTATACCATCTGACTCTGTGGCAGCAATAATTATGCCAGTGATGAGTCTCCAGCCCTGAGGGACCGTCCTGCTCCTGTTTAACACCAGTGTGTTGGCCTATATTCACACACTAAATCGCATTGTTACTATCAGTGAAAATCTAAACCAGCTTAAAGCTGAAGGATGATAACATATTACATTTATTGTCCTATAAGTAATAAATAAATATTCCAAGTGTAGCATTGCATAATAGCTCCTCTTCTTATCATGTTGTACTTTAAATCATCTGAATGTTTTAAAAAGATGAACAGATAAAACTAGTTTGGCTACATCACAGTATTATCGTGAGCCGTGCAAGTGTTACTATTGTGTGAATCAAACCACCAACCTTGGCAGCAACGCCGTGCTTCATCCATCAAGCTCGACTGGAACAAGTGTTTTTGTTCTCTACAGTGTCATGTTGCCACACCTTTGTTTCTGGTGCTCGTGAAGTGACAAAATATATATCCAATACCAGGTTAGAGAAGGCTAGTGATACTATTGGCTGTCATTATTGCTTCAACCAAGCAAGTGCTCTTATGTGCATTCTGTTGTAGTGGGAAAAAGCTTTCTAAATTACCATTAAGTGGTGGTTTTTCAGCAACTATCAAATCTTCCTGTGTCTTCATAGATTAACAGAATAACCGAATGTTTGATGGAGAAGATTCAATTTGTGTAAGCAAGAATTCAGGGATGATGCATCTTGAACTTGAGTGCTATTAAAGCATTAGTTCCCTTAATTCTATAAAATTTCTGATGAAACAAATCAGAGGATTGTAGATTATGGTAATTTAAAACAATGCAATGTACAATAAAGTAGGTGCTGTAAAGAGTGTGGTCCCAAGACAGAAACGATAAACAAACAATAACAAACACCATCTAAAGGGAGATTTACAAGCTTATAAGATTATTTTTTACCTTGATCTATAAGGAAGAATATACTCATTAAATTGTCAATATGTGCATAAAGACAATTAACAACATCAATACTCTTGTCTCTATCCAAACCACATGAAATAAATTTGTAATAGGAAACTAAATGAATATTTGGGGGGGTGAGGCTATTTTTAGTACAGGATTTCTGTGGTGATATTCTGCCCCAGTTTTTATGCAGAATCACTGGAGAGCTAAAAATCGTAGCAATTGTTCTGATTCAAATGAAAGGGAGGATATTCAGCCATCGCATGCTGTTTGGCATCCATGTCAGGGAGAACTGGCAGACAGTGTGTGTGTGTGTGTGTGTGTGTGTGTGTGTGTGTGTGTGTGTGTGTGTGTGGCATGAGTTGGCTGATTGCAAGAAGGGCACTTTTGGAGAGTTTCATCTCTTTTTTCTAGGTCAGAGTCAATCATTAGTCTTTTTTTTCAAGGCTCGCTGTTATAATAGAGGAGCTTTAGTGATTGGACACTAATGATCAGTATTGATTCTCCAGTGGAAATTAATTATACGTTGTTTTTTTTTTGTCCATGTGCGTGAATACGTGAGTGTGTGAAGGTTGTGCTAATCCTATAGTGATTCACACAGTTTAGCCCCTTTTTATTGGTCCTTCCACTGAGCTCATCACTTCAGTCGGAAATATACAAACCTGTTAAACACACACACACACACACACACACACACACTTAAACACACACACCTCACACTCCACATGCACCTGTCAGTCTGTCAGTCGAGCCATGAGAGGCTGTCATCATATTATTATGAGCCATTAAATAAAGAGCGTGTGAAGTGAGAAACCACCATCAACATGTCACCAAGCCAACCTGACCTAGTATTTGGCATGTGTTTTTATTTAGGCTAACCAAACTAGCAGGTTAGCAGGTTACTTGGTAGGCTGTTATCATGTATTCAAATGGTTGAAACACCACTTTGACATCATGTCAATGGCACTCAAAGAGTTAAAATTACCTTTGGTTACATTGCAAGCTAATGATTTTACCCCAAACCACATTCTTTGAAGAAGAATTATAGTGATAACTGCTGATAATATATATTGTCAGTATGGCTAAGTTATGCTGTATGGCAAGCAGAACCCCATGTGTTATCTTTGTCATAAATAAGAGATCACACAGCACAAAGAAGCTGCTAGAAATCTTACATGAAATAAATGGATCCATAAATATTTGGGACACTTCAACATTTTGTCGCCACATTGCGCCCTTGGCTCTTAATCATACTAGTCACTTGTCTGCTTTGTTTTTTCTAAATTAGAGAGTGAACAGAGCCCAAACCAGCAGGGAGGCAGGAGAATAAAGACAGAAGGAGAGAAGAGGAAATGAGATAAGAGGAAAGGATAAAGGCTGGACTAAAGACCAATGAATGTGGAGCTTTAGGAGTGAATGATTGGAATGACGCACAGACGGATTAGAAAGAGGAGTGGAGCGATGAGAGGGAATACATGGCAGGGGGGGTAACCCAATACTGAAAATATCCATGTGTGAGAAAAAGGAGAGGGTACGGAGAAAGGGAGGAGATGGTAACATAAGATCTCTACCACTTGCTGCATTAATATTCTAACTTCCAAAAGTGGGAAGTGTTGTACACGTCACAGCCTGGAAAGCAACACCACTGGTGCTCTCTGTCAGTCAGTCACACAGATAAATATCCAAACTCCCCTTCCAGCCTCCATCTGTTTTGTCACCATGGTGTTAGGAGGATGTCAACATGGTTTAATGCAGCAAGACAGATGCTGGCTATTAGCATTACGGCCAGATCAGGTGACACAACTCTAAGCCCAAAGTCTTTATGACCAGCATGACTCCTGTGACACACAATGTGCACAAATGAAATGACAGGACAGGAGGGTGACCACTTGTCAGCAGATATCACTGATGGTCCGCCCCAAAAATACATTGTGCATGCACACGTCATGTGTCTTTACCCATGGGCTACCAGTGTGTTTTCTGTTCATGAAAGGCTTTGGTCACCTAAAAATGTTGTATTCAGCCTTCTAGTGTCACTTCTGGTTGCAAATAACCAAGATGGCAACAGTCAGAATACTGAATTTGAGGCTTCAAAATGGCACAAACCAATGGGTGATGTCACATTGAGCATGTCTGCTTCTTATATGCAGTTAAAACAAAAAGCCAAATGATTTTGTGCATCAACAAGCAGCTCTGTAAACAAGACCCAAGTGTGGCTACATGGGCACTATTTATCTCTCACACACTTAACTGACCTGTAGAGCATGCCAGTCTTATGCGCCACTGTGTCCTCTTTGGCCAGTCCAAACATTTTCAGGTACCAGTTGGTCTCGATCTCTCTGATCAGCGCCGCCTTATGTTTGTGCTGCGCCCCCTGCTTCCCAGCTGAGGAGCCACGCTTGGCATCCTGAATGCGGGCTTTCATCCCGCTGAGAGAGGCCACTGATTGTTTGCGATGCACATGGTGTGGCTGGAGTCCACCGCCGACACCCCCTCCGCTGCTCCGGGCGGCTAGCATGGCCCCAGAGGGTGGCCCCCTCCCTCAAGGGCAGAGTTCAGACAGCAAGGTGAAAAGGAAGAAGCTGCAGGTTTCCAAGCCTTTCTTTCTGAGTGATCACTCCAACTTCAGAGCGAGAGCAGCACTAAGGAAGGGTTCTTTAGTCTGGCTGTCACACCTTTGTCTACTTTCTGACCATTTTCTACACCTCTCAGGTTCTCTCTGTCTCTTGTCTTTCAGCCTGTCTGTCTATGCAGTGTGCTCTCTAGTCTCTTATAGCCTCATCTAGCCTGAAACAGGATCCTGGTTTCCTTGTCTCGTCACCGCCGGCCCTGGCCTAAAAGGAGTGAGGCAAACATGCCAGGGTGTGGACAATGCATGCACACACACTATCACACACCCGCACACACCCTGCATGCATGCTACACAGAAACATAGACGTGCCAAAACAACACAGAAGAAATTATATGAATACATACACATATGACTATTGTGTGAGGACAAACATATTATTCACAATTAAAACTGTAAACTAAAGTAGGTAGTAAAACCAAAATATAATTAAAAATAATCTGCATTTGAATGTGTTTTTTTTGGAAATAAACACAATGCAGATTGTTTAAAGCTACTTATGATTATTAAAACACACTTCATGTACACTGGCGCAAACATATTGTTTATTTTTTTCTCTCCAGGGTTGGTACTGTATCAGTGACACCTCTATATTTACACAAACTCCTGAACCATTTCATAGTCTTGGAGTCTTAACACCATTCCTCATGTTATAAGACTCCAGGCAGAGAAACACAGTTACACCTTTGCCAGGCATAACAATGTGGAAAAACAGACATTTGGCTGCTAAATATGTGAGCAGAGGAGACACACTCATATGTTATATTATTGTTGTTATATATGTTATGTTTAACATATGTTATATGCATCACATTAGAGTGCCACTGACGTATTTCGACGTCATGTAAAATCTGATGCTTGAGTGCCATTGACGTATATATGTCAAAGTGTTTTTTTGGCAGCGATCGCAGTCTCTCGCAGCCTGTGAGTACTGTTGGGGCTTCTGGGATTTGTAGTCAGAGCTTAAAGAGACGGTATAAACCACAGAGATCAAAGCAGGAAGTGGAGATGATCAAGATTAGAGAGCAAAATAGACGGATTCTGGACAAAAAGTGGCATTTTGAAATAGAGAGTCTCTTCTTTCATTTGAGCTATTCAGTGTTTTCAGAGACATAGTACAAAATATGACTCAAAATGGCCAAAAATGCTGGCACAAGGCACTTACAGTTCTATAAAACAGCTGGCACTCAATGAGTTAATTGAGGAGGAGAGGGTTAAAAATATATTAGCATAAAAAATACAGCCAAGCCTCACTTGAATGTATATTTGTATATCTGTAAATTCACATACCGGGTTCGAATCCCGGGCCCGGGACCTTTCTGTGTGGAGTTTGCATGTTCTCCTCATGTCTGCGTGGGTTCTCTCTGGTACTTCGGCTTCCTCCCACCATCCAAAAACATGCATGGGGATTAGGTTAATTGGCTAATTTAAATTGACCGTAGGTGTGAATGTGAGTGTGAGTGGTTGTCTGTCTCTATGTGTCCTCTGATGAACTGGAGACTTGTCCAGGGTGTACCCTGCTTTCCGTCCTAAGACAGCTGGGATAGGCTCCAGCCCCCCCGCGACCCTATGAGGATAAGCGGTAGAAAATGGATGGATGTAAATTCACATTATGAAGCATTATTTGATTTTTTTGTTTCACTCTGTTCTGCTGGAAGCTCAACGTTCAAATACACATGGAGAGCATTCAGCTTTGAATTCTTCCTCTGAAAACTTTTTCTGACCAAAGACAAATGCAGCCACACATAAAGAGGTGACACTGCACAGCAGCAGTGCAAAGAGATGGGACATAAAATAACTGAAGGTGAGATGAAGGACCCAGGAGAGGCACACATTCAATCACCATTTGTGAGGTGGAGAGGGACTGCATGCTGATGAGATGTTAATTCAAGTCAGGTGTAGGAGAGCAGTGCGCCGGTGTGGCCCTTTACCATCTGACACAACCCGAGTTTAGTTGAATACACACAGAAGTTCAGAGTAAAAGAGGAGGGAGGGCAGTGAGGGACTCTGGACCCAGTGTGGAGCTCATTTATTATGAAAGCTGGCAGAGTAAAACGTTGGCTCACTTGTCCAAAGGAAAGGATGGGAGTGAGCTTTGTTGGTGTGCAATAGGGAGCACTGCAGTGCAAATTTCCATTAACATGTGTTTGAATTTCAACAGACCTGCAAAGATGTCATAAATGTCAGAGGCAATTTGATGAATCTCACAAAATTCACTCACTGGATGTTGAATGACGGCGTGATTCCTGACAGAAAAACCTTGCAGTTACCTGTCAGAGTGTGTGAAAATGCTGTCTGCTGCTGTCCATCTGTGACTCACTTCAAGGCTTCAAGAGTCTTGTAAAAAGACCAGCTCTGTTAGCAGATTTAAACAACCAAAATATGATTCTTAGGTTAATACAAAATAATGAAAACATTCCATCTCTGCTAATAGATCCCCATAAATCTGACAAATTGGTCCACTTCATGGCTGCATAACACACAAATGAAAAACATGCTAAAAGTCTGAAGCTAATGTTGTGTCATCACCAGCTACTTATAACTTAGGTACTTGTAGTTTGAAACCGTAAAACCACATTTTTAACATTTTAAACCACAAATCTAATTCTATCTAACGAGTTGGCTGGAGTTTAAAGGCACCAGCTTCAGGATATACCACAAAGAGGATGCCTTTTTTCACTAACTGATGTTCGTGTTGTACTTGTCCATTCAATGGCTCCTTGTGGTCAGGTGTTGTGGTCTGAGGGTCCTCCTGATATCCAGCAGATACCCAGAGGTTGGTGCCTTCAGAGGTCAAATGAATAGATCAGAGATGAAGTATCAGCCCTGAATTATTCACCTGGGTAATGGGACCCTGATAGCTCTCTGGACAGGTCTCAGGGTCCTGGAGGGGAAAGGTTGGGGTCAGTGCTGAGTGCAGTGTGAAGGGACGGAGGACAGACCCCTGTGTCTGTGGTCCAGAATGTCACTGAAAGCCAGAGCATGGGAAATATGATAATAAACGTCTTTAGATATTAGAAATGTATCTCCTAGACTTTGACACCATTGCAGGTGATGTTACACATCATTTTTGCCATGAAAACCATAAATAGTGTTATTTTCCTAGCACTATAAATAATTCCTCCAAGAAAAATGCCATGATTTAAACCATATTTCCCATCTTTACATCTTGAATGCCTCAGAGCTCGAGCACTTTTCCAGTATTAACATTACTAGGTTATATATTGTACTGACTGTATAGGTCTCCTTGGATAAAACAAACAAACACCTGCACACAGCACTCTGTCTGGATGACCTTTTGTCCATCAAGGTCGCTGCTTGAGGATATTTGTCACTCAAAGTGAACCCAATCTGACTTCTCTGTAATGTCGTCGTCACCAAGAGAGAAATCCTAGCATGGATAAAATCAGTCATTCAAGTCCTTTATCCTAAACCCCAACTGAGACGCAAACTGATACACACACACACACACACACACACACACACACACTCACACACACCCATGGTACACCCAATACACCCAACTCTTTCCCTTAATATGTTAGAAGCAGTTCGATTACTCTAATTATCCTGGCAGGACAGGTCTTCATTTATCCAGTGACGTTACTCACAGTAGAGTGAGCATACCGTCTGAGGTGTCAGATTACATTCATTTTTAGTACATTCTAAATGGACTTATATGACCTTACTGACTTTAAGGTCACCCACCCCAAGACACAGGCCTGAATGCTTCATTGTCTGATAACTTTCAAGATTCAATAGTCTTTTTTGAAAACATGATTTTGCAGCCAAAATTTACAAAAAACACAAACTTGCTGAGAAATTGTGGATAAGGAATAGGAGTAGAAAATCTTTAAACATTTATTAATATTGTTTCACTTTTTAAATGGACCCAGATTCTAATTAATAAAGTTTAAGCAATTCAGTAAGCACTGTGTTTTGGTCGGAGTAACTTTTCTACATCCTGCAAATTATATGGAATGAAAATTGTCCCTATTTTACTCCTGTACTAGCAATTCTAGCATTTGATTAAAATTAAATTAAATGTAAATTGATAATTTCTTTCCGCCCAACAGCTGGGATAGCTGGGATAGGCTCCAGCCCCCCCGCGACCCTATTTGGATAAGCAGTAGATGATGGATGGATGGATGGCGGCATGGTGGTGTAGTGGTTAGCACTGTTGCCTCACAGCAAGAAGGTACTGGGTTCAAATCCTGGGGACTTTCTGTGTGGAGTTTGCATGTTCTCTCTGTGTCTGTGTGGGTTCTCTCCAGGTACTCCGGCTTCCTCCCACCAAAAACATGCATGGGGATTAGGTTAATTGGTTAATTTAAATTGACCGTAGGTGTGGATGTGAGTGGTTGTTTGTCTCTGTGTGTCCTGTGATGAGGTGGCGACTTGTCCAGGGTGTACCCTGCCTTCCGTCCTAAGACACCTGGGATAAGCGACCCTGTGAGGATAAAAGGTTTAAACACAGGTTTCAGGGCATTAATATTTTCAGTGTAAAGCGTAGAAGAGTAATGCTACCTGAGCAGAGAGTGAAGTCACTCTCCTTCTGTGTGTGTTGTTATCACAGCACTGTTAGCATCATTAGCTGCTAGCCACCGACTCAGCCTTCATCTTGTTAAGAAACATGAATGAATGTCACTGACAAAATGTTTTTTCACCTTCAAACCATTGACAGTGGTTACAGATAGATAATGGGTTTATAAATCATCTGAGAGAAATGGTGATGCAGGACAGAGTGAAGAACTGGAAACTTTGAAACACCACAGAGGTTAAACAGAGACAAGCAGGAGGTGTCTAAAAATGTGGAGTAAAAGGAAACAGCAGCTCCAGTGAAGATAAAACTCTCCAGTTCATAGGAAAAAAATGGTAATGGCAGCATTGCAGGTAAGTTAAGGTTAAGGTACTTCATCATACATGCTAGTTAGTTTTTATGGAGTTCAGAAAACAGATTTTTATGACGTTTTGAGTGCATGTCTGTTTCACAGAATATGTTTACTGACGATTCATTAAAACTCTACGTCTCTGCACTGACAAGAACAACGTGGTGATTTATTTCATCCCTTTGAAGTCAGATTAATACTCTGTATAACAGACATCTACATAGTCACTCAGGATGTATATATACAACATCAGATTATGTGTCTGGGAAACTGGAAAATTAATTGGTCTTCAGAGCAGACAGTGTCTCAAAATAAATTAGATGAAATCGGCCAAGAATCACACACAAACACACGCAGGCAGGATCATCAGGAGTTTAAAGCAGCCTTTAAACTCACTGAGATGCTGAGGTATTTTCACATTAATACATGAAATATTCACTTAGCCGCTGGAGATTATTGTTGAAGGATCAGGGATCATTAGGTCCTTGAAAAAGTTCACAGCAGTGTTTCGATTCCAGTGTGGATGACCTGGTTGGAGCGCTGTGAGCAGAATAGACAGGGGTTCTCAATAATTAAAAAAATGTGGTTAACAAATGTGGACAAAGTGCAGGTACAAGGGCATAAAGGTCACTGATGGTCCAGAGGTCACAGCAGTCAGTGTGCTTTATCTGCCATAACTATTTAACCAAAAAACATTCAGAAGGAAAGGTTTGGTGTGAAGACACCCTGGATTCAACCTGATCAGATCAAATCACCTTAGCTGGTCCAACACAAAGGAGCAGAGGCTCCCTCTGAATGTCCGAGCATCATCCTCTCTATGACAGCTCAAAGGATGCCCATTTAGGTTAGGAGCAGGGCTGTGTCTAGGGGTGGCCATGTGCCCCTGGGATCTGATGGCCACCGCAGGTGCCACCCTGCATGATGGACTATCTGATCGTCAGACATGATTTGGTTGTCTATTGTGCTCACATTTCAGGATTTGTAAAGTCAACCTTTTGAAGTTTTTTTATTTATTTATTTTTTACCACATAATCAGATTTTTTGCGTATTTATTCTCAGTCACTTTATCATGGCTCAGTGGGTAGAGTGGAACTCTTGTACCCAGAGGGTTACCAGTTCAATTCCGGCCTGGAGCGCTCATGTCGAGGTGTCCCTGAAGAAGACACACCTTACTGCTCCTGATGGGTCGTGGTTAGCGCCTTGCATGGCAGCTTCCACCATCAGTGTGTGAATGGGTGAATATGATGTATACTGTAAAGCATTTTGGGTATCGTTTCAGGTATAGTAAAAGCACTATCTAAATACAGACCATTTACCATCTTTGGTTCTTATCTCCACACTACATTTATATGTATATATAGATTTATGTTCATATGTCTACATGTCATGCACCAAGTCACCAAGTTAAATTTGTTGTTTGTGCAAATAAACTTGTTTCTGATTCTGATCCTGATATTTTGCATGTGTCCCTACAGCTGTGGTTTTCTGCCAGAGGACGGTGTTTATAACTCCTGCTGTACCAGTGATATCATTTACCTTATAATAGATTTTACTGGTCAAAAACACCTGATTATGATTACTCTGGAGGGTCTTGTCATGTGAAACAGCAGCAGCTAACGGCTCCCTCTGCTGGTGTCTACTCATTTTAGTGCATGCAACAAACACACACTAAGCAGAAGACACTTCAAAGGAGTATCACCGTCTCTATAAATCATTTTGAGTGACTCCCACTGCACACACACACACACACACACACACACACACACACACTACAATACAATAATTAATCACAAGCCCAGGACCACCCGTCTTTATGATTAGCGGGGCTCCTCTCTGCATCTCATGAGAGTTCCTGTCTCCAGCGATTAGAAGTTGATCAATTCCTTGTCCTCAGTAAACACGTTCACATCTGCAAAGTTACCCAGAAGGCCATTTGGAAAAGAAACAAATGACATTTAGCTCTTTGGCTCATTTAGATTGTGTCACATTGACTCAGTTCTTTATCAATCACACAGAGGCCGAGGAAGCGAAATGAGAGACCTTCAGTCCTTCAGGTGTTCCATGTGGATGAGCGTTCAACTGTTGCTCTATAAACCATAAAGATGAGTGCCTTGATAAAAATCACAGTTAATAAGGTAAAATAAGGTGTTAACTGAGAATAACTCCTGCGAGTTAACATTAGTGCATGCAGGAACACACACACGTAGTGATGCACATGCACACATCTTGATTTAGCACCACACTTCCTGTCTGCTCTCATCAACTGACAATAAATTATCAACACACTCCTCCATCTCTGTGTCACCAGGAGGATTTATTACCGTCCACTGTGGCAGCTTGGGTTGGACCCACTAATGCAGTGTGGTTTTAAATGTACAAAAAAAAAGAAATTACACCTGCATGAAACAATATAAAATACTGCTTCATTGTTCTGTGCTATGTGAGGTTAATAAAGCTGATTTATGAGACAGTCAACACACCCAATATCACGACTCTCTGCCTTCAGTGTGTTTAGTAAAGTCTTTTTTTATTGTTTCATGGGCTTCCTCTCATCTTGTCTTTCCAAAAAATGTCATTGACCATCATGTTTCCTGTCAACTTCTCATCGCTGTGAGAGAAACAGTAAAGATCACAGATGTTTTGATATAAAAAAAAAAGATATAATACACTGCCAGGCTATAAAAAAAGTCGCCACCAAAAAAAAGGTCACACACTTTCGCTTTGATTATGGCACTCATTCGCTGTGGCATTGTTTCGATAAGCTTTCTGCAATGTCACAAGATTTATTTCCATCCAGTGTTGCATTAATTTTTCACCAAAATCTTGCATTGATGATGGTAGAGTCTGACCACTGCGCAAAGCTACTCCAGCACATCCCAGAGATTCTCAATGGGATTAAGGTCTCATGCTCCCTGAACACTCTTTCACAATTTGAGCCCGATGAATCCTGACATTGTCATCTTGGAATATGCCTGTGCCATCAGGGAAGAAAAATCCATTGATGGAATAACCTGCTCATTCAGTATATTCAGGTATTCAGCTGACCTCATTCTTTGAGCACATACTGTTGCTGAACCTGCAGTAATTATCCAGTAGGAGGCTTGTATTTGCTTAGTTAAATCCAGGTGGTGACTTTTTTTTTTGGCCGGGCAGTGTATATACTTCTTCCATTAAATTATCATCCTTTATTATTATTTATTTATTATTTATGTGTTTGTATGTCTGTTCCGTGGTCAGGGTTGTCGTGGCAACAGAGCCAGCAGGCTGTTTATTCCCACAGCACCATCCTCCAGCTCCCTCTGCTGGACCAGGATCAGCCTGGTCCTCTTACAGATGCATCTCATCCTGGACCCTCTTGTGGCTCTTCCTCCCAGTCCACTGCAGCTTAGACACTTTTCAGATCAACCTCGACAGTTTAATGTAGAGGAGAAGCAGCTCAGCCCTGAGTTAATCATCCTGGAGAATGAAAACAACCAGTTTGAACTAAACTGAAACTTCTCCTACTTGCCTCCATACTCAGTCTGCTAGGATAATGTATTATCATTTTTATTCATATTTATGGTGAATATAAATCCAGTGTTTACTATACTTTAGCTCATTTTGGTGTCCACCAGCCCGTGAGTTTAATTATTGTTTATGTGCAGGCTGTGGCTTGAAACATTAACTTTAAAGTCATAATAAGTAGTGCTACTTTAAAGTTTAAAGGTTAGCATTGCTTATTGATTTAGGGGATAACACTTTGCTTGTTGTTCATTCATTCATTCATTGTTGTTTATCTGGTGGCCTAAGGAGGTATGACAAATTCAAGAAACATCAATCATCCTGCAGTCCTGCTTAACAGTGAAGACCCATTGAATGAATGCAGATCAATCCACTGACTGGATTATTACCAATATTTGTATATCAGTAACACTACTGTCCAAAAGCACCATAAAAGTAATTTGATGCTTCAAGAAAAACATGTATTATAGTGAATCACATTTATTATGTTATTAGGAAATGTACAGTATTAAGCTACCAGTTACACCAGTGTGCATCCCATTGACAGGCTATTGAAACTAGAAATTTAAAGTAAAGTTGACAGTGTAAACATATTATGCAAATACATAATTTAAATGTCTGTAAATTGACAGCTCTTTGCATGTAGATGTCCAGCAGTACAATATATGTGAGGTAAAATGTTGAGCCTAAACTAGACAGACATCATAGTAAAGTGAGTAAAGTCAAAACAATATTGTGTATTAAAATGTCTTATGTTTGACATGCAGTGTGTATAGGGACCCTCATTTTTTTCTGAAAACTCCTTTATGAGATTTTGAGTTATCATTGAGGTAGCATTTTCTTTCCTCGTGGATATTTGTTATTGGTTATATTGATAAAGAATATATTTAGTCTATTAATTACAGACCAAACATGATGATTGTAAAATTTACACAAGCAGTGCACAATGAAGCAGTGGCTACATTATTTTACCATTTTCACATTGTGGCTCAGTTCAGCTCTTTAAGCTGCTTCACTAATCATCAATAGCAGTGGATGCAATCGTAGCGTTGACCTCAGTAGCAGCTGTAGCGAGCGAGGCCGAGGTTCCGGTCGAGGTCCCATCTCTGGGTTTGGCTCGAGGCCTCATCATCTCCTCTGTGTTGCGTTCAGGTTTGACCAATAAAATGTAACACTTGGGTAGGAAGATGCAGGTCAGCAGGCCGAAGCTGGAGGCCAAGATGGCAAAAATCTGGACGGCAACCATGAACTTGCCTCGTGTGCTGAGGTACGCCGGGACAAAAGAGATCCACACGATGAAGAAGACGAGCATGCCGAAGGTCACACACTTTGCCTCGCTGGAAGAGTAAGAGAGTAAAAAACATGAAAGAAGAGTTCTTTACACCAACATGGATTAATAAAAGAAAGAATGATACTCCAAACCTCAAAGAAAGGAAAGTGGAAATAATAATAAAAAGCCAGTTTCAGGAGCAGTTTTAAAACTGTATGCATAACGGTTTATATACCGAAGGAATTTTACTGTTTGTTTTATGTCTGTTTACCTTGGTGCCTGACTAGGCTCAGTGGTCCTCTGGTTATTTAATATTTATAGTGTGTTTCCTACCTGAAGTGGTCCTCCAGTTTTCGGGCTATAAAGGCAAAGATGAAGGCCAGCAGAGCCAGCAGGATGTCATAGGCAAAGATACAACAGATGAAGACCACAGAGCCTTCATCACACTCCAGGATGATCTTTATATTCTGGGCAGAGGTGTTCTCGATGGGGTGTGGAGGGAGGATGACGAGCCACACTGTGCACGCTATGGCCTGGGTGGAGGAAAGTCAGATGTACCACAGGACCAGGATCAGGTCAGAGATGCCTGACATCTTCCATCCTTTTTTCTGTTTCACTGTACTCACCTGTATTAAGCTTGCCACAGCAGCTATCGCCCTTTGATGGGCACAGGTGAGTCTATCGACTTCAGGGTTGGAGCTGGCGTTGGCTTCATTGTTGTTCAGTGTGTTGGTCACGATGACGTCAGGACTGCCGCTGTTGGCTGCTGCTTCAGCTGCAGCCTTTGCAGCCTTGGCGGCTGTTTTGGCTCTGGCTCGGGCTGCTTTCAGAGCCTGAGCTCTCAGCATCAACACCGCTGCCTTACCTGGAACACAGTAGATTAACAGCACATAGACAGCTTACTGGGAACCACTGCCAGGTCATCAGTCATATATAGTACTTAGCAAATTTAGTAGACCTCCTGTCCTATTAGTCTAATAGAGCTTCCTGCAGCAGAGGATAGGGTGACCAGGTGTCCCACTTTGTGTGGGACTGCACAGTTATTTTCATTACTTTTAATGTCCCACATTTGATTAGCAGCTACAAAGACACTGGAAAGTGATTCCCAGAAGGTTTTTGTGAGTTCATAATTATACAGCAGCTGAACTAATGATCATTTAGCACACTGTGCAGCATACGCAATAAAACCAGATATAATAGGAAAAAATAAGCAGCTCCGCTCATTTTTCACAACAATTTTTGCAAGCAAACTGTCCCATAAAGAAATTTGACTTTTGCTTCCATTGACAAATTAATACTATTGCTTTTTTAATAGAAGTGATGGAATATGTCTGTCCTTTGTATTCAAAATAAAGGTTCAATGCACAACCTGCATTTTTATCTGCATTTTTAACTTATAAATGATTTTTATCATTTATAAGTCACCCTAAGTGAGAATTTTAAACTGAATTCACTTTTTAGACCCAAATTTGAGCCAGAAGACTGGAATTCTCTGAGAAGTCAGAAATTAATTCAAGACTATGAAATGAATCAAGACTAACATGCAACCACTAAAATGTGTTTTTTTCTGTTCCGATAATAAATAACTGCATTTTTACAGCATACCCACCCATGATAGAGGAAAGGCAGAGGGCAAAGCCCAGAGCCAGGGCTACTTGGCTGGTCATGCAGCTCCAGTGCTGAGGCTTTCCAAGGAAGACGATGGAGCAGAGGAAGGTCACCACCAGCGAGAAGAGCAGCGAGAAACTCAACAGAGCATCATTGGCTTTCACCAAAGGAGTGCCAATGTGCACCATGAACACCACCTGGCAAGAAGAGGAAGAGTGAAACATGCCATAAGAGATTACAGAGCTTTACCTAGTGGCATCTTGAGGAGGTAGTGAGTTTTTACCCCGACAGCGATGGTGACCAGAGCGCCGAAGGCCGAGATGACGATGAGAGTGATCCCCAGCGGCTCTCCAAAGGCCAAGAATTCAATGATTTTTGGTACACAAGCATCATGAGCATCATTGGACCACTCTTCATAACTGCACAGGATGCACGCTCGAGCATCTGCCAGAGAGGGAAGGAGGGCAGCAGGGTCAATCTATCACTAGCAAAAGTCTATCTACAGTATCAGCAATGAAACAGCAAGAGGCCCCAGTGAATAAAACTGAGCTCTGACACACTACCAGGAGGACTCTGATGGGTTTTGAAGAGCTTAGCGAGGCAGTTTATTCTATTTTGTGAAGCAAAATGAGCATTACCTCCTGTCTGTAGCCATTGCCATTCTTTCAGTAATGCATGTTGAAGCTTTATAAGATGACATTATCACATTTACTCATTTATTTCTGCTTGTTTTATAATCAATAATTGTTCCAAAAAAAAGCAGAAACCAGTATGTCACAGCTAATAGAGTTTCAGGCTTCTAGTGTTTTCTCCTAATGATTGTCTTGAACATATTCCAGTTGTTTGATTAAAATCATATTCACTAATGCCATCATGACTGGGAAGTACAGTTGGAGAGCTGTGCACTGACTAGTTGAGTTGCTGATCTCTCCATCAGCACATGGGATACAGTCAAAGCAGCAGACCGGCTCGCCCTGTCGGATTCCCTTCCTGGTGCCGGGCTGGCAGTTCTCACTGCACACTGAGCGAGGAGGCTGCACCACAAACAAACAGAAATACACATGCATGTGACACCAGTCCTCATCTAGAAGAGTTAATAATCTTGATCAACACGCTGCTGACCTCTGACATGTCATTGTTCCACACAATGGAGTCATTCACTATGGTCATCCTGTCGTCAGGAGCCGCTGAGCCGTTGTAGCGTCCCACAGTGACGTAGGATATCTCTCCGTTGCTGCTGACCTGCCAGTTAATGATGTCATAGAAGCCTTCTACATCTCCGTCATCAAAGAAAATCTCTTCGTCCGTGTGGGGAACTCTGAAGCGTATGTTCTTCAGGTAGTACATCAGCTACATGGAGACATACATGCATGTGTTAAAAACAGTTGCACTCACACAGACAAACATACAGACTTACCTGCCATGGCTCGAACTTGGTGATGTCAGCACAGGTCTTCCCAACAAACGGCCCCTGTCCGTCCACACAGTGCTCCAGGTTATGCAAGGCGTAGGCCACAGCGTACACAGCTTTGTACACACTGTGGAGAAACTGCTTCATCGTCATCATCATCAAACATTTATCCACTTCCATCAGTACAACTTTTAACTCTAAGTTCACCCAAGCTACAAAAAGAAAGCTGCACCTGCACATAATAGTTAATATTTTGCCTTGTACAGGCTGAAGTTTCCTGCTGCCACCACAGATTGTGGTGCTTTAAGCAACATCAGCATCAGCATCCTTTTCAGAAATAATGTCTTGAGCGACTTTCTATCAAAGAGATCCATTCTTAAAATATGAAAACAGTGTATTGTGTTTGTATTCTGAGTACCCAACACTGTGTTTCCAAAGGGATACATTTTCAAAAGGCATGTTCATCACTTTGTGCAGCACAAATGTGATTCCTTTAGCCTCAGAGATAGGGACTTGGACTCACACTTATGCGTTTCACAGTGACTTGAGACTTAAGTTTGGCTTGTAAAACAGGCAAAACTCCATGGCCAAACCCTGCTTTTTGTAATTCGGGTGAACTGACCCTTTAATGGTGGCATGTTTTTAGTGGTGGAGGTGATGGGTGTGGCTGGCTGCAGCAGTGACTTTGTGATCAGTGGGAACTGACCTGTAAGTGATTCGTAACTGGGACACATCAGAGTAGGTGTTCCTGAGCTGACCCACAGACTCACTGCCTGTACAGAGCCCAACAGCTCTGGACAGCGAGCCGTTAACATCCTTGGTCCACTGTTTGGTCTTAGTCAATGTGCAGTTAAACAACTGGAAGACAAAAAATGACAATGAGATTTTGACTTTGTGTCTAACAGCAGTGGAGACCAATCAGTGTCTACTGCAACTCTGGTTCATTAGTCAGCTTAATAAACACACCGTCTCCCAGAATTCCTCAGTAAGTGGGTCAGCATAGGGGTCCATATCCAGCAGATGTTGCTGAAGACCCGGGATGTCAGCCCTTTTCACCCCAAAGCCCAGGGTACCACCGAGCACTGGGTTCACCTGAGGAACAACAGCTCAAACTGATTTACAATCAGAAAATAGTGAATGAGCTTTCACCCTCCAGTCTCCGCTGGACCAAACACTCACCCCAGGCTGGTTGATGAGAGCGGAGGTGACCCAGGCCTCGCTGGCGATCCAGGTGCGGTTGGTGACATTGTGCCGGATCAGCTCGACGATCAGAGGACTGAGATCCACGTCTGATGAGAAGACCACGATGATCTTAGCCGTGGCCTCAACTACAGTTTGAACAATACGCTGGATGTCCTCTGGGGAATTCACCTGAAGTTTTGAAAAACAACAGTATTCAAAGTGCATCATCTCTAGAAAACATGGAGCAGTGAAATAATGACGAGACATCACCTTGGGCAGAGTCTCAGAGAAGGAGATGCAGACACCAGCTTCCTCCACCTGCTCCTTGAAGTCTTTGATGCCATACTTGCCGTAATCATCGTCGGCAGCTATGGTGCCCACCCAGGTCCAGCCGAAGTGTAGCACCAGCTTGGCAATAGCAGTAGACTGGTGCTTGTCATTGGGAATGGTCCTGAGGAAGGTGGGGAACTGGAACTTACTTTCCAGAGCAGAACAAGTGGAGGAATAACTGACCTAAAGAAAACAAAGGAGACAGCAGTTTTCTAATGACCTTGTCCCTCCATTAGTTCATTCTCCTTTCATCTGACTCACCTGTGGGAAATGATAAAGTCCAAGTATCCTCGCCGTGGCGATGGACAGGTCGGAGCCCCCAGCTCCCACCAGGGCAGCCAGAGGAGCCCCGGTCCCGCAGCGGTAGTTGGGTACGGCCTCGTCTTGGCCCGTCAGGTAGGTGAGGGTTCCCTCCACGGCCTTGGAGATGGTGAAGCAGGAGTCGTAGATGACGTAGCCCAGGTCGGTGTTGGGCAGCAAGTCGTGCCTCTCGTTAATTTCATTGATGGCAAACAGCATGGTCTGGGTCCAGCGAAAGGTTCGGAAGTTAAACCTAGAGGATGACGGGGAGAGCACAACAACTACTGAAGATATTCTCTGTGACTTTCTCATTAGAAAGAAACCATGTTGCATAATTAAAATACTTGCTGACTGGAAGATATGCACATATTATTTCAGTGGCTTGTTGTTATTACCTAAATTAGCCACAAGAGGACAGCTTGCAGACTGACTATTGTTGCATACAACACTGTAAAGGCCTGTCTCCATGATAATATGAGCTAATTGGCCCCAGAGGTGCTGCCCTGCTCTGTCTTGATTTGAGGTTAAGAGTTATCATAAGCACACTGTGGGTGAAACTATAAATTATACACTCAAGTTAAATTATTTCTGATTTAAGGGCTAAAATATAAAAGATGAATGTAACCAATTCTAAAAACTAAAAGCCAACACAGTCACAATGATGAACAAATACAACTCACCCCTCACAGCCTGAGGAGACAGGCACCCTCGAAGTGTTGCCATCACTGGAGGCGATACGCTTGTGAACAGGAAACATCCCCCCGACAACAACCTTCTTCTTCTCTACATCCTTGTAGCCGCTCAGGTTGAACTTGGCCTTCAGTTTGCATGTGGACTGTGCTGAAACAGATCTGTGAAAGCAGAAAAAAGCAAATAATCCAAGTAAAAAGCAACTGATTTCCATGCTAGGTAGACGCAGACAGGAGCTGGAGGAGCTCTCACTGTGACACTCAGCAAAGGAAAGAGTAAAGTGTGACAGGTGTCTTGTCTGCTCTCGAGGGACATGATGCACGACGCAACCTGAGGAGTGAAGAGGAGGACACTGGATGAGTGCATGTTAATCCTCAATGACACACAGGCCTGACTTTAGTGTCTTTTAATAAACACCAAACACTATGATGTCACTAATGGAGTATAAAATAAAGTTTGGCTCAAAGAGTGTCCCACTGTTTTTGTCTCCCTCCAAACTGGACCAAACTCAAACACACATCAAATAAACTTTAAAATCTTTTTATTTTCATTTTTGTTAATATAAATGTGTTCACCGTGCTGCACTCAGGTCAGCTGCCACAGGCCTCGAGTTAATTGGTAGCAGCATGTGGTGACTTGTAGGCTACAGTTTTTACGCTGCTTACTGTTCCTAAACCAGGCTTCGTCCCCTGAGTGTTGATGGGTGACTGAACTTGTCTGCTCTTGTCTTTCAGTCAGAGGGGAGAGACAAACACCTGAACCCCACACTGAGGGACCTCTGCTGGGAAACGAGGGCCGACTGCACACAAACAGGCTAAACTTCTTTCAACAGTATAGCTGTTTACATTTGTATGCCACTGTTAATACAAGGAAGTAAAAGGAAGTTTCACAGAAAGCAGGAATCTTGATGAACAATGATCTTCAGCTGAGCCCTTGTGATCTGTCTCAGGCACATGAGTCTGACTAACACTGATCAACCAGTCATGAACAGTAATTTACAAAAGAGGCACATGATTAAATAATAAAGGGTCTCTGTGTTCTACTACTTTTTGAAGGTTTTGAATGATAACTAAAAAAATAGAGTTCAGTAAAGTGACATGGCGTACGATAATATGAAATTTATTTCCAGCCAAGTGAAATGTTCAATAGGAAAAAAAAATCACCCCATTCAGCTGTACTGCATGGACTACATCCAGAAACTGCAAAAAATACAAAAGAAAAATAAAAATAGAAATTAAATAGCTTAAAAGCACAAAATGTATCAGCTTTGCAACGTCTCACAGAACCTCTCCATTTTTCCTTATTTTTCCTTGAAATATTGTCCTATAATTTAAAAATAGTATTTGAATTATTCCTTGACAATGTAGTTGTAAAGTGCTTTTGATTCTTTCATCTTCCTAATGTTTCTATTATAGTATATATATTTGGTATTTTTTTATTATTTTATTATTTTTTTTTATTATTTTCTATCTATTTATCTCTCCTATAGTTTGCAACCGATAGAAAAAAAGGTAGTATCCGATTATATCGTCCTGCATCTAAAACTTCAGATATAAGCACTCTGATACAAAGAGTCCATTCCAGACTTTATTCTGTTTATTGTAGAATATGCTAATATTTAAGTTAAGCCAGTGGTTATTTTGCACTTTTAAAATATATAGTAGTTTTTATTGGATTTATTGAGGTTATTTTTCAGTGTCTAATTTATTTTTTATTTTATTGAATTGTAGAATATTCTTATACTTAAGGGTTGTAAAATGTATCTAACTCATTGGTTAGTCACTTTTTCTCAGACCTACAGTTGCTATCGTCGTCTGTTTGAGTAATATGACTTGATCAAACCTTTTCTAACACTCCATACTACAAAATAATTAATAAAAGTAGTGCTGACACTGTATCGGATCAATACCTGCCAATACTCAATGCTGTTATATTGTATTGAAAGTGAAAAAGTTGTACTGGGACACCCCTACTGATAAGACTCCAACTACGGGAAAAAAACATACATATAAAAAAAAATCAAGGTAAACACTTAGAAATAAGTAGCTCATTATAGAAGTTAGAAGTTTCAACATGAAGATCTTTATTAAAGCTCAGTTTTCCATTGTACAAATGTCATTATAGTTGAAACTGCATGCAGTGGCTTGGTTTGAGGCACGTTACTAAGGAGAATGAGCGTTGTTGAACAAAAAAAAAAAAACATCAGACATTAAATTGCATAACTTAATCTTATCAATATTGCAATTAAACTCAACTACAAAATCCAACATGATCAAGCTGTTGTGTTCTATGGAGACATGACCAGAACATACAGACGTATAAAAGGCCGAACAGAGGGAGAAACACTAAAAGCAGTTAAGACATGATAGGAAAACCACTCATTTTGCATTAGGAGTATTTCACCACTAACGTTTAAGTAAATAACAGAGGATGAGACACAAAGACTAATTTTGGAGGCATGAAAACCACCTCGTCCGAGTGAAATGTCTCTATCAGGGTACAACACATTTTAAACCTCAGTTAAACCTGAGCACTGTATTCACTGAGCTCTAAGTGATGAGACGGGTTCATGATGTGAGATGGTGAATTCATATTAGAGGTGGCCACAGGCTGCACTCATGACTTGACCTTAGACACTACAAAGATACACACTTATTAAGGTGAAGTTCCCACTGGATGCATGTTGAACTGATAAAGCACCACAGCTTTATGGATGTGGGGACTTAAAAAATGTGCAAAAATGTGCCTCTGCACAACAAAAAGCAGCCAAATAATGATGAAAGGACAACAGCAATTTACACAATGTGGTTATAAACTCTACTGTACTTATAACTGTGTTATTAGTTAGTCCTCTTGCCATGTTTATTCCATGTTTAAAAAGCATACATATCGCAGCATGAGGAGAAACAGTTTTATATCCTCCTTTCTGGAGACATTAAAACTCCAGGTGGGGTTACACCAAAAAAATAAACAGAAACAACAGAACAGGCACATACAAAGTTACCCATCACATTGGCCTCCTGCACACTAGTCATCAAACTGAAGCTGATCTTGGGTTGACTGTTGTCCACAACGTGGTACAGCAGCAAGTCAAGAGCCCCTGTCAACAAATGTAGCTTAGAGACAATCATCATAGGAGCCCACAACGTCATATATCACCACAGCATATTCTACTTTTGGCAAAACAAAAAGCTTAAAAAATATTGATTGGTCACAGAGGTTGCCCGTTTGGTTTTTACTTTAAAAACAGACAGCCTTCTTCGTAGCACAGTATACAGGCAGGAAGTGAAAGTGAACAAAGAGAGAGGATAGTCTGGAGAACATTCTGACCTACAACAGTCAAACAAAAACATCCGACAAAAAAAAAGGCAGAAAAGAATTTCTGAGACTCTCCCCCTTCTGTTTTTTTCTTTTCATGTTTAGCTCATCCGATAATGCAACCTGAGGCACAACATCAAAGTCCACTTTTCTGAACTTTCACAGATTCTTCGCTTGCCTTTCAATGGTTGACCTTACAAAAAGAAAGCAGCAGTTTACCTTTTCATCATAGAGGGGAAATACATTGATGTACATGGATCAAAAATGACAATATATTATTAATAACAAACATTAATCTATCCCTGTCCCCAAAAACATTAAGACCAGGGAGGAGTGGTGTGGAGAGCAGAGTAGTAGCGCCTTCGCTTGAGCGCCCGTCACAGTACGATCTGCTTTCCGTGGGAATGTTGAAGAGAGGGGTCGAGGTACAGGAGGGAAGGAGGGAGTGGGTGAGGAAAGGTAGGGAGGGAGGAAGGACAGAAGAGGAGAGGAGTTCACCAGCCCTCTCTGATTTCTGTTGGGTGTGCTTGTGCATCGTGTGTGAGTGTGTCCCATCAGTGTGACGTCAGCTTGTGTTTTATTCCCACTCTGTGGTGCCGGGTGGTTTGGAGGTCAGGTCATACATGACTCTGGAGATGCCTGGGATCTTCTTAATCTCATTCACCATCTTCAGCACCACCTAGGGAAACGGGTGAGACAGAGAATTCCGTTAACAAGCAGAAAGACAAACTGAGAGTCTCTTTATTCCAATCATTCTTGGCTCCATGATGCTCAGCCTAGGTTAGCATCAATCAATGTAGCAGAACGCCACCAAATCTGCCACAAACAGGGTTCTTGCACTATATTAAAAGTCAAATTTAATATGTTTTAAGACCTCAACAAATAGAATTTAAGACCCAAAATGCCATAACAATTTCTTTGTCAGCACCATTTGAAAATTTAATACCTACAGCAAATTTATGGTAACTTTAGGACAATTTAATTTAAGATATTTTAAGACTTTTTAAGGAACCACTGGAACCCTGTTAACACTAAAACCAAGTTGAGAGGACACTATGGATCATGGTGTACCTCCTCTGGGATATGGTTTCCTGGCATAGCAGGGATGCCCGTC
The DNA here is from genome assembly GCA_029721515.1 of Synanceia verrucosa. NCBI lineage: Eukaryota > Metazoa > Chordata > Actinopteri > Perciformes > Synanceiidae > Synanceia > Synanceia verrucosa. The sequence continues at coordinate 22,897,530 of CM056559.1, forward strand.
ATGAAATCGCTGGTGATGAAGGTGCGGACCACCACAGAGCGCCGGCAGGACGGCTGCTTTTGCAGAGGGTCACGGTCAAAGTGCAGGGGGGTTAAGATGACCGGCATCTGGCTGATCTTACTGGAGTAGCCTGAGAGAGAAGCCAAAGATGAGTAAACAAAAAGTAACTTAGAATTAAGGTGAAAACAGCTGCTGAAATGAATAAATTAATTCACGGGGGCTGTTTGCTCACAGTAGGACCTAAATGTCTTAACTCATTGAGTGCCATTGATGTATTTTACGTCAAACTGTTTTTTCGGCAGCGGGTCTCCAATCACAGTCTCACGCACACTTGACACCAGGCAGTGTTATTTAAAAAAAAAAAAAAAGTGACTGCTCACCAACTTTACCTGTAATGCTTCAAACATCAGGCTAATTTTGAATGGTTAAAAATCACCTGGACACACACACACTTACCAGACTCTCTAAGGATTGAGTGAGCCACAAAGTCAGCCTGTCTGAGCGTGCTCAGAACGCCTGTGGTCAGGAAGGTTGGGGTAATGTCTGTTGGCGGCTCTTTTACGTGGGACCCAAACACATAAACAACTCTGGAAAAAAGGGGAGACATGAATGAGTGTCAATAGAGTACAGTGTGCCTGATGTGGCATATTACTGAGGTGAGGCTTACCTATTGATGCTGTGGCACATGCGAGGGATGAGTCGGGCCAGGAACATGAGGGATTCCCAGTGTGGAGACTCTTTACTTGTGAGGCCGCACACGTAACTGTAGGACCGGCAATCACCCTGAGAAAGAGGATTTATTATATGTATTTTATAGTCATGAAGTATGTCAAAAACAAGAACACAAATCTTCACCAAAAGATGAGAAAGAGCCAACTGGACTGCTCGAGGTTGGTTTTCTGCTCCTCTTAATGACACACAGGGAAGTCTCTAAAAATAGAGTCCATTCACATCCAAAATTCCCCGGCAATAAACACTGCCTGGGTTTGTCCACCATCTCCTGTCTGCCCCACAGTTTGAGGTTTAGGGTAAATTTAAAACTTCAAACAGGAAGTGCTAGGGCACACCCATACAGTCACTGACTGACTCCACTGTTTGGGTGAGCAAAGTAGTCATGACCACCGTTTTCTCCAGGCAACACCGACAGCTAGCATAAACTACTGGAATGGGATATTTTTTTACCATGTTCAGCTACAGAGCTCACCCTTTACACGTATTAAACATCAGAAAATAAAAAGTGCCATAATAGTGACAGATCTGCCCCGTAGCTGGAGAGTCAGTGAGCGGCTTTGTGTGGGTGAGTTTGTCTCGTGGTTAACCACTAGATTTTAGTTAGAGACCAACAGCCACAGTGAGACACTGTCTTAAGCTTTCCCTGCCTTTTGACATCCATCAGCAGCCCTAAACACAGCTGGATTCTCCACATATAAAAATCCAAAACACACAGCAAGTCCAACATTTGTATTCTACTAATCTGATTGCAGGTTAATGCATTCAGGCTGCACATCCCTGAAAAATTAGACAAAAAAGAAAAAATGTGGAGGAATTAATTTTTTAATAACATTTTTTCCCCCCCAAAAAAGAAGTCATGTTTTGGGCCAATTGTAAACACAGAGTGTGTGTGTGTGTGTGTGTGTGTATATATGTACTGTACATATACATATATAGATATGTGTACATATATACATACTGAATATACAACTTCAATATTCTAGAGTTTTTAAATGTCATTATGGACACACAACAAAATTTTGTTGAGTCACACGACTTACAGGTACACAGAAATAAAGAAATAAAAATGAGATAAAAAATATAAATATAAAACACCCATATTCACAGAGGAGATGTAATGTTTAGAGTAGAAATGTAACTTGTATTTTAAGCTGCATTTTAAATTTCTCACTGATCTATATAGAATATCACAATATCGCAATAATTATCATATTATGACTCAAGTATCGAGTATCCTTGCCAATACCCACCCCTAGTAGGAAAACACTTAAATTGTCAGTAAAGCCCAGCTGAAGGGATGTTGCTAGGCAGCGAAGAGACTGATTGGATCTGATGAAGTGATTGATACCTGGACGCCGACAGTTTTGATGGGCAGCAGGAAGGCATTGAGTGAATGAAGGCTGGTGATCTGCATGAGTTTCTCTTCCTCCTCGTCTGATATGCACGACTTGACTCTCTGCAGCAAGGCATGGGGCTGGAGGGGAGAGACAGTTTGAAAGCATCATGTAAAAGTGCAACTGAAATGACAGAGACCTGACGAATAGCCCCACTGTGTGTTAGAAACACTTTACACTCATTTCCCAGGATGTGTCCATCTTCTCTGTCAGCAGGGCCACAAAAACCCTGAAGCAGAAATCATGCGTTTATCTAATAAACAGCTGTTCTGCATCTTATGTAAAATGAGTCCCTCATTGTGTTGTGAAACAAGCAGTAGTTAGCAGTCCACAGCATCTTTAAATCACCACTTATTAGGCTTTTTTCCTGCAATGTGGCCAACCAACCAGCAGGGGCCGCACATTATTGACTCTTCATCTGAGCTATTTCGTGTTTTCAGAGACATTGCACAAAATATTCTGTGGGTTTTGAAACATGGCTCAAAATGGGCAATAACACTGGCACAATGCACTTTCTGTTTTTTTTTTTTTTTTTAAAGGCTGGTACTCAAAGAGTTAACTCCATAACTAACCAGTCACGACAAGTGGCCACCTTCTCATTTGGTATGTGGGCAGAGCGTCCACTGGACTGTTCACTTGGCTACAAACTGTCCCTGCACATAACTTAGCATCTTAATTACTGGATTTTTTGACAAATTAACCGAGTTGCCAAAAACTGCAGGGAAAATGCTGATGGGTCAGTTCATGGTAATTCATCACACACTGTTCCTACTGCTCCTACAGCATTTTAATGACAAGATATTTCAGTAGTACTTTGTGATGCTTCAAGCTGGTCTACTTTCTAGGCTTCTGAATGAAACAGAGGCTCAACATGTTTCACGCTGTTGTAAGATGCTGGTTCACTACAAGTACTGGTACTGCCAAGTCCTACAGTCTGTCTTTGTTTGGACACATACTACCTTTAATGTCTTACAAACACAGGAAAGAGCAGTTACAATGACAAGTTGTTTCCCCAGACAAACTAAGACAACTTAGATTTTCTCCAGCATCTGTGTTGTTCTGACCTTTTTGACGCTTGCAGAGAAGTCGGTGATGATTTTCAGGATGTTGTTTGTTTCAGCGAAGTCCTTACAGATGTACGGCTCCTCTGCACAAATGACTCTGATGGACAAACCAGGACCTAAAATCCAAAGCAGAGCAGAGGTGCATTTATTAGCAGATACAGGAGTGACTTACAGACAGCTTTGAGTGTGCCTGAATAAGTAAATGTGTAGACAAGGGAAAGGGACAATGGCAGGAAGAGATCATCCCTAAGCTTTATATTAATAATATTAATAAATCACTTTTGACGTGTGTTTATGTACTTGCCGGGGAAAGGGTGTCGGGAGACAATCTCCTCTGGCAGGCCCAGCTCTCTGCCCAGCGCTCTGACCTCGTCTTTATGGAAATCTTTCAGTGGTTCGATTACTTTTCCCTGGAGGATTACAAAGGAGTGGAATCAGCATTGCCACAGTGATTTAAGAAAACACCAAATAATATATGAGCTAATCAGGAGGAAAGGGAACATTTTTCACAGGAGCTGCTTCTTTGAGATACTGAACCAGTGCTGAAGGAGGGGATGATGGATGAGGCAGATGTTTTTCAGTGAGTCAGGGTTACTGCGTGAAGGCTCTGCTTTTCGGACTTTCATAATCTCTGCGCTACACTGCAACAGCAGATTTTCTTTTTTACACTGACGTATGGTTTTCAGCATTAACCACAGTTTTATTATCTGTCTGGATCACTGCAGAGCTCAAAACATCAGCTCTGAAGATACGTCAGCATTATGCCAAACTGAAAGGCATACAATGGTTTTTAATATTTAGAGGTCATCATGTTGGCCACAGGCGTTATACAATAGTATAATACAACAATATTTGCCAGAAGTCAATGTGCAGATTTAATAATGTGAGCATATGTGCAGTACCTCATCTCGGAGTTTGCGGATGAGCTCAGTGTCGTTGTGGTGGGTTTTGATGACCTCTGCCTTGCCGCTGGCGATATGAGAGGCGCTCTCAATGAGATCAGGCCGCAAGGTACCCTGGGCCAGGAACACCTCTTCTGGCTTCAGATTCATCTCTCCTATCACTTCATTTGCCACCTGTGAATTCCAATAGTTTTGATAAGTGGCCAAGGCTTGCATTGTGACAAGGCTGTAGGGCAGATAAGCTGACAGGTTCTAATAAGAATGGGATGTTTAACAAAACATCATCATACAACACTAGTGCTCACTTTGACAAACGTATCTCCGATGATTTTCCTTTTCTCCTCTGGGTTGGTAGTCATATTTAGAGTCTTGCTGATGCGTTTTCGCGGCGTCCTGTCCTCCTCAGAGATGGGCAGAGTTGTTGTTCCATTGTAGAAGGTGTGAGCGGCATTTACCACTAAATATTTAAAACACACATAAGACATTTAGATCAATAAGATCATGGGCAACACCAAAAATAAGATCACATCAATGATAAAAACAAAATAATAATGAAACAGTCAATCCCTTATACCTATATGGTCTTATTGTATAACCATCCTGACATTTGTCCCTACCTTTGAGTTTGATGCCCAGCTTGGTGAGAGCCTCCTCCACACTCTGACTCTCTCTCTTCCTCATGAAGCCGTTGTCAATGTGAACTGCTATCACCTGGTCCTGGTTAAGAGCCTTGTTGAGAAGAGCTGTGCAAACTGTTGAATCTACCCCACCACTCAGCAGTACCTGAACAAAACATTGAAAGAGTCACTCACTGTGCAGCCAGACAGCTGAGTAGTGTCATCTAAGCTCCATAGAGATACATCTGTGACCCTGGTGGATTAAGGAGGAAGGACCCTACACCACTTTACTGTCTTTCTCTAATCTACATGTCTAATTTAAATTTAAGTTAGCAGTGTTAAGTGTTTTGTCTTAACACCCAAAAGGTCACACTTGCCAAATGCTACTGCAAGAAGCAGATATGGAGTATCATAAAAAAAGGTAAGACAGACTGTTGAAGAATAAGAAACAGTTGCTGTATGTTTGTATTTAAATATAAATCCTGTGCTGTAAGCCTGTTTCTTACACTCATTTATCGCCTTCACACTCCCCTGAGAAGAAGCCCAGTTTGAATCTGCTCAGGGAGTTGACTACCTCTTTTCAGATAAAACATAGTATAATTTGAGTGTTTAATTGGTTCTACTTTACTTCCCACCACCGCTGCTGTCACCACACTTCACATTCAGCTCACCCGCTTCAGACTCTTAGTCAAATTACCTCCCATTGTAGGTTAAAATGTGCTAGGAAAATATTTTCTTCTGTTCTTCCTTTTTTAAAGTCATCTCTCTGCTCTAAAAATGGTTTAGAAAACAACACACACAATCATGAAACGCGTCACCCACCAGCACTTTAGACTTGTCTACTTTCTCTCGGATGTCGCTGATGCAGACTTGTTGGCGGTTTTGAACTGTAAAATTATTCGTGCATCCTGCAATCTCGAACAGGAAGTTGCGCAGCATCTCGATGCCCCTCTCTGTCAAGTCGACTTCAGGGTGAAACTGGGTCCCATACAGCTTCTTCTGCTCATTAGCAATCCCTAGTGGGGAAATCACATGTGGTGGATGACTGTTAACATTTATCCTCTATGAATACCACTTTTTTATATATAAAAAAAAAAGAAAATAATAATAGCAAACTAGTATAACATAAAAATAATTGGGATTTCAGATAGAGAGGGGGAAAAGACTAAAATGCAGACAGAACATCAGTCTGAGATTTTTTATTTTTTTTTTAAAACACAAACCTGCTTTTGAGTCTATGACAAATACTAGATTACATTGAGAGAGACATCTCATCTCGCCTGCTGCTCACCGGCAATGATGTTCCCTGATTGGGCCACCACTTTGAAGCCATCAGCCACTTTGTCCACACTGTCTCCATGGGTCAGCAGGACCAGTTCTTCCTTCTGAAGGCCTCTAACAAGATAAATACAGGATACATAAAAAATTGAGAGCAAATAAATAGATTGTAATAAAATTAAAACAGTACACGTTACACAAAGAACTACAGTGCCTATGATTAGTGTGTGCTCATTTATGAAACACCAGGGAGGAAAGGTGATATTTCAGGGTGGATTTAAAAGTATCTAGGGTCTGGGAGGTTTTAGGGACCTCCAACAGCAGCTGCTCAGAGGACCTCAGGGCTCTGGTTGGGGAGTGGAGCAGGAGCTCAGTCAGGTACAGAGGGGCAACAAAACCTTTAAAAGAACTTTAAAATGAATGCAAAAGAGGATCGGGAGCAAGTGGAGGGATGCTAAAACTGGTGTGATGTGGTCTTGCTTTTTCTAGCCAGAGAGTAGTCGAGCAGCCACTTTCTGGATGAGCTGAAGGTGAATGATAGATGACTTGTCCAAACCAACATACAAAGAGTTGCAGTAATCTGACCTCAATGTGATGAGGACAGGGTTGATCTTTTCAAAACCCACCTTCAAAAAAAATAGCCTCTGGTCTTAGCTAAAAGACAGAGTTGGAAGAAGCTTGTTTTCACCTTAACACTGATTTGCTTATCAAATTTAAAATGACTGTCAAAAATAAAACCAAGGTTCCTAACACAGGACTGAATGTTGGAACTCAGAGAGCCCAAGATATCCTGTTTGAGTTCTCTCCAAATAGGATAACTTCCATCTTGGACTCATTTAACTTAAGAAAATTTGTACTCATCCTTGACTTAACTTTGCTAAGACCTTAACAGTGTTCTTGCCTAACAACCTTAGTGGCATGTAAATTTGGACATCGTCCTCAAAACAATATAGATAGAAATGTTATATTTCTGCAAAACATACCTAAGTGGCAAAATTTATACCAGAGGAAAATGATCGGACCAAGGATGGAGTCTTGAGGAACTCCACACATCGGAGGAAATGTGACCTAACCACACTGCTCTGCTACTCTGCCTGATAAGACCTGAACCAGCACAGGTTAGAGTCTCTGATGCCTACATAGTGCTCAAGACGCTGTAGACGAATTATAAAGACGTCTGGTGTTCAATAACACTGCATATAATCACTATATGCATATACAGTAGGCCCTGCTTTCATTGGATGCATGTGGAAGGTAGACAGCAATAAAAGACTGCAGCCATCTATTTTCAACTCTGCGGTATTTGTGTAACAACCGGGGGAAAAATGTGACTGCTGGAATGCTTCTACAGTTTATCTAGTAAATACGGCAAATAGAGACAAAGCTGTGGAGCTGCACTGTCCACAACATTTTATCCTCAGTTATTTAAGAGAATAGCTAGTATCGTGTGTTTGCTGACTGTTCTAGACGTTATTTCCTGAAAGTTATTTTTTAGGAGTGATGGGATGATTACACTGACGATCTTCAGTGGGTTAAATTCATGTCAAATGGACTTCATTCACCCTCTCTCTGCAGCTGCATGCACTGGCAAACAGCAGCTTGAAGGGGCAAAAAAAAAAAAATGCTCTATCAGTCCTTCACCATAGCACATCTGTAGCGTGACACAGTGTTCCATGTACTAATTATCGCCCTACACTATGTATCAGACCATGTAGTTATAAGTATATCTGTATGTTCTGTCCTCATCTACGAACTCTCAGTTGGTCATCTTTTCTAGCAAAATATATCAAACTATAAAGTTAAAAATGCAAAAATGTGTAAGGACATGCAGCACCAAGAAGTTAATGTGAACTACTATGTATAATATAGCAACAAATAAAAAAAAAACTTGAGCAACCATATTACCTGAAGAGAGAGCAAGTGTTGTCAAGTCCAATATTGAACACTCCATCTTCCCTTACGCACTTTTTGTGTACTGTGCCGCCAAAAACTTTATTCATCATCTGCAACACACAAGGACAAGGCAGAGTTAACACATGTAAAAAAGGCACGTAGGTGTGATTCCAAAGATGTCACAACTGCCTGCTGTCTAGAGAAATGTACTAGAGAATAGATGGCTTCTGGTTATAATTTCCAGGCCAGCTGGGAAAATTGAGCGAGTAATGCTCACATCTCCCTCGGCTAATGTCAAAGTGTCCTTGAAGGTGGTGAGGCCCCAGCTGGCCCAGGAGGGCTGAACAGCAGCCTGCAGTAGAGTGACCTCAAATCCTATCTACGTGTTGTCAAAGTGTGCAACACAAATGCTTCCTTGTGGAAGATGGTATGGTCTACCTAATCGCTACAAGAACCTCCCGTCACAGAATTTCACATCTTGTGTATGCATGCATGTGCACAGATACCTGCATTCCATAGCAAATCCCAAGGACAGGCTTTCCTATGGTGAAGATGGCAGGGTCGAACCAGGGGGCATCTTCTGCATACACAGAGGCTGGACCTCCTGAAATGATGATTGCCCTAAGAGGGGGCAAAAGGAGAAAATCATATCGGCATAATGCACAACAAAACACTTCCATATTTACATTGCATTATTATTAGTGTGATAATAATATAAAATGCAAAATTCAAAAATCTGGTTATGCTTCTCATGCTCACCTGTAGCCCTGTTCTCTGATAGCAAAGGCTGGGGTCTCTAAAGGGAGGATCTCAGAACGTACACACATCTCTCGCACCCGTCTGTCAATCACCTTCCCATACTGGGCCCCAGCATCCAGGATGGCCACCGCCCCCTCACATGACCCATTCTGCTCTGCTCTGCTGACCTCCAGCTGTGGACACAAGCATCCAAAAAACACACATTGATTTAAGTTAAGAAACACCCACAATCACTAGTGCACACTGGTATTAACTGGATTATTCACACTAGAACAGAGAAATGGTTGTCTTAATGCTGTCCTTAACATCAACTGTTAGGTGGTGCTGTGGGTGAGAGGTGGTGTAAGGTAACCCACTCCTTCTGGACTTAATTGTGCTCCACTTCTGACAACCCCGTGGAAAATGTGACTCAATAAGGCGTAACATAATTATGGACATGTGAGCTTTACTTCACAGACAGACAGTCGCTGTTGTTAAACGTGATTCAACCCATCAGTAGAATCACATGAAACCCACATGTCAGTCACTAGCTATTAGAGAGCAGCGGGAGTACACTGTTTTAATTTAACTTTAGTTTCAGTGGAAGATCTACAGATAAGGCAGATCGTTGACAGCTAATTCATCTCCATAAAAACAGGGGTAGAAGAGGAGGGAAATAAGCTAAACATGATCCCACGTGGTTTGCTGAAACACTTCCGTCGATGTTTCTAAAACTTGCATCGGGAATGCTAACGTTACCGAGCTTATTTTGTGCTCTGAAGTTACAGTTGCCGTGTTACCGTTAAACCATACAGTAACGACAGCCCTAGCAGTACTATCAAGACAAAAAATACTGGCCAGTTTCACGACAAACTTTACCAAATCAGTGAGTTAACACAGCGGTAGTGGCTCCGGTTGTCAGAAAGGTAACGTTAACCGCAAGTTGGCTCAAACTAGCTTCGTGACGACGTTAGCAACCCTGTCAGTTGACGTCCCATTAGCTTTAAGTGTGTGACAGCAGCCGCATTTCATAAATTAGTTCGCCACAAGCTCAATGTCACTTTCCAAAAATCAACGCCACAGCAGTCACAATGCGAGACTTTCAGTTCGTAGTACTACCCTCACAAATTCGGACCGCCCGGCTAAAGCTAGCTAACAAGTTGCCCGTGTAGCATGCTAGGTCACGGACAGTATAAACAGTAGTAATCACCATTAGCCTGTTAGCAGCACGTCCTGCGAGCAACTGGCTAAGTTAGCGGAGCTATGCTAAAACCCACGCGGTGCTTAGAGGCAAAGGGTCTCGGTAGAAGGAGGCAGCCTCGTCTAATGGAGGAAATGTGTGAAATGTTTACTCTAATCATTAATGAGACACACAACACGGCTATGAGCAACATGTTAATGTAACACTGCAACAGGCACACAACAGGGTAATGCTCACTGCTCCTCATCGGAACTGGTGGTAACGTTGCATGCTCCCTAACTTTCCCCCCGAGGTACACACAGGCCGTAATTAACCGGGGGGGCTACACCGACACACTAACACGAAGCCAACCGGGCTACCCAGTGCCGGAGCAGCGGGTACCACCCGCTCCACTGACCTTGCTGTCTCCGTTGCACAGAGCCATGGAGGACTGCCGTGTTGAGGAATGAGCTCTCCCCTTTGCCTCGGTGTCCCGGGTCTGAGAGAGAGAGAGAGAGAGGTAGAGAGAAAGAGAGAGAGAGACCGGCTAGCTCCTGGATCAGCACGCCGACTACTGTTTCACAAGCAAGTTGGTTGTTGTGTTGAAGGTAAGCTGTCACAAGCTCTCCTCCTCCAGACTGGGAATAACTTTCACAGCAGAAACAAGCCAAATCAACGCGTCTGTGTCATGGGTGGAGCACAAAGTTAAATCCACACAGAGTGAGAGTGAAGGAGAGTGGCCCCAAGAGGGCCGGCCTTACTGACAGCACATAGTACAACTCAACTGTGTTGACAGATGGTATTTACACATCCAACAAGAGATGGGGTTTAATGGTATTAGTGTTGCTCACAGGGGTGACCTCCAAAGCAAAATGAGTGAATTTGAGACAATTTTACATTTAAAAATGTAATTTACCCTGATCTACCACATCATACTGAAATATCTTGTGCTATCTTGGGATCAAAAGTGACCGTCACTATATGTAACAGCAGAGAAACCCCCCTAAATGACCTTTTTTATATTGTGTAGTTGAATTATACAGTATATACCAGGTAATTTCCTTTAATATAATATTCTTAGGTCATAAGAGAACTACCTCTTTGCTAAAAATATCTAGACATATTAGCAATAATAATAATAATAACAATTTATTCTTTAATTCAGTTAAAAAAACAGTTTTTGTGGTGCAGTAAAAACGAATGGTGTCCAGTTTCTGGACTGTAAAGAAGGAGAGGTTGTCTATACACGCAAAATAGATTTTGGGTTGAAATTCCAATTACGTTTCTTTATTTTACAGGTTTAATGGCAGCAGGTCATTTTTGATCCTGAGGACATGTGTGCAGAAAGTTAAGACAACACAAGGGTTAAGACAGAACTGTGGGTTAGGACAGAGACACAGTGATACTGTATGGCTACCATCTTGTTTCACACTATAATTGACTTTTTATATTGCAGTATAAATATTTATCATGTAAATTTTTCTGGAAACACATTCCAGAAAAGATATTTCTATTATGTCTGTTTTGACTTATCTGATTAAATATCTGACAGGCTGAGTACTTCATCCTACAAATTCAATAATGGCATAAAACAGTCCTGCTCAGTGTCTCTCTTACCTCTATAGTCTAACTTAATATATTGTAACGCTATAACTACATTAGATAAAATATGTCAAATGATAAAGAAAGTCCTGTTACTATCTACAAGCACAACTAGTTTTCAGAGCCTCATACCTCAGACTCTTGTCAGACAGCAAGTATGTGAGAGGAACCTTCTGTGCTTTAACACATGTACTCTACTATAATGCTCCAGGACTTTTCGTCTTTCAGACACGTTATATAACTATAGCTTACCTTCAGGCTCACTGTTCATTAGAATTTGCCATTGACAGACATTTCTTGCTTTGAGTAGCCCACATAATTAGTACATGCTGTCAGATAATTTCCTGAAAGTTAAAGAAGAATGTCACGGCAAAAATGCAAAGTGTCAAATAAAGAGTTGTCAGACCACTGTGTGCTGTGCAGGACTTGTAGCTTCTCTTAAAATTAAATATTTCTCCATGTATAGAGGATAGATTAAAAAAAAAACTTGAATGTCTTAAAGGAATTAGTCTCAGAGGGGTATGGTCATGGTTTTCAACTGTAGATACAAGTACAAAGTGGACTCAAAATCATCTAATTGCATTATTTATTGTGGCATAGCATAATTGCTGGAAGAGAGACATCATTATTATTAGTTCCATGTGTGCATTTCCTACTATGACAGGTCAAAATGCTGTGAAAAGTCTTTGATTCTCATTCGTTTGGGAACAATAAAGTAATCAGCTCTGATGCCAGCAAATCCATCACAATTTAAACTATTGTTTAAAGAAGGGGCATGAAGGAAAAGGTTCACCGCTCCTAAAAAAAAAAACACAACATAATTCAGAGGAGTTGTTGAAATGATTCACAGGTTAAAGAGTTAAAAAAACCCACATAGGTTCAGACACAATAAGTGAGATGATCAGATGATATCAGCGCCATCCTGTGGAAAATGTAATGAAAAACACTTTACAACACAGGCAATTATTACCATGAACAATACTTATTTCTGATTGTCTGGAAGTCTCAACCAGCACACAAAGAACGTAGAACTTCCTCTTCAGTGAACTCTCTCTAATGAAACAAACCACGAGCATGGTTGGATTAAACCGCTGAGGACGAGTAGAACTGTGGGCTCGAGTTGACCCTCTGTTTTCAGTGATTTACTTTAGGAACATCATGCTACATGTATAATTTGACACAGCACAGGTAGAAATCCCTCTCATAATGTAAGCACATGTAATAAGAGCTTTTATTATCAGTGCATGTTCTCAAATAAATTTGCAATTAATCAGATTTGAGAGAAATTAAAAAAAAAATGTAGCTGTGGGGAGGCCTGAGCAGATGCTCAGTTTGTGAAACTTTAAATAAGACTTTAAAAACAAGGATGGTTGCTAGAGTGATAAGAGATTAGCCTCTCTTCTTGTCTGCGGTTTGAGTAAAAGTGCAATACTAGTCGAAAAGGTGTATTAATTTCCTATATCAGGACACTTAGCTTCACAGTGTTATCAAAGTATTCTTTTGCTATCACATGCTGATCCACCCCTATGTGTGTGTGTGTGTGTTATCACATGCTGTCGATGTGGATAAGCAGCCTCACATGCACTCATAGTGACCACAAGGCAGAGCGTGCCGTTATTCATTACCTCTAACTGTTGTAACTGAGTTGAATGCTTCAGCAAGGTTGTTGGGTCCATTACTTCCTTCTGAACAGGAAATATGTAAATAAATATAAATTTTCAAATATATCTGCCATTAAAAATAAATCGACAAGCCTCTGCTCAGGTTCTGTTAAACTGTCTCAGTAATGTTCAGTCCTGGATGGATGTTAATTTTCTGTCTATTAACAAAAATAAACCTTGCACAACCTTGCAGATGGATATGACAGCACCATTGGCACACTTAGTTCATACTGCCATGACTTTGCTTAGAAGCTTTGTCTCAAAAAAGATTTGAAAGGGCTAGTCATTGCTTTGTTATGTCACATGTGGACTACTGCAGGTCTCTGTGTGAGTGCTGCGTCCTCTACAGGTTTCCCACAATGCAGCTGTCTGGCACCGTCTTATTTAACTTTTATTTAATATTGTGTTCATTTTATTCCTTTGCTGTTTTTATTTAAGTGTATGTATGATTATATTGTACCTCTGTACAGCACTTTGGTCAACCAAGGTTGTTTAAAAAAGTGCTTTAGAAATAAACTTTGACTTGACTTGACTTAAACATGGGTTTATCTGCATACATATCAGAGTTACAAAGTGGAAGCCCACCCTTTAGCAAAATTGATTTGGTAATAAAAACATAGGCCTATTAGTAATTACTTGAGAAAAGTAAAGAATGTGTTTGAGTTGTTAAAAATATCTAGAGACATTATTTTAACCAAACTGTACTTTTCCATTAGTGAAACATAATTGCTGTTCAGGTATGAAAAATCCTCACTAAAATGTTTTTGTCATGTCCACAGTTGACTGCATCTAATCCTAAACCTTCCTGATTATATATGCAACCTATAATACATGTATATATATATATATATATATATATATATATATATATATACAGTCATGGAAAAAATTATTAGACCACCCTTGTTTTCTTCAATTTCTTGTTCATTCTAATATCTGGTACCACTAAACGTATAATACAATGAACACAACAAAAATGCAGCTGGTCACATAATACTTTATGTCCTATTTGACATTCTTAAGCTTAATTGATTCCCAGGGTATATAAGAGGCCATTTCATGTCACAAGCAGCACTGCACATGCAAAGGCCTAGAGTGGTTTCCTGCTTACATTCAAGCCGTAGCACAACTCAGAAGTTGTCAGCTCTCACATAATGCCTAAAACAAAAGAATTATGTGAAGCAACAAAGGCAGCCATCTTGGCACTGCTGGAAATTGGCATGAGTGAGAGACAGGTAGCGAAAAACTGAAGATCTCCAAGACAGCCGTTCATTCCAACAAAAAAAAACAAGCTGAACATGGCACTACCAAATTGCTACCTGGCCGTGGCAGGAAACGTCTTTCTACCCCACGAGATGACCGTGCACTCATCCATTCCTGTGTCAGGAATCGTCGTCAGACCTCCAGGGACCTTAAAAATGAGTGGGCACTGTCGAGAAATGTGACTTGCTCGGCAAGGACAGTTCGAAACCGACTTGTTGAAGCTGGTTTGAAGTCACACAGAGCACGCAAGAAGCCCTTCATCAATGAAAGGCAGAGGAAGGCCCAGTTACTCTTTGCTCGAGACCACAAGGATTGGACTGTTGATGATTGGGCTAAGGTTCTCTTCAGTGATGAATCCAATTTTGAATTGATGCCCACTCCAGCCAACTTACTGGTTAGGAGGAAGCCTGGAGAAGCTTACAACCCAGACTGTCTTGCCCCTACAGTAAAACATGGGGGTGGATCAGTCATGATCTGGGGTTGTTTCAGTCTGAGTGGAACAGGGCAAATGCAATTGTGTGAAGGCCGAATGAACCAGGTCAAGTACAGGACTACCCTTGAAAACAGTCTTCTTCCATCAGCTGGAAAACTCTTTCCTGCCTCGAATGACTGGATTTTCCAAAAAGACAATGCCCCTTGCCACACGGCAAGGTCAGTTAAAGCCTGGATGGAGAACCACAACATTCGCACCATGCCTTGGCCTGCTCAATCACCAGATCTTAATCCACTTGAAAACCTGTGGAAAATCATCAAACTCAAAATGGAGAACCACAAGCCCAAAAACAAAGAAAATTTGTTTGAATTTGTCCAACAGGAATGGGCTGCTGTGACAGCAGAACAATGTCAGAAGCTGGTGGAGAGCATGCCAAGACGCATGGCTGCAGTCATCAAAAACAATGGTTATGCAATCAAGTATTAACTCTTGTGTGTATCATGTGTTTAAAGCAAACAGAAAAGAAAACATGGAATGCTTAAAAGTAGTGTTTTTGGCGGTACAATGCCATAGCTATTGATGTAAGAATTTAAGTAATTTTGGTTATTATCAAGAAAACCATGGAAAATGAATAATCCTTAGTTCTTAAATTAAACTCTCATGAGCTATTTTTGTTGTTATCATTATAATTGTCCAAACAAATGTACCTTTAGTTGAGCCAGGCATTAAAATTAACAAGAAATTGAAGAAAACAAGGGTGGTCTAATAATTTTTTCCATGACTGTATATATGTATAAATGATGGTGAAACTTGAAAGGTCCCTTGTTCAATGGTTTGTTTGTTTTTGTTTTTTTCTTAGTTTGTATTATTTGCCAAAGTTACATACCAGTGAAAGGACACACCTCTGTTCATTCATGCTTTGCTGGGATTGGTTACAGGGCATTATCTTGAGCTTGGGTGTGTATTACACCTTGTGAGTTCGCCAATAACCATGCCCCCAAGCACCATAACAAAGATAACAACGCCGTGCCACAGCGGACAAGTCGTAGCAACCAGATAAAGTTGTAAAAACATCAAACTGAATGATTTAGGCGTGCTGAATTTCGTTTCTTGTCCCTTTAGCTTGCTGTGTATTAGGGTTAGACCTGAAGCGGAACTGCTTCCAGTTGGTCTTTGACACGTCAGCTGTAGGTGCCGGACACATTTATCCGTCGCACCCACCCGTCTTCTTCCCTCTGCCGTGTTGCTGTTGATGTTCATCGATGTGATCTGTTTTGAGTAAAACGGTGATTTTTCCTTATGTTTCTTACCTTTATTAAGATGCCAACAATTTGCGACTGAATAAATCTAGAATAAAATCTACTTCCTGTTGATTTGCTGCGTAATTCAGCCGCTCAGTGTTTCGCATTTGGCATGCTGTCGTCATCACCAGGTATGCATGAATTTATCTACTGCTTGTTGTATTTCACTTTATTTTAATTTAACATGTCATGGATATCATTTGAATGTTTTTATTTGTGTCCTCATTAATGTACTAGAACATTTATTTGGTGTTTTTTTTTTAATGAGCTGTGTCGTTTTTTTTACTTTTAGGCTAACGTAACACCTGGTGGCTTTAAGGTGACTAGTGCTAACAGACATTATTGATTGCTGATTTCCTGCTAAAATCATTGATTTAACTTCCCCATTATTAAATTAATATGAGCCCATTTTTCTGTCTGTTTTCTGTCAGAAACTGAGTGTTTATGGCAGTCAGCCCAGTTGTGTTTGTGGACACATTAAAAAACAATAATAAAATAAATACATAAAGTAAGAAATAAAAATAATAAAAAATGTTTACAGAATACATTTGCCATTTTAAATGCAAATGAAATCAAACACAATAAATAAAATGTATTATTACTATTAGGACAATGAATATGACTTAGACAGTCATTTCGGACCTCTTTAAATTGTCGCTTGTAATTCAACACAATCCTTGATATTTTGAGCCCATGGAGGTGTCACCTTCACTTGATGACTGAATGCCAAAGTCTTTAATTTCTCTGTAATCTAATCACACAGGTGTCTGTCCACTTTGCCTCCCTAGGCAGTTTAATCTCACACAGATGTGTCTGTCCACTCTTGTATTGTACTTGTTGTTCCATTTCATGTCTGTCTGTGACATTCTGTACAGTTGCCTTATGGCTCACCCGCCTGATGCTTGCCACTGCGGTGCCACCCATCTTCCACTGTCAGTAATTGCACTTGCTGTCTCTCATTGCAACAATCTCAATGGGATTCAAATGTCTGAAAATACCCATGGCAGCTTCAGAGACACCCAGTCAGTATATGTGACTTAATTGTTCCCTTGATCATCTTTTCCTGCAGGTTTTCTGAGGGCACAGCTAGTTTGATGCCCACTGCTCCAACATGGAGTTCTCAGACTTGATGACGCACAAAAACGGGCGACAGAGGAAAATTGCTAGTACCACACTTCCTGCTGAAGACATGATGGACATGAACAGGGGAGAGACGAGCTCCTCTGAACCAGAGCTCGAACAGGAAGGAGACGAGCTTATAAGACGTTCAGACTCTGAAGACAGGCGGCACAGAGTCCGGCCTGGGATCCGTGGCGAGCTGGGGAACGTGTTGTTGCTTCTCTTCCTATATGTGCTGCAGGGGATTCCTCTGGGACTGGCTGGCAGCATCCCTCTGATCTTACAGAGTAAGGCTGTCAGCTACAAAGACCAAGCCTTCTTCAGCTTTGTGTTCTGGCCATTTAGTCTGAAGCTTCTCTGGGCGCCGCTGGTGGACGCTCTTTACTGCAGCAGGTTTGGCAGACGGTAAGTGTGTTGATGTCTCATCAGTTTTTCTGATGTGCTTCTTTTATCCCTATGCTGTGTATCTTTTTCTTGATAATAATAATGATGTATTTCATTTCTATAAATCTAGGAGATGTAAGATCTAATGTCTAAGATGTAAAATCTAATGTCTTTTTTTTATCTTCCACCTGATTCTGCAGAAAGTCATGGCTGGTTCCCACACAGTACCTGCTGGGCTTCTTCATGCTCTTCCTTTCTCTGACAGTTAATTCACTGCTGCAGAATGACAGAGGACCAGATGTGCTAACACTTACAGCAGTCTTCTTTATGCTTGCCTTCCTGGCAGCCACACAGGTAGGCATCACAGTCATAAACACGTGACACAACAAACATTCAGGAAGAAATGTACTGTCAAGTCGATAGTTTCTCTCCCATCCTCCCAATGGCTGTGTCTTTGCCTGTAAGGACATAGCAGTGGATGGCTGGGCCCTGACAATGTTATCCAGAGAGAATGTAGGATATGCTTCTACATGCAACTCTGTGGGACAGACAGCTGGCTACTTCCTGGGAAATGTGCTCTTTCTTGCTCTGGAGTCTGCAGACTTCTGCAACAAATACCTCAGAGCAGAGCCCAAGGATACAGGCCTCGTCACCTTGTCAGGTATTATTTACTTTTCGCCAGACAGAATAACCAGAAAAACTGCACTAATGTGATACTCTACAGCAGAGCAGTAAAGAGTCTCACACTTTTTTTCTGTTCCTGCAGACTTCTTGTTCTTTTGGGGAATGGTGTTCCTGATTTCCACGACACTGGTGGCCATCTTTAAAAGTGAAAATGAGCACGGCAAAGGAAAAAGGAGAGTCCATGAGGACACACAGGGTGTCATTGAAACCTACAAGCTGCTGTTCTCTATCATTAAGATGCCCACAGTCTTCACCTTTTGTGCCCTGCTTCTCACAGCTAAAGTGCGTGATCATTACTCGATAAATGTTTGGTTTACCTTTTGAAATAATGTTAACAGCGATGCCTCTTCTCGTTGTGTTTCAGGTTGGCTTCTCTGCCGCAGATGCAGTGACCGGGCTGAAGCTGGTGGAAGCTGGAGTTCCCAAGGAGCAGCTGGCCTTGCTGGCAGTGCCCATGGTGCCTCTGCAGATTCTCCTACCTGTGATCATCAGTAAATACACAGCAGGGCCCAGACCTCTGGATGTCTTCTACAAGGCTTACCCTTTTAGGTGGAAACACACCAGCTCACAGACACATGCAAACACAGGTTTAGTAAACTAAAGCTGACAGTGTTGCTGTTTTGTGCTCGCAGGTTGCTCATTGGACTAGAGTACGCTGTGCTGGTGTGGTGGACCCCCAATGTAAAACATGAAGGAGCGTTCCCATTTTACTACTACGCCATAGTGCTACTCAGCTACGCATTGCATCAGGTTTGTATTTCTGTTATTCTCTGTACTTCTCTTTAATATCTTGTTTCCTCATCTCAGCTTTTAACCCAGCATTTGGCTCAAAGCTGCTTGGGTGACCTGTCTTTATTACTGTATGATTGTAATAAAGATTTAACAAAAGAACGCTTTTAACTGTCTAATTTTAGAAGTATAATTAAAATAAGTTAATAACAATTAATGAACTCATTGAGTGCCAGCCGTTTCATAAAACAGAAAGGGCCTTGTGCCAGTGTTTTTACCCATTTTGAGTCATATTTCTAGACCCACAGAATATTTTGTACTATGACTCTGAAAACACTGAATAGCTCAAATGAAAGAAGAGACTCTCTATTTCATCATGAAAAAATGTTTGTTTTTACTTTGTTCCATTCTTGTTTTATCAGAGGTAGAGTAGAGGCTGCTTTCACCAAAATCACCACTTTTTTTCCAGATTGTTTTGCTCTCTAATCTCGATCGTCTCCACTTCCTGTTTTGATCTCTGTGGTGTATACCGTCTCTTTATGCTCTGACTACATCTCCCAGAAGCCCCAACATTACTCACAGGCTGCTGGAGACTTGCTGCAGAAAAAACACTTTGATATAAAAATACGTCCGTGGCACTCAATGCGTTAAGATGAGTTTATCTCCTATTAGCTTTGTTTCATCTCCAGTCTCTGCCTCCAGATGTCACTAAAGTATCAGCTACAGGCCATTCATTTGTGTTTCAATAGGATATGAAACCGTTTTTAACAGAGATTTGGTTCTTTGTTTTTGATATTATATGTTCTTTGGGTCAAAAGGATGATAAGAATGAAGTCTGTAACTATCATGTTGCTACCTCAGGTGGCGTTGTACAGTATGTACGTGGCCTGCATGGCCTTCCACGCCAAAGTGAGTGACCCCCTCATCGGCGGGACCTACATGACCCTGCTGAACACCGTCACTAATCTGGGTGGAAACTGGCCCTCCACTGTGGCTCTGTGGATGGTGGATCCACTGACCTCTAAGGTGTGTCAGGGTGCTGCCGGCCAGAGCTGTGGCTCCACAGCGAAGGCAGAGGTGAGTAAGCAGGGCGAGAGAGAGAGCACATATCTGCACAGTGGTGGATGTAATTACAGAGGCGTGATATATTTTGATTCCTTTACTTCAATTTCCAGCTGTGCGTTAAGGAGGGCGGCGCTTGTGTGACGTCACTGGACGGCTACTACGTGGAGTCAGTGGTGTGTGTTGTGATCGGTTTAGCCTGGTGGGTGTGGTTGGGGAAGAAGATGAGGCGGCTGCAGGAGCAGAGTCCTTCTGCATGGAGGTGCAGAGCTGATCAGTGACGACACTTCTGATCACAAGCACAGACTGCATACTCTGCTGGATGGTGAACACACTGTTAATCCGTTCTCGTTTGTCCTGTTTAGTCTCTCTAGTCCTGCTTCAGCTGCTACGTTCAGAAAACACACTCCTTCCCACCTCTGTGAATGAAGTGTATAAATTCGATGAAGGACATCATTGTCTCTGTAGGTAAAACTCTTTCCCATCATTACTGAAAACTGAAACAACAGGTCACACTAGCAAAGAGCTTTTGTGTTTTTGTTCTGAAATGATATTCTGCTGCTTTGAACAGCCGAACCAAACGAGCCGGCGCAAAGAGAGTGTTTAAAAACCTTCACTGGGTCTGTTTTAACCTGCTTTGATAGCCTAAAAAATAACTTTAATGAGCACAAAAAATCTTAAAAAAAACATTTGTAAACTCACCACTTCAGCCCCGGCCAGTCTTCATGTAATCCAGATTAAAAGGATGCTAAAGGGAAGAGAAAGAAATGCAAGAGTCTTGATGCTGGTTAATCCAAGTAAGTTAAACCCAGTGAGAAGAAACTCTCTTCACTGTTTGACTCAGATCTTTTGAAAATCATTTTTTTTTAAATACACACATATCTATATAATATATAGATATGTGTGTTTTTATTCTGAAGTGATTTGTGCCTTGTTTAGCATTACAAAGTGTTTCAAAGCCAACATTGTCAGAGTTAGATAATAATCTATGACAGTCATTTGAATATGAAGTTAAAATGAACACATTGTGTTATGCTGTTGTTTTTTTTTGGGTAATATACTGTAATTTGGTAGTTGAAGTACATACAACACAACTTCTTTCATTACTTGTGTTGTTTCTTATTTTAATTTAAATTCAACAATCCTCATTAATCTAGAATATGAGGCTGACATTCCTTGTGAAGAAGACTGTTATTACAGTACCATCAGTGGATTAAAACTGAGATGAAAACCAAACTTAAATTTAACCAGTTTGATCCATTACTGTATAGGACCACTTCACATCTTCTTATAGCAATAATGCACAGTGCAGCTTTGAACTGATGGGACCTTGTGCTTATCAGTAGGGCCTGGTTAGTGCATTGTTGGGCTCAGGCATTTTTATGTTGCAAGAAAAAAGAAATGTGCAAGCATATTTTTCTTTTTCTTTCCAGTCAGGTCCTTGTACTGTAGCTCCAGCAGCATTTTCCAGTTTTATAAATGCATTATAATTCAGACACATGAGTGAACATCCTACATGCTGTATACAAAGTATAATTGCATTAGGATGAAGATGTTTGAACCATAAAGTCAAGTTATGCAGTGGGACGTTAACACCAGTAAACACGTGCAGTGCGTTTCTTGCCCTGTTGTTGGTGCATATTGTACATAAGAGCTGGATGTTACAGTATTCTGTCTGAAGCCAGCGTTGAAATGTTAAAGCGCACAATCAGGATTTATGTTCAATAGCTTTAATTTGTATTTTTAACTCATGTTGTGGAGTTTCTGATTTCTTGGCTTTGTGAACTCAATGAAAGGTCACATTTTTGGGGCCAGTGTTGAAATGCAGACGCCCCTCACACTGTATACAAACCTCATCAGTTTAATTTACTCGACATTGCATGCCTTTTCTGTTTCGTTTGCAGTTATTCCATCACTGTAATATGACCATGGTTCCCACACGTCCTGGAAAACCTGGAAAATGATTGCCCAATTCTCCAGTCATGGAAAATGAGAATAAAGGTCAAATGTCCTGGTAATAGTAAAGCTATCCTGGAAAACGATTTATTCAAACTGTTTGCGTTCACTCACAAGGCATGGGGAGGATAAATAATTTTACAGGACAACTTAACCGTTTTAAGGACATCTTAACCTTTTTGTCATTTTCCAGTTTTCCAGGATGTTTTCCAGGATGCATGGGAACCCTGATGACAATACCTCCTCCTGAGCGCCTTTCAGTGACTGTTGATTTCAGCAACGTGTGTTTGTTTTTATAATATTTAAGATCATTTAATCTGCTAAATTGGCTTCTAGGTGGTGACGTACTATTTTTATTTATTTAATGTGGCAGACACTTCTGTTTAATTTATCACATAATACAATAATTAAACTTTTACTCTGCATAATATGTTTACAATGAGTCCAATGATGAGATTTGAAACATATGTCATTAAAGACATGCACACTTGTGACATCTCCAAATGTTTTTTTTCCTCTTCCAATTCACATAATTACTGGCGTACACAAAAGACACAATGCATTCTGTATTTTTTTTCTCATTTTATTATAATTTTCCTTGTTTTTGGGGATTTCTAAAATGTCCCTCCTAAACAAGTGAACGCTGATGTGAGAGGCTGAAAATGTGGCATTAAATTACACCACTGCAGACGGTGTCCAGATCAACTGGAGCCACGGCCTCCAGCTCTCTCCGGGGGTCAGTTGGGGGTCTTAACGTCCCGTCTCCGCTGAGGCCCACGGACTCCAGAGTGGGAGTGCTGGGATCAGTTTGACATTTTGGGTGGTCATGGTGATGAAGCGTCAACTAATCCAGCGATCCGTCCCTCAGTGTAGCACGCCTGTAGAGCACATAATTGAAGTATGGCTTCCACATCAAATAAGCCATCCAGTCATCCACAACACCACAGAATGTAAAAGTCACTGTTTTGTCCTCTTTAATTTAGGCCCTGATTCATCACTGTCACATAGCAATTAATTCATCCATTTTGTAAAACATGGTAAGACATAAAGCTATCCATCAATATCAGACCCTCTGCTTGTCATAATGATCATTTCTTTCATCTTTTTCAATGATAAATCTAATTTATATCATTTCAACCAGAGCCAGGAAGCATTTTTTTAAGAAGAAGAAGAACTGTCAAAATCTCCCAATGGAAGCAAAGTTGCCTCACTGGCACTCAGTCAAACAGCACAAAGCACTTTGGACGTCATCTTGTAGAGTCGACTGACTGCATTTGAAAATAAACTGCTTGCATACTGTGTGATGCATCATCGCCTTCATTTTCCAGGTCGCACAAAAAGGCTGTGGCCTCAGAAGGTTTCCAGTCCTACTAGTCCAGTTCAGAGAGGGAGGGTCATGAGGCCTGAGGTGACGGAGGAGAAGTGGTGAGGCGGTGATGTCGTCGGCAGCGCTGGAGTCGCAGACCCACGCACAAACTCCAGGTTGTGACAGCATATGGAGTGTGCAGATATGCAATTTTGGATTTGAATTGTCTCTAGCATCCATATCTTTTTGCTTTGTTTCTTAAAAAATATCAACCCCCCTCCTCCCAAAAAGAGTCAAGAAATAAACTCTCTGAAAGAGGCGAGGTGGGTCATAGGTTCATACGTAAATGATCGGGCCGCTTAGTTGCGACGGGGTAGGCTTGCTGCTTCATCTGGCCCAGGTTGACCCCGGCAGGCTGACGGATGGGAAGAGGGGCCGAGGCCTCGGAGCTTGATGTGACGTCCATCTGCTCTGGGGTGGACAGCTCCATGGCCTGCTCCTGAGGTGACTGGAGGACACTTGGTCCTCTGCCAGGGACAAGGGGACTCCGGGCCCAGCAGTCCCCCCCTGAGAACTTGACTGGGCTGAAAGGACAAAAGGAGAGGATGCGACTGAGACTATTTCTGTTGCAGTCTTGGTGTTCCAGGAACCAAATTCGGTAGGGGTGGGGAAAAAATATTGATATGGCAAAATATCACAACACTTTTTCTTCTGATATAATATTGATTTTCCATTTGTTAATATCAACCCCCCCCTCCCAAACAGTAAATGACCGATTATAAATCTGCACGTTGAAATAAAAAGTTAAATAAAAAAAGTAAATAATTCGCATTAAGGCAGCAAGTTCGACAACCCAAATATATATATATGTATGTGTATATAACTATATGTACATATTCAACTTGTATTTTAAATTTTTCAGTGATCTATGTAGAATATCGCAATAATGCATCGTATCTTGACTCAAGTATCGCAATATGTATGGTATCGTTAAGTCCTTGCCAATACCCACCCCTAAAAGTCGTCCATGTAATGAGAATGGAGATTTTAAGAAAAGACTTGAGCATTTTATCTTTTAGTCTGCACGACGAAGAAAGCCAAAACTCGGAAAATAGAAATGACATGCAAATAGAACTGTGTGCCTCCACCAATCAGTGAGGTCACAGTTTACATCCATGCCTGTCCTGTTCAATTTAACCTGTTAGACATTTTTCCCTAATACTCCCCAAGTCTTCGAAGATGTTTGTGCCAAATTTGAAGACATTCTCTCCAGGCATTCTTGAAATATCTCCTTCCCAAAAATGGGAAAGATGTGAGGTCACACTGACCAGCCCATCCTCGAGTCCAAGAGACTGTTTGTGCCAAATTTGAAGAGTTTCCCTCCAGGCGGTCCTGAGATTCATGGGCCGGACGAACAAACACAACTGTTACCACTGTTATTAAGGCTGCTACTTTCTAAACAAGCAGCCTTCATATTACAGGTAAAGGCAGCTGATCAAATAGATAAAGACATTTGTATTCTCTATATGGAGTCTATATATAATTGGAAAGGAGACTGGTAAATGTTTAACTCAACAATACATCAAACTAACCCACGTTGGGAATATGGGGTTTAACCGCTGCAGACACGCTGGCCTACCTGAGAGGTGTTCTTGGGCTGCCCATGATCCGTCGAGGTGAGCGGATTTTTGGCTCAAATGAGAACTTTTCTTTGATATTTTCCAGGACTGACGGAGCGACGTATGTGAAACCCTGCAGAAACGAAGACATCAGAGACAAACAGGCACCTTTAGTCACATCTGAGGGACACGAAGACGCTGAATATAAGACAATACAAACAGATATTAATGCATGAGTAATTAACTTAACAGGGAAAATCCAGACTAACTACAGGCCTGATTTATGAATGAATGATTGTTTATTTAACCTTATATAACTAAGTTAGATGAGTTTTCCCATACAGAATGACAGAGGATAGTAAAAGCCAATGACTCATTCATTTGCAGCTAAAAGGTTGTGTGATTTCTCACAGTGATTCTGAACTTTTCCATGATCGGGAGATGACAAAACAAACACAGGCTGGGTAAATGTAGTCAGAGAGGTTACCAGGAAGGCTTGATTGGCACTTTCACTGAGGGTCGAGTCATCCGGGCTGTCGACTGGTGTCTGACTGGTGAACTTTGAGTCAAACTGGCTCACATCTTCGGCTGATTGCTGCCAAGACAGAAAACACAGGTGAGGTGGAGCAGCAACATGAGTGGATGTGTCAACTAACAACACTTCGGTCTGAAACAAGAGAGGAGCAGGGTTGAATTACAGGAACTTGTCCAGTTGGTTTAATCTGGGGAATGAACTGGAATTAAACACTAGCGATCCCACTAAAACAATGTTTCTCAAGTGGCATGGGTTGTGAACTCAGACATTTTCCCAGCCTAAAACTAGTAGTACTGTGGTATTGTGGCATATTCAGAGCTCCTTTGGTACTCACCAGGAAAGGTTTGAAAGGTGGCTCCACTTTCCGAGCCAGCAAATCTTCCCAGTTGATGTGTCTGAAGAAGGGATGAGCCTAAAGGATGTCAAATACAGAAGTCCATGAAAGAGCTTCTCTCTAGCTAACAGGAGCATCTACGGCAGGGTATTGTTCAAATTTTTTTGATATGATGCCAATTACACTACCGGTTCCAGAACATTTATAATATTATTATAATATTATTATATTATTATTATCATGGTTATTATCATGGTAGACATACTAGATAATGGTCTGATGATGATCAAGAGGAGTAAAGTAATACCAGTTCCTCTTTAGGACCCTGGGGAGTGGGAGTTTGCCTTATGGTGTGTTCACTGGGGGTTGGAACTTGGAGTTCTAATCAATGGAAACTCAAACATGTTGGTACTGTTCACCTCATTAGCAGATGGGATGAATTCTATGTCAGGTTGGTGAGATTCATGGGTGGTTCTGGTTTATATTCTCATTTGCAGCTTGGAAATTCCGACATTCATGTAAAACTTGAATGCACCATGAAGCTACACACACAGGCTGAATTTGGCACTGAAAAATGATTAATTTTTTGACACCCAATCGGACATGAGCTTTTCGGTCGGTGCTACAAAAGCATCAAAGCTCGGTACCCAGCCCTATAAGCAACTTAAACGACCTGGTGGTTAAAAAGCAAGCATTTGTATTGTATTTGTATTTGTATTTGTGTTTCATTAGTAAATTGCTGTATACAATGTTAAAGAACAGAAGAATATTTATTCTCACCTGCACCTCTGTAGCATCTCCTGCTCCTGCTCCGAGTCGTGATGACGCATTTCTCTTCAGCAACTGTACAACCAGCAGTCAAATGTCAAAAAAAATAAACATTTACATGCTTATTGTAGATTAAAGGAATAGTACAAGGAGATACCCGTTTGAGGAGATCTCTTGCTTCTTGTGTGAGGTAGGGTGGGAGGCTGAGCTTACACTTCAGGATCTTGTCGATGGTTTTTTTTCGGTTTTCACCAGTGAACGGTGGCTAAAGAGAGGACAGGACTTTCTTGAATACTGCCAAATTCATCTTATGACAGTGCATTAAAAGGAGTCATGCTGTAAAACTTGAACTTACCGCTCCTGTGAGCATGTCGTACATCAGAGCGCCCAGACTCCACCAGTCCACTGCTCTGTTGTGACCACTCCTCATCAAGATCTCTGGAGCCCTGCAGCAATATCAGTGCACATTTCTCACTATTGAATTTATGTTAATGAGCAAACATTAAGAATGAAAAGGAAGAATTTCTGAGCGAGGAAGGAAACAACTGACATGTATTCAATGGTGCCGCAGAAAGTGTGGGTGACCGTGCCGTCATGAATCGACTCTTTACACAGTCCAAAGTCTGTCAGCTTTACATGGCCTGAGAGGAAAACAACAAATTCACAGCTGATTTGTCGTCATCATCCACGTTAAATAACTCCACATTTGTGCACATGGGTAGATTTCTTTTGACAGATCATTCAGGAAGGTTTTGAGTTCATTTCATCACATGCACAAAATGCATTATATGATGTACAAACATACGCACCATGGTTGTTGAGCATGATGTTCTCAGGCTTTAGGTCTCTGTAGATGATGCCCTTCTGGTGCAGGTGGCCCAGAGCCATGGAGATCTCTGCCAGGTAGAAACTACAGACGAAGCAAATTTACATTTTACATTCAACTTCATGCCAAAGAGAAGCTCTGTATTTAGAAACGAGGATCCACCAGTCTGATGGGATCAATACGTCACATGCTTGCAGTCGGTTTAACCCATTTTACCTGTTAGCTGCAGTATAATATACCTTGTACGCTGACCTGTGTGTCTCTATTCTATATAATAATGAACAACACTCACCAGGCTGTGTCTTCCATGAAGATGCCTTCCCTCTCCAGCTGCATGAAAAGTTCTCCTCCTGCACAAAGCAACACGTTTATCCCTGACCTTTACGCTGCATAATATGCATTCATGCTTCTGCAGAGTGTGTACTGGTAGCAGGTTGTGTGTGTGCATGTACTGACCACTCAGGTACTCCAGGATGAGATAGAGCTTCCCTCCTGTCTGGAAGGCGTAGATGAGATCAACAATGAAGGGATGCTTCACCTCCTCCAGGATGTTCCTCTCTGCCTTGGTGTGGGCCGTGTCCTTGGCGTTGCGTACGATCATAGCCTGGTGCCGAAGATTTACATCAACATTAGTCAAGTTATGAGGCAGACTGAGCGGTGAAACACGGAGCATCATTTAGTCCACACAGATGCGAAATGTTGTTCTCTGCATGGATCAAAATATGAAACACTGTGAATCACTTTCTAATATAGAAATCCACTATACAACATCTATGCACATCCCCCTTACTGCACATTCATCCAGATCACAACCACTGCATTGTTTTTATCTGATTTTATTCACTTTTATATTTCCTGATTGATTTTTAGTTCTTACTTTCATTCTTTTTTTCTTGTCATAGTTTTTGCATTTGTAACATTTATAAGTCATCACCAACTATATTTATACCAATTATCATTTATAAGTTTATCACCAACGACAAACTTGATTCGGAGTCCTATCAGAGAGGCAGTGAGGAATGATGTTTCGCCAACATGCAGGAGTAACATTTGAGAATTATTACTGAGGTAGATTCATTAATGAGCAGGATCTATGCTGTTTTTTCAACTCAAAATGGGTTATTCAATAGCCAATCAATAAAGTTACCAAGTGAAGCCATCATTGGATGTGCTAAGTTTGGGAAAGGTTAAGTTAAATTTTTTTAAAGTGAAGTCGTATGTATACTTTTGTTTTCGGCAACATAAATTACTGTTTTTGTCTGAGGTTCCTTTGAAGTGAGCGACAGAACATTTTCAGTTGGCAAAGGCTGTGTGATGACAACGAGCAGCAGCAGAAAAACCCTCCAGCAGCTCTCCAGTCTCTTCCTCTCCTGTTCACGTTCGCCAACACTTCTGTCAGAAAGCTAAAGAGCCACCTGTCAGTGGCAACGTCATCTCAGCTTCGAGTGTCACAACTACGACAAACGGCGCTCTGACGAGCCCTTTGATTTTAAGCGTGCAGCACAAGCTTGTTGAATAAGATGTCTTGCAATTTTTTCACTTTTCTTTTAGACTTATTATGAATTCATGCTATTATTTAGAAATGTAAGCCCCTTCTCACTCACAATTTGGTGTCCACTTTCCTGGACAAACAAAAACAGTCAAATGTAACTGACTTTCATCCACTAAGTGCTCTACGAAGCTACAGGTTCTTACTTCTGTTGTATAATTTGGGCCCATGTTTATCAAGCATCTCAGGATCAATGTGGTTCAACCTCAGCCAAGTTATTTATGAGCCTTCCTACACACACAATCAAAGTCCCCATTAAAGAGTAAATGGCCTGATTAGTATATAGCACTTATTAATTTATCATTCGTTAATTAGTAATGTCTTCCCATAGTTGCATCAGGGGTTTCAATGTGAGCACAACACATTTTTAAAACGATTAAAAATGACTACAGCATTATGTCACTTATATTAGCAACTCACAAAAAGATTACAAAAATATTTGTCAACATAAAAGAAATCTAATTATGATTTCATTTTGAGGTGTATATGGTTTATAAACTGCAATAACATTTAAAATGTTCCTGCAGTGGGATTAACTTTGACAAAATCTGCAAAAAAATATTAAAATGTCCTTATTATAATAAGTTATTCTAAATCAAATCATTGAGTATTTGTAAGTTGCATAGTCATCCCGTCACTTCCTACCTTCTGGGAACACGTAATATCTGAAAACGTCTAAATTCAGGACTGCATAGGTGTCACAGAAAGGCAAGTTGGCAAGACTGACTTCATATTCAGAGACGCTTCATAATTACAAGCCCGGGGCTCTACCTCCAAAGCTGAACGGTTGAAATGACCAGCTGAAATCTGGCAGGTCTTCAACGTGTCACTGGGGTCATTTTAGCCAATCGAGCAGCAGCAGTGTGAATATCAAGCGCAATCTAACGGGCTGAGGCAGAGTGTTTTAAGTGCCAAGACTGCAGCAGCGCAGATGGCACTCTACCAACTAGATGAAATCTTACCCCACCACTGGCTTCAAGGACAGCCAATATTTGCAGACAGAAGCACCACAATGTTTATTTGTAAAAACAAGCATGCAATTACGTTCATAGGACACAAGCGGAGAGCAGCGGTACTTCGCTCTAATTGAAGGGATTTAAGCAGAAAAAAGTACCTTTTTTAAAACTTTCATGGCAAATATTTTTCCTGACGCAGCTCCGACAACTTTTCGAACTTGAAAAACCTGCACAAAAAGAGGAAATGATCGACATGACTTTTTTTTTTTAAAACACGTCAACAGAACTCCATTCTTCACATTATAGAGGGTGAAATAACTCAAAGTGTGCATGCTGTCTGTACTGGCTGCTTCCTGGGTACCATATGTACCTTTCCATAACCGCCTTTCCCCAGAACCCTCAGCAGCTCAAAGCACTCCGGTCGGATGTTCTCCGTCCCCTGATTGACGTTGTCCTCCGATATCTCAATCTTCTCGCAGTCGTCCATGTTGCTGCAGAGACACATTTAATGTAATTGTGCTTCTTTTCATGGCTTATTCAACTGCAAAAACACAAGCACGGGAGGGCATACTCAATACTTACAACTCGAACCCACTGCACTGGTCCATGATATCACTGATTTCAACCTGGAGGGAAAAGGAGGAAACACGACAGAAACAACCATCATTAAAGATTTTTGTTCTAAAGAGAAAGTGGAGAGACTGTACAGTTTGACTGAGAGTAACTTTCTTTCTTACGTTGGATGTACTTTATATTTCCTTTTCTTTCTTGTTGTTAAACATGTTACATCTCTTTAAATCCAATCAAAGTGAAGCATTTATAATAGCATAATCCTATACAAACAAACAGGATAAGGGCTGTAACGAAATATAGAATCAAAATTACTCATGTTGTTATTTTTCATTTCCTTTTTCCAGCTTCTCCAGTTTGAACGTTTTGTTTTGCTGTTTTTCCTCTGTTTTGATGTCATACTTTGTACACAGAACTGTGTCACCTGAATATTTTGGGGATTTGGTTCAAACAAAACAAGACATTTGAAGACACGAGCTCGGCTCCAGCAGACTCACACTGCAATAACTTCAGCCAAAATGTCTGCCTGTTTACAGAGGTAAGCTGTGTTGTCACACTGACAAATAAGAGCTGCTGTGAAGTAATAGTTGCCCAATGCATGCTGCATGGTCTGTGCATCAACGTGAAGCAAGATATTGAGCAAATGCCATTTAACTTTAATGAAAAATGCAGAGCAGAATCTACTAATTACTGTCTCATACTGACTCAATAACTATTTTATTACTGGCAGGTGAAAACTGGTTTTCCTGTGAATGAGATCAATAGTTTGAGACTTGCATAAAGCCGTATTTACACATATTTAAATTATAATTTACAAGCATTAATAAATGTAAACCTTATTTACAGTACAGTAGTGTTGTGTTACTGCAGTATAGGCTCGGTGTGGACAGAAACACCAGCTTTAAGTCCACACAGTCCCACTCTGTAGCAGTCTTGCCAAAATAAACTGTTGCACAGCACACCGAGCCACATTTATCACTGCAGCACCTTTGGCCAAGTAAGGCTTTGCTTGCACAACTCCAACATGACAGCGACGGATTTTCAACAATACTGCTGCGACAACGCATGCAGTCCATCGCTATCTATCGCTAGTGCCAAAATAAAAACACAACAAGTGACAGCTCTGTCAGGATCGCTGTCAGGCTTACGGTGGCGAGCTAGCATTAGCCTCTGCTCACCCTGTTTGAAAAGGCCTGAGATTCCCGGCTGCGGGAGCAGGCCCGCAGTGGCTAACAGGCTAGCAGGCTAACAGCTAGCTACTGTGCGTGAAGAGTTATCGCTGTGACAGCTCTCGCAGTTACGTTCAATATCTTCCGTTAAAGTACCTCCTCATTCTCGTCGTCGGAGACATTTTCCTCCGGCTGGTCCAAATCAATGTCAAACACTCCAGCCATGGCAGCGCTTCGCTCAGACGGCTCTGTCACAGACCGCAAGAATAGCAGGCGTCCCCAGCCTCATGGACAAACACACACCGCCGCCATAACCGGCTACTACACTGAGCATGCGCACTGCAGCCCTCAACAAAAGGGGCGGTAACCTGAGCGACGCTCATTTTGTCATAAACCAACACTATGATGTAAATATTAAATACTCATCCTGAAATTCCTCTATTGCCCTTTTCGTTCCAACACCAACTTTTGTGATATTATGTTAGATGCAATGTACGTTTTAGATAAAACAAATACAATATGACATCCTCCAATATTTTATTCCAAATTTCAAAGCACGCATCAAAAGGACCTGGATGCAGAATACTATTACTTTATTACCCAGCAAGAGGAAACATTGGCGGTTAGTTCACAACTCACAAACTTCCCTGTAACATAAAAAACGACATTAATACAACAACAACAACAAGAGCAACAACAACAACAACAACAATAATAATAATAATAATAATAATAATAATAATAATATAGCATTATTATTAATAATAACAACAATAATAATAAACAATTGATAACTGATATTTTTTCTAGTCACAAATATCCCGGTAACATAACATAACATAACATAAAAAACACCACTAATAGCATTAGCATTACCACTACAATCACTACGACTACTACTACCACCTCTACTACTACTAATAATAGACAATTAAATCCTCGACCAACATTAATGTCATTACCATTACCACTTCATTCGCTGTTATATTATTATTATTATTATTACATTATATATCATAGTAGTAGTAGTAGTAGTGGTAGTAGTAATAAAATAACATTTTATTTAATTAATGTTATTGCTTAAATCAGGTATTTATTCTTTTTTTATATTCAAAAAGGTTGCAACCATTAGTACCTTACTGTATTCTTTTTACAGTCTATGATTAGTACATAATTGCAGTTTTATTTTGAAAGTTTTGACGGTTCGTCCCGGAAATGCCGTGCTGACTGCCCGCGGCGGCAGCAGAAAGCTCGAGCAGAGCGCCGTTTTTCAAAAACCGGGTTTAGGCTGAAACGGTTCACTCTCAGCGTGGATTCGTTGTGTTTTCAGACTGTATGTATCTCCAGTGTTCGTGAAAAACTATCGATCCTTCTGGAAAGTGTCACCTGGACGGAACATGTCCGTAGTAACAGTGCAGCTCGGTCAGTGCGGTAACCAGGTGGGTCACCGGCTGTTTGACACCATCTGCGGCGATGCTCAGGAGGGACAGAGGAAAGTTTACAGCGCAGCCAGCTGCCAGCGGTTCTTCCACCTAAATACACATGGAGGTAACACATCTGTTCCAGCATGTCCGCCTGTCTGTACTGCACACCTGTTTACCTGTGTCCCTGGCTCTAAACAGACCTGGAAGCCAGAGCGGTGCTGATTGACATGGAGCCCAAAGTGATCAATCAGAGTGTCAGCAGGGCTGCATCATCTGGCAGATGGAGGTATGGAGAGGATTCACACTTCAGCCAGAAGCAGGGCTCTGGCAACAACTGGGCTAATGGGTAAGGCCTTTAAATATTTAAAAACTATAAATCATTAGTGGCTCACTGTTGTTGTCATAATACTCATCTATGGATATTACAGCGAAACAAAGCTAAACATTGGTAATTACCTTACTGTGTCATTTTGTAAGAATTTAAGATAAGATAAGGAAATTTACATCGTTACAGTAGCAGGGATAGTGCAACAACATAAATAAGGGCCTATATAAAAATAAGAAGCAGAGCCCTAGGTAAACAGTAGACAAGTAGAAAAATAAATGCTTCAAAACTAAGCAGGTAACAGGGTAAACAAGCAATAAGCAAACAATAGCGTGTGCAGGACTGATTAGAGATAATATTTCCTTAATTAGTCCCACAAAGGAGGGAATTTGCATTGTTACCACAGCAAAGTGGATAGTGCAACATTATGAGAAGGGCTCATAAGAAAATAAAAATAAGAACATCAGTAGAAAAACAACCAAGTGGAAAAAACTAAGGCATCACATATAAGTGGACAAAATTAGTGAACACAGTGGACCGACTGGTGTAACAAAGATAGCACCGTGAATGACATAAATGAAAAGAAATGAAATTCTACATTAATAGGTATATAAAAATATTTCACATTACATTATGTATATTATTCTGAGAGAGCTACAGCACTCTTTGAACATAAGTGTTGTTGAATAAAAATAATATACATAAGTAAACAGTGTAAAGAATAAACAATAGAAAATCATTTAGAAACTACTCAAGCTCAAGGTGCACTTATATCCTGACCTTTCAAACGCATCATTGGAGGTGGATGTCTAACTCCTTCAGGACTCACAGTATTGTTATGGGTTAATCTGCAGGTCATTTTCTCAGTTTGTCTGTTTTCTGTTAGAAACTGTTTATATCATGTCAGAAAAAAAATATGCTTCTTCGTCACACCAGGTTCTGCGTCCACGGGCCTCGTCACAGAGACGTGGTGGAGGAGCTGGTGAGGCGAGAGGTGGAGCGCTGTGACAGACTGGCCGGACTCATGGCCATGATGAGTGTGGCTGGGGGGACGGGGTCCGGGGTCGGCACCTATGTTACTCAGTGTCTCCGAGACGACTACCCCAAGTCCTTCATCCTCAACCACCTCACGTGGCCGTACGGGACTGGGGAGGTATGGACACTGCCGTCAGGAATAATTCATCTGTATCTTCTGTTTTAAGTCTTATTTTTTTTTCCTTCACCAGGTGATTGTCCAGAACTACAACTCTGTGCTGACACTGGCTCACCTCTACCAGCTGTCAGACGCCATCCTGGTGCACGAGAACGACACGGTGCACAGGATCTGCAGTCAGCTGCTGAACATCAAACACATCTCCTTCTGCGATGTCAACAGGGTGATCGCTCACCAGCTGGGCAGCGTCCTGCAGCCTGCGCTCACTGCCGACTCCTACGGAGGCTACAGCCGAAATCCTCTGGGTGAGCGAGGCCAAGACACACACACACACACAGGGTATGGATTTCCTGTAACTGGATTAGCAGGGTTTAGTCCACATACGGAAAGTCAGGGAATGTTTTAAATTCTTTAAAAAAAATGGAAACTGTGACTCAAAGCAAATATCATAATTATTTTGGTATCAAATCCTTCTTCCATAGATTCAGCCACTGAAAACATTTTGCACATCTTGTTGTCCTTATGAACCAGCACAACTTAAACCTCATTGTTCTTGTTCTTTCATGCCTCTCAGGTGAGTTGGTGAGCGCCCTCGCCTGCCACCCAGAGTACAAGTTGCTCAGCTTGTGCACCATCCCTCAAATGCCGAGCTCCTCCATGGCCTACAGCACTTTCACCTGGCCGAGCCTCCTCAAACACCTGCGCCAGATGCTCATCTCCAACACCAAGATGGAGGAAGGTAAGTTTGGTCAAAATGAAAGTGAAATGGTCCTTCCACCCAACCTGACTCTCATCAGATGAATGTAGTTCTGCCTAGCTCCACACATTCATCTGGGTTTGCTCCATTGGAGATGTATTTCAGAAGGCGGGGCCTTATCAAAAATCCTTGCATGTGATTGGATAAACCACTCGTCCATCATCTTTAACCTGGGAGGAGGCGGTGGAGCTTAGAGGAGCCACTTTCAAATCTTGCTAGCACTGCAAGATCCCCAACTATAGCTTTAAGCTTTTCCCTTCGCAGTGAGTTGTAAATGAAGTCATAATCACTTCCTTGTTGCTTATCTTGTCTCAGGTATTGACTGGCAGGTGCATCCACCTGCAGGCTCTGAGCGGACCCGGAGTCTCACAGGACTCAGCTTTAACACCTCTCTGGCTAACCTGCTCATACTGAGAGGGAAAGACGTCTACAGCGCTGAGACAGGTCTGAGAGCTGCTGGAAAATAGCTTGATTTTATTTATAAAGCTGACTACTTATTGATTTCACCTGATCAATCCACAACAGGCAGAAAATGTCTCACAGTTATTATTGTAGCTCCTCAGAGTGCAGAACAAGGCATGTGAATTACGCTGCATGTTTTCCACAGGTGGTTTTGAGGACCCGGCCCTGTACACCTCCTGGCTCCCATCAGATGAAGCGCTCAGCTTGTGGAAATCCCCGGTGCCTTTTAATAAATATGAAAAATGTGCCACGCTGGTCAGTAACAGTCAGGCTCTGCTCAGACCTCTGGATGACATGGTGGGAAAAGCCTGGAACATGTTTGCATCCAGGTGAGTCAGCGCCGTCACTTAGAGAAATGCTGAAATGGCCCTGCTAGGAAAAGCAGCATCCAGGCTGTAGAAGTAAAGTTCACCTGGAAACCAGTATTCAGCTCATTTTCCTTTCCTCTGTTTCAGGGCCTACATTCATCAGTATATTAAATTTGGGATCACAGAGGAGGACTTTCTGGACAGCTTTACATCTCTTGAGCAAATCATCTCGAGCTACAGTCAGCTGCGCTAGAAAAACTAACATGCACCTCCACCTGTATGTCTAAAGACTAGAAAAGCACTATTATTGTTTCTATCAACCTGTAAATAAAAGATTTATTTATTTACTGAACAATGTATGAATTCTTTAATTTTGGCAATTCCTTTTCACGCAAAGTACCGTATGTCCACAACACTTAAGTGGCACTTAAATTTTGAGCAATTTTATATCATTTGAAGTTCATTATGCACTTTGTAATTTAAGGGTTTTGCCAAATGCTGCCAACATATTTGAGACGCCTTCAAAGCACACAAAAAGAGTCTGAAAATCATGCTTTTATATAGCTATTTTATGTATTTATTACTTCTCATTTGTGACAACTGGGATGATGAGTGAATCAAGGCTATCAAAGGATAAACAAGTGCACCATTTCACCACACATCAGTTATGTATTTGCACGTTTTTAGACAGCAAACTTTCACTGATTTATTTTGTCTATTTTTATACTTCATATTCATAGTCTAAATATTCTATTTAATTTAATTTGCCATTAAAAATGATTTTTTTTTCCTTTTTTTAGTACATACTGTAAATGTTTTTTCTTACTATACTTGCTTACATTGCAGTAGCAAGTGAATTTAATATAAATAAAAAAGCATATATATTCTGTTTCCCCATTGTCTTATGGAGTAGGTGTTTCACAATAACCAGTATTTACCAAAATGTGTAGAAGAAGGAGGTAGGTACCATATCTTAATTTATCCCATCAGAGATATGAATGTTAAACTGATACTAAAATCCTGAAGATGATTTCTCCACATTCAGAGCTATTATACAGTAGTGAAAATATCAATGTTGAAAAATGATTAGGAAAAATGGAAAGCCATGAGGTCATTATACTTTTCATTACTTTATTGTTTCATAACAGTATTCCCACAAGAGGGAAGATCAACATAAAGTCAGGGCATCACTTAAGACAGACAGGTCGTTGTATCTGTAAATCCACTGGCTGAAGTGCAGGGTTGGCAGGAGCCAAGTGCAGAAAATGAACCACAACTTCAGCCAGCTTACAGACCGCTGTTGCCGTACTTATTTTAACAGCCAACACCAGTCTGATAAGCTAGCTGATGGGGTGGGAATGTAGGGTGAAGTAGGTTGAGTCAGACAACAGAAGGGATCTCAAACCAGGGTCAGGCAGGATGGAAGGTGGTCGCATTGGAAAGTCTGAAACCAGCACAGATAAAGAACTACAACAAGCTGGACTGTTCACTTACCTTAAGGATGATCATTCATTTCTCAGAGAAAACTGACCATTAAAATAAATTTACAGCCATTTTAAACAAACAAAAAAAAGACTCAGGAAACTAGTGCCATGAATTCCATGTTTATATATGATCTGATCCAAGGTTCAACCTAAATGTACATAACAGAAATGGAACTAGTTAGCTGAGAGTACACTGTCACTTTACAAATGATATCGCCTTTTCTTTTTTGTTTTGTTTTGGTTCAAGTTAACTCATGTCCACACAGACCATTAGAATAGAAATATATCTGCGCATACTGTCAAAAAGATATTAAGATATTTACACAATGTGCAAACCATCAATACCACACTGTTTAAGTTGATATTGCTTATTTTTTCATCAGTTTAAACAGACAATTCCAGGAACAAAAAAAGACAAATTGGTCTTCATTTTGGTCTTCAACAGGACAAAAACAACATGAGGAAAAATTAAACCCTGAAAAGAAAGACCATCATCGCAGTTACGCTGTACAAACAAGTCAAGATTCATCCAGACATAAATGTTACAAAATTAAATAAAAATCAAGAGCTATATTCAAGGGAAGGCAGAGCTTCCTGTCTTGCATAAGGCATAGCATCTGATGGGCACTGCACATACACAGCAGTCGCCACCAAACTGCTGCTTTACTTCTGAGGTCGATGAATGGGTTAATTTAAAGTTTAAGTAACATGTTAAGACCAGTAAGAGAACCAATCGCACTCCACACACCTGGAGAGTGAGATGAGAGGAAGAACTACAAAACCTGTGGAGGGACAAACAGGAAACAGCGCATACATCCTATAGAGCACACACACTGACAAATAGTGCCTGGTTTTTGAGTGGTCAGCCTCTGAGAATGGATGGGGGGGTGAGGTTTGTTGTTAAGCTGTGAGTGGCTGTGGCTGAGATGGGGGGGGGGCTCTCAGCGGCAGCAGGAACACAGTCACTTAGATGTTTCTACCACTTTGTCTTGTCATCACTTGGTTTTCTCCTCCGAGTGCCTCTGCTGCTGCAGGCGCTTGGCGTAGCTCTGAGCCATGGAGTTGACGATGGAAGTGACAAAGTAGCAGACCATGACCAGCACCACCTTCTCAAACACCCACGACAGCCAGTTCTCATCCTGTAAACCCCAAAGTTGGGCGTCCACATACTATTAATTAGCATAATTTGATATTAAAGCTAATTAGCACACAAATCCAGGCATGATAAAATACTATTCGCATGTTAAGACTAAAAACTAGAGCTAGATATACTGAAAATATATCAATGTCAGCACATATGGTGGCTGATAACTAAGAAATTGTACAAAGTTATGGTCGCATTCTGAATTTTAAATAAAATGGTTACATTCTTTGTCCACCAGAGAGCACTGATAATTATATTTTTCACCAGTTCTTTAATAATTCAATAATAATTCTTTAATTCAAATTTATGGATTTTCATAAATATGTCATGCACCTATGTAAAAAAGGCAAATGTATGTGACTCCCAAATATCAATGTTGGCCCCAAAAAAAAGTAACAGTTGGGCTATACTAAAACAAGCTCCCAATTTATGTTGTGAACATTAAAAATGCATTATTTTGGTGATTTAAATGAAAAAATGTTGCTCTTACCGCTGGTGCACTTCCTCCAGCATGGTGCAGTTTGTTCCTCTGTGCCTCCAGGTACTGACTGAAGGGCTTCTGGAGTGATGGTCCCACTTTGGGCACAGATCTGCATCCATCCACCCAACGAGGCCCAGAAAAGAGAGACAGGCAGGAAGAGCATGAGTTGACTTACCCTTCACACACCCTTCCTCTGAGCAGCTTCACACTGAACACTTGCTCCCTGTGAGAGCAGTTCATGAAGTCTCTTCTGTCCCTGAACACTCCTCAGCCAGCATCCTTGTAGCAGCTGCTGAGGGCCCCATCCCTCCATGCGGGGCCCATCCTGGAGCCTCCACCTCCTCTGCTCAGTCCTGTGAGCAGGAGCAGGCAGTAGAGAGGAGTGAAGCAGAAAGCTTCAGCCCTCCTTTTATACTCCTCAGCTCTCTATAGGAGCCAGTGTCAGCCCCTTCAACCAGGAAGTGAGTCGACATGATGTCATCACCTTTACCACCATTGCAGTCTTGTCGGTGGAAAGATATCTAATCAGGGCGTGCTCACGTCCTTATATGGCAATGTGGATTAGCTCACCAGGGGGCCAATCATAATGGATACCGGCTTCTCAACTCATGTCACATACATGTGGAGGCGATGGTTTTACCATTTAGTCAGCAGCGGTAACTTACTATCATTAACAAAAGCTGTAGACACTCAGACATGGGCTTCCCACTGAATAAATTCAATTATGTCCCAGGTTAGGACATAAACATATTTTCTAGACTTGACTATGCACAATCAAGACAACTTACTAAACAAACATCAAGAGGAGAGGAGGTAATTGCTGATTTCCAACAAACCTGACTAGTTTTGACTGACGCATTACTCTTATCTTTCTCACTTTGCATGCAAGCACATAAATAAACACACAACAAGTGCCAAAAAACATCCTGTATCAGCATTCATCACAGTGAGTCAGTGAGGGTAATCTGAATTTATGGGAAAAAGAGATGGGACCATAGATTCAGAGGAACTCTTTGTTGGTATCCTTTCTGTCTCATGATAATTTGTCTCCACTTACAACAAACATAACTGGTATCTATTTAAAAAAAACTTAACAGCTAATGTTACCATCAAAAACCTTTCATCAAAACCAATAACTAGGATATTAACATTGTCTATTAAAGCGTCTTGTGTTTCTCGCCTCACTGGAGTAAATCCCTTAGTCAAAGCTGAACTTGGTGAGTCAGATCAGCCTGTTTAGATGGGACCTCACACGCCTGACCACCAATGCTGCAGAGATTGATAGCATGTGGGGGGGAAGCCTTTGTGTGGAAAAATGCAAAATGCATACAAGTACACCCCTTGCAGTGAAAGCATTTATTTGCACAGGATCTCCAATCAGTGGTTAAAATGCATCTGAAAATGTTTACAAATGAATTACCGACCACAAAACCAGAGGAAGGACGATGACTCTATCAAATACCTGACTGTCTCACACACACAGAAAGACACTTACCCAATGAGTGACACCATCTGCTCCACTATGTGCTTACTGAAGGTGATGATAACAAATA
The DNA here is from genome assembly GCA_029721515.1 of Synanceia verrucosa. NCBI lineage: Eukaryota > Metazoa > Chordata > Actinopteri > Perciformes > Synanceiidae > Synanceia > Synanceia verrucosa. The sequence continues at coordinate 22,938,245 of CM056559.1, forward strand.
GTTTCTGGAAGAAAGAAAGGGAAAGATTAATGTTACCTTTAAAATGTGCAGAGGTATAAAACACAAAGAAAATGTCAACACAAAAATACTATTTTAGAGAGATTTAGTTTAACAGGGTTCTTGCACTATTTTAAACGTCAAAGTTAATACTTTTAAGACTTAAACAAATATAATTTAAGACCCAAAAATGTCATAACAATTTCTTTGGTAGAAAACAGTCAATTTTTGTAGGGCCTGACCAATATGGTGTTTTTCAAGCTGATGCCGATATTGACATTTAGCAGGAAAAAAAACCAAAAAAAAACATCTGATAACCGATTAATCTCTGATCATGAAATTTTATTATTTTTTTTTCAGCCCTTTAACACTTCCAACAACAATATAAATTGAAGATATAGCACAAACTTTTTATGCAACTTTAATTTCACAACTTTCAAGAGCAAAGAAGTGAACAAAATAATGCACAAAACTGCAGTAAAACTATGAGTACTGCATTTTCCTATTGGCATTAAACACACCATCTGAAAAATTTAATACCTACAGACAATTAACGGTAAATTTAAGACAATTTAAGAACTTAATTACTCAGATTTTAAATTTAAGACTTTTTTTAAGGAATTGCGGGAACCCTCTTTAAGTGTTTAACAACATGTTGGAAGTGAAAATTTAGGAAGAAACTTAATTAACAATCTGTTTCTTAGATGACAGATATATTAATAGATGCAGCTTGTTTGGATTTTATATTTTAGCAGCCCCGCTGTGGGAAATTGAGGCCACATCTACCACTGTCCACAGACACACTAATTGCAAAACTTAAACCTGGCACTAAGCTAAATTTTGGGCGCTGCGAGGGGCTTTGTGTGGTTTGCAAAGCGCCAAAGCCGGGGGGGGGCGGCAAAACCACAATATTACCTCTCCGGTCCTGAAACTGATCAGCTTTAAACAGCATGACACATGACCCCCTGGAGGAAATCAGACAGGATATGACACGTGATGCCCAAGAGGTTCAAGGTACAAAAAAAGGAGTAAGGAAAAAAAACAAAGAGACCCCCGCAGCTTCTTACCGTCTGCTCAATTTCCTTCTCTCATGTCTAGCATGTCCACTCTACATCCTCCAAAACCCTGCTGCCCGACGGGATCCTTTGTCTGAAAGGCCTCATGAGATCACTGGTACCACCATGAGATGGATCGACTTAGTTTGTTAAGACACTCAGCGACTCACCCGCAGACGGACTCTCTTAGTATAGACTTCTATTAGTCACTGTGTGGCAGACTCAACAATACACTCCGTAATTAACCCATTTTTTTTGATCTCGTGGATTTTTTAAAAAAAAAATCCAAACTCTTGTTAAAGACTTCTTAAAAGCTTCCCCCCTTTCATCTGGAGCCTGTTTATGGTCTGGAAGCATCCCAAAGGGAAAAGCAGAATAAGGAATCCCCCAAGGACCAGAGCCCGATCAGAAAGAGTTAACCAGACGACCAGAAGTGCACAATTAGGACTTTCTCACAGCCACCAGCTCATGATCTAAGCTCGAGGTTCTCCCACGCGTTTTGAGGTAGTGGGGATTGTGTGTCAGAGTACACGCAGTGTGGAAGAGAAAAAAAAAAACATGCCTTATTAGTACTATGATGACATGAAACAAAAGATGCAGTGTGCCTGTATGGTTTATGTTAAAGTGGAAAAAATACTGTAGTTTGAAGTAAATCTCTGATAAATATTTTAGCTGAGCTCCTCACCTGTATATGCATCTTGATGATGGCTTTCCCAATTAGAGTTGCTCCAAAGAAGGTCCAGAAGGGAACCAGGAAATGGCCACAAGTAATTCCAGCCAGGTCGAAGAGAGGATTAGGGATCTAAAACACGCGTTACACTATATCACTAATAATAATAACTAATTTATCTGCTTATAGTTAAGTTTAAGTTTGTTGCCGATTTAGTTTTTGTTAAGTTATTTCAGTTGTTACTCAGTGTTACTCCTGTTTCTACTGTCAGGGTTCCCATGTGTCCTGGAAAACCTGGAAAAATATTTTCCAGTCACTATGAGAAAAAAGGTCAAATGTCCTGAAAAATTATTTACGATTATTTATTATCAATTTGTATAAGTAAATTTTAATCTGTTTGCATTTGCTCATAAGACATGGGGAGGATTAATAATTTTCCAGGATAACTTAACTGCTTCTAGGACATCTGATTTTTTTCCCTAATTTTTCATGTTTTCCATGACTGGAAACTGGTCAATAATTTTCCAGGTTTTCCAGGATGTGAGGGAACCATGTACTGTGTATATGACAATACATCTTAAATCTAATACAGTCGTGGAAATTAACCTTCTTATGCAATTAATTTCCTTAATTTTCTTCAATATATATTTGCATCACAGTGACAAATTTCATGTTGAATGCAACATGAATAATTTTATGTATAAAACTGCAGGGACATTATAAACAACCTTAAAATTCGTTGAAACTTACAGAGGCACAGGCCAAGATCCCAAAAAATCCCACTTTCTGCACCATGTGCTGAACTCCCAGTTTTGCTCTTGTGACAAAATCCTGTGGACAGAAAATAAAAAAAAGAAAACACACATTACTGCTGTCTGATTTTCATGACCCACGGTTTATAAAACATGTTGTACCACACTGCGACACAATTTAATGCATGGGTGTCGCAGAACATCACCCTTGTCTTAAAATAACCTCGCTGTGCGGTTTCTGAACAAAAGTGTCGTCTGCGCTGTTATTACAAGAGATGAGGGCCTTGTTGAGAGAACTGTGGTAAAATACCTGCTATTTCTGAGCACTGTAAGTTTTTTTTGGTTTGGTGACTTTGGCTGTGGTACAAAAGAGCCGAGGATCTTTAGATGCTACCTTCATCCCTGTGGGGGTAAAATGTCTGTGGTTACATGGTGAAAATCACAGCCGATGCACAAAGGAGATGAAGAGGCACTTCCGAAATCTGCCATCTCGTTCAATTTCACTTTAGACAGTCTCCACAATTACAAATCATATTAGTTTTCATCGTCAAACCAGCTCATTTATTTACGTAGCCAAGCCTAATGAAGAACACTGAGTGTAACGACACACACCTCTGAGTGATGTACTTTTCAAAGTCTTTGCTCTGACATTAATTCCCAGGAACTGTGTGTTCCTCATATCTTAACAAAGCTGCTCTGACTCGTCTTTGAGACTGTTGCTAAGAAAACCTATGACAAATGCTGTGCAGACATCCTGAATACATTCCCATGATGAAAGAAAGAAGTGAGGCCGGCCTCTTTAGCCCATTCAGCAGAGAACCAGCGAAGTGAAAACAGGTCATGGAGACAATATACACGATTCCTCTGATTTCTGTTGCTGCTGCTGACTCAGCATCTGATCTCAGCCGTCTCCAGTCACGTGAACTTGGTTCCTGACAGAACTGTCTGTCATTCAAATTAGAGGCCGGTGAAAAGAGAGGAGGAAGGAGGGGAGGACGGAGGCAGCGAGAGCGAAGCCCGAGGGATGATTAAAGGGGGGAGCTGTGCTCAGGGTGACTCACCCACGAACACACAGATTTACTGGAAGTGTATGGAGGGAGGGGCTTCACTGAAGTCACATGGCACTTTGAGACCAATCACTGGACAGTGTCCCCATGGTCAGTCGCGCTTTATAAAGATGAGGCCAAATCAGATGTGATCATGTCAAATGGGTTGTTAAGGTGTGAATACCTGTGCTAATACAGAAGCTGCGTTTTTACAGGAAGGCGGGAAGTCGAGTCTGACTCACCTTTCATATCAAATGTGACTTTAGAGGATAAAGTAAACTAGGCGTAGATTTCTTATGTTTTTTGGGATTCTTAAATGAAAAATTTAACACCATGCATTCAGGTGTCTAATTTTGTTGCTTCAAATAAACTGAAAAGCACATCTGAGGTGGGTAATGCTTCATCATTTCTATAAAAATACTCTTTATATTTATGTGCTCATGCATATGGTCTGATAACGATCGAGCCAATAGCCAATGCGTCTCATAATAGGTGTGAATGTCTATGCGTGCAGCTCAGACCTGAGCGCCCTCAGCCTGCTCCAGCATCTCCTCGAACTCCTCGTAGTCTTCGTCCTCTGGATCGGCTCCTGATTGACGAGCCGCTCTGGCCATAAAATATGGAGGGAGCTCTCCAATAGCGGTGCCGGCTCCCTAAACACACAAATCGTGTAAAGTGACACATGCTTCAGATAGACACTTTAAGCTCTGGAAGTATAAACGTTTCATAGCCCTTTTGTCCAGATTACTGTATTGACTCACCCACATGCAGGCCTCCAGGCGGACCTTTGACATGATTGAGAAGAGGGAGATGCTTCCCTCCACCTCTCCACCTTGGGGACAGACGATCTGGTCTGGGTATGGAGGCTCTGGGAAGTCTGTGGAGCCACACTCGTATGCTGCCAGGGTAACTGATGCTATGTGAGGACCCTGAGAGAGGTGAGACAGCTGCTTTAATAGACTGGACACCACTGGGACATATAGTAGCACATGCTCTTACAGTGTTTTTGTATATTGCTCATATTGCTGGTTTTGTACCATATTGCACTGTATATACTTTCAAAATATTTCTAAATCTTCTTACTTTTACTATTTTGTATGGCATCAGAAATAATTTCCTTCGAGATGATCACTCTATCTTATCACTTTGCCCAATACACACTCACTGAAATCTTGGTAAACTCTTTGAGTGCCACTGACGCATTTCGAAGTCAACATGTTTTTTGGCAGCAAGTCACAGATCGCGGTCTCAGTAAAAACAAACATTTTTTTCATGATGAAATAGAGAGTCTGTTCTTTCATTTGAGCTATTCTCTGTTTTCAGAGTCATAGTACAAAATATTCTGTGGGTCTTGAAATATGACTCAAAACGGGGGAAAAAAAAACAACAAAAAAAACAAACTGCTGACACAAGGCACTTTGTTTTTCAAATGGCTGGCACTCAGTGAGGTAAAAGAATGTTTTAGATTGTGTTCTACTGTGTATTACAATTATGATTATTAGTCTTGTTGTGTTGAAAATTGTCAACAGCAGCAGCCACTTTAAATGGTTTATGGTTTAAACGTGTCCAGTACCATATTCGGTTTATTGAGAACACCTAGAGGTTATGCAGGGCTGTTGCATTAGACTGGGTTACTTTACAAACTATAACTATTCTGTAACTGTTGAACATTTAACACCATATTAACACAAGTATTTCAGTTAAATTTAATCTACCATTGCATTGATAAACACAGACTCATCTGCCCGTACAGGTAGAGACGCACCAGCAGCAGCTGAGTCACTGTCTCTCTGACAGGTAGGCAGGTCTGTTTAGGCTCAGCCACCTGGCTTCAATAACAGCTGACCCACCTGTAACTACAACACAGCCACTCCATTATGCCTCCCTACGGTGATGCAGGCATCACTGACAGTGGATGGACAGCTCACAATTAGTCTGTGATGACTGCTGCTACTCTCCCCCTCCACACAGTATGAGCACACACAGGAGGCTGCTTTAGTTTACACAAAACAGTCTGTTTCAGACCAAACACAACTCCATTTAACAGCATTTCTTCATGACATGACAAGTCAGTGTTTGGGAAGAAGAAAAAAGAAGAAAAGAAAAGCTGTGAGTCAAACTGTGCTACTCAGACAGTTGGCCCTGCAGTGAACTTCTTTGTTCAAAGTCAAAAACTGACATTTACATACAGGAAAATGAACCCATTTCATCGAGTACCCATCAATTTAAAAAAAAAAAAAAAAAAAACACACAGAGCAAGAAAACTTGGCAAAATCACTTCAGTTTGACCCTTGAAGCAAAACTAATCATAACCCCAAAAACTGTGTTGGGTCTTGACATGTAAAGGTTATTATTAAGGTGACTCAACAGGTCTGGTTTATCTCCTTAGCGGCAACGAGCTCAGGAATTTTCATGGCAATCTGCTTTGACATTTTGACCTCTGGAAGTGTGGATGGAGGGAAGTTCTTGGGTGTGTCACCAGAAACGTTAAGATTTAATTATTGAGGCATAATAAACATCCACGGCACATTTTATGGAACTCCAGTGATCAGTTTGAAAAGTTTAGTTGGGTTGCTGGTGGTTGCAGTTACCAAACTGAATGGATAAAGTGGTGGATCAACACTGTCACGTTTAGCTCCTATCATTACAGGTAAAAAATCTGAAAGAACACATCTACAAGTAAATGCAACAAATCATAAGAATCGTGTATTTTTTTCTTATTTCAACCATTATTATGCCTAGAATCCTGCGCTTAGATGCACGGCAATGACCTCCAAAACATCATGATGAATCATAGCATCATACTGGTGGTGAGTGAATCCCCTTTCCCATGAGCACCATGATCTCATCCTCTCTATGGGGCTATCTATTAATGCTTCAGGCTTGAGATAAACTCAGAGTAACGCCGCAGGTGAGGCATATGTTTTTCCTTCAAAATTAACACCGGGGGTTTCCTGGCAAAGGCTAACATCAACAGTGAGGAGGCAGCAGTGATCTGAGTGGAGCTGCTGCTTTAGTTTCAGTGAATAGGGACAAAAGAAAGCATCTCCTTCTAAGCAGAGGGCTTACATCATGTGATCAACAACGTAAGGAACACATTTTACTTTCCTGTGAAAGTTTCGGGATGCAACATGCAAGGAGAACAACACAAAGTGGCCCTCAGCAGCTTTACTAAATGTATTAACTCTTTTAAGGACAACATCGACAGTCTCATCAGAGAGGTATGCCATTCCCTGAACACCCACACCCTGGATTCAAAGCACGCTGGTGGCTCTTAATGAGAAACATGCCTTTATGACACGGGACGGTGAGAGGTTTAAAGGGTACAAGTGTTTCTGAAATGGAAGCGAGAGGAAATGCTTTATAAACAAGAGGGGGATAAGATAAAGGATGCCTGACCTGGTGTGTGAGGGATTGATGGATTTGGGGAGATGGAGAGGTGAAGCGAAACATACTTTCCAACTTCTTTGGCGCTCAAAATCTCCAAAAGCATCACCCTGCACAGCTACAGCAAAAAGTGTATTTAATTAATGACGCAAATGTTAGTGGTTACAAGAACTACTACTTGGGTTACAAGAAACCTCCCACCTCCAACGGCAAAAACGGACACTTGGGTTAACCCATTCTTTTGAAATTCAGGAAAATCTTGTATGATGATGTCAGACTTTTCTGCAGTAACATGAGGGTAGGAGCCACCAAAAAGTTTGGGAAGACTGATTCCCATTTTGCAGTCTAGACACGTTTCAGAAGATAATTTTAACAATTTCCAAGCAAGAACTATCAGGTTGACATACTTTATTTTATGGGACATAAAAGGGGAAGATTTAAATAAGAACAAATGTTAGCCTTCATTGCATAAGTAAAAGCTGGAAATTTTTTTAAAAAAAAGAGAAAATCTGTTGTAACATGTTAGGTTGTTCCATGTGGGGGAGATGATGGTGTCGACTCGTAGAAAAAAATCCTCCCTCACACCGAGAGTGGAGAGGATGAGAACACAAAATAAGCACAAACAGTAAGGACACGATATTTAAAATACAATAAAAGACAGTGAGAAACTCTTAAAAAGCACACGGTGAGCTGTAGAGCATTAATAGGAGGAGTGCTCATTATCTCTGAAAAACAGGAAGGTCACAGTTCCATCCATTTCCCTTTATTTCATTATGATGGAAACAGCTGACTCAGCTGGCCCACATCTGCACAAGTTCTACAGAGCAGAAGCCACATCATCAGCCTAAAGCCGACTATGTTGCACTATGGTTTGATTTTCCCAAGTTCTCCTTTTTTTTTTTACCACAACCAAGACAAATGACACGCAGTTTGGTGACTCAGTCATACAGTCATTGTGTGACTGAATGTCAAGGAAAAAGTCGGCTTAATTTTGGTTAACCTTGGACTGACATGTGACAAAATGGAACAAGTTTCATGAAGTTACAGACAATGGGATGTGACACCACCCTCTGGTAACTACAGGAATAGACACACAAAGGCTTTATGTCATTTACACAGGTGTATTTAGAAGAAATCAGTCTGAAAGAAAAAAAAAAACAACAACAACAAAAAAAAAAAAAACACAGACACACGCAGGATATCCTGACTCATACTGAGTACAGCCAACCAGATAATGATGACTATAGTTTCTCTTTACAATCATTATCATCTTGCCTATTAACCATTAAGATATGTTTGCATGTGGGCTAGCTGAGTCAGTTTTCCCAGAAAACTGGAAAAAATGGGTACTTATCATGACAAAAACATGTGGATGATTAGATATGAATGTGTGAGAATTAACCAGTTCATACAAACTTTCTTTCCAACCAGCACTGTGGGCAGCTTCAACTTTATAAAGATGTGTTCGTTTTACTTTTTCCTCACTTGTGCTGCCCTTTTTTCTCCAGAGTGTTCATGTGTGTCAGTGTTTCTGTATTCAGTACTAAACCAGTTCAAGAACTGGTGTGTACACTTCTGTTGAACAATGAAGTCATGTTATCTTACCAGATAGAGGAGAAATGTGTGCAGGCCAGTCCCAAGGCCTACTGAAGACAGGATCCCAAGGCCTACCCAGTAAGCACACCATAGGAGCCTCTTTTCCAAGTACTTAACATACTTCAATGAAGAAAGTAAAATAAAACAGATTAGAAGGAGAAATATCTTTTTTTAATAAGCAAATCTCAAGTTCTGTAAATGTAAGTGTGATTTTTTTATTGTCTGTTTGTTACAACGTACAGCTATTTAGTATGTTTTACTTCTCTTTTGTAGTCATGTCATGAGTATGGCAAAAAGGTGTAGATAATTTGCATTTATTTTGTAACCTCATTATGAATGTGAAAAAAATAGAAATACGACCTATTATTTGATCGTGTACTGAAGCTTGGCAAAGCTTGAACTCAACTGTGACGGACCGCCGCACAGAGGAATTTGTAAACAAAGCTTTCAGCCAACTGACTGTATGATCAAGGGTTACTTGACAACAGCACAGACCTCATTATCTCCCAACACAAGCTTTCATCTAGGAATGTTTTTAGGTGGACAAAGAGTGACTTATCATTAACCTTTAAACAGGCTGCTGATGGAGCAATGGATTATTAACGTCACTAGAAAAAATAAACAAATCTGTCGAGTCTTACTTGTTGGTGTGTTCCTTCAGTGGAGTAGGCGATGGAGAACAGAGAACATAATACCAAAACTAAGAACACTGTGTATCGTTGTTGCCACAGCCTGAAAGAAAACAAAAGTACAATAATACAAATTGAAAAAAAGTTTTCTATTTTATTTTATATAATTGTTCAGAGGGCATGCCTGCTTTAAGGAAACATATTAAACAACAATAAATATGACAAAAGGTCACAAGCATGATTTCAGACAACGACACAGTAGAAAAAAAACTGTTTAATGTCTTACTTATGTGTCCACTCCTTTAGCTTGATAAGGGTCTCCAGTAGGAAATAATGTAGTGTGGTGACAGGCCTCCTCCATACCACCAGAGACAGGCGATCCTCCTTGTCTTTCTGTCGCCTCTCCCTTACTGAAGAGTCTGGAGAACAGACACAATTGCAATCACCCTCACATACTGTTTTACTTGTATATACATCAATTATTGCATCCTTTTCTACCGGGAAAAACATGACAAATCAACAAGTCTGTTTCTGGTTGTAATGATTTGAAGGCCAAGCTGTTTGCACCTATGAAAACTTAAAGCACCATAAAACGACCCAAGGTTTTATGACTAATTATCGTTCTGTGTCATCAGAGATAACACGAGCTAAACTTTTCATGGACACTTTGTAGGTAAATCCTACCTTCCCAACTATACTTTTAAAAAGTTGAAGTTGACCAACCTGTCGACTGGCCATTCTGTTTCTCTTTGGCTCCTGTGCGTTTCTGGGGCTGTTCACAGCTTGCTCCATTGGCTGCCATGTCAAACAAGGTTTTAGCAGGTCAGGCAGTCTAAGAGGAGAGAGAGCGTGACAAGTTGGCGCCTCTCGTTCAACAGTGTCCTCCTCGCTGTTGTTTCGCTTCTTACCAAGATCAAGATAACATGACAGACGCTGTGTCACTGTCATTAAATGCTTATCAGCGGCTCTTGAGCAATACAATATCACTCTGATGCGAATACTTCATTATCACGTCCATTGGCATTCAAAATGCATGTTGGTTGTAGAGAGAAAATAGCACACATGTGATAAGACGGGGGTGAAAATATTACAATCTACCTCACGACAATAAAATTTACGATTAACTGAAATAACCGTCGTTCTGCGGGCCAATCCGTAACAAGATACGATGCCAAATGCGTGCACATCATCACCCTCCACATGCTAACCGGTTAGCCAACATGCTAATGGCTAAGCTAGGAACGAAAGCAGTTTCTACATCAAAGTGAGGCTTTTAAACTAATAAGGGCTGACCTTACTTGAGGGGAGATGTGTTCAAACGTTTCTTGTCGTTGTGCTGTTACGATGATGATAAAACATGTGCTAAATAGAGTGGAAACCGAGCGATGTTTGTTAAAACCAAATGACAGTCGTACCTCTCTCCTGTCCTCCTCACCCGGAAACAAACTTTTAATGCATTAAAATAAAAGTATCGTTGCGACTATCCGCGAATAAATTTATTTAAGCAAGTTTATTATTAACTTTGCAGAGTGAACTAAGCATAAGAATAAACGTGGGAGTGAGAGAAAACACTAATGTAGTATTAACATACCTACAAAATCACGATATATGATTCGACTAATAAAGGAAATACTTTTATTGTGAAGTTGAGGTGAGGGCGTATTTCCTCGAGTTGTGTTTCATGATCCAATCGGAGGTTGCCAGATTTGCCAACAAAATGAGACAATTCCAATGCTGGCAACGGGTTCATTTTAACCTTGAGCCACAGAGACATGATGCCTTAAACCAAATGAAGACGGTATTGTTCTTAAAATTGTTTTTCAGTCCCAATTTTTGCCTCTCCATCAGGTGTCAGGACAGTCTAACTGTTAAACAAGTATGTCTGCAATAATACATGTATGACACATAGGCCACTATTATATTGAGACAGTGAGAACACTCTGTTTATTAAACTGTACATGATATACAAGCCTTGCACTTTCCTGGCCAAAGAAGTATATTTGTACACTGAGGAAAACACACAACACTGTGTCTTTGTTTTATTACAACACTGAATGAAGCCTGAGTATGCAATTCACAATTGCAGTCATTTTGTATCTGATTCTACCGACAATACAGAACAAAAATATAAACACACATGTATGCCATAAAATATAATATTCACATTACTTTGTGCTTTACAATCAACCAAACTTCTCTGCAATTGAACAACTAGAATGAATCAATTCAGTTACTAAAATTAGCACATTTTTTTTAACATACAAACCTGTCAGTGTTAGCTGGATTTATCAAACTAGAGTCCATTGGTCAAATATTGACCAAGAAATGCTTTGAGTCACAATTTATCAACATGCACCCATCATGTCAAAGTGCCCCAAAACAAATGTGTGTGTTGTAGTACAAACAATAAAAAGTTAAACAAAAGTCACCATGAGGATAAAAAATACTACAAAGTGCCACGGTTACCCTACTGCTGCTGCACCTAACATGCTTTTATGCAGATCTCCCACAATGGTAGCTAATCCACCAAATCAATGTCCTTCACATTACAGCTTAAAAGGTCCTGGGCATGGTTACTAACAGGAACCATAGGCACTGGTTTAGCAGATGGCTCGTTCTATTCCTGGATAGTAACATAAGCAGGTAGTGATATGGTAGTCCTTTCATGTTGCCGTGTCTGGTTTCACTCATCATAGTGAAGTGAAGACAGGAACTTGTCCACATCCAGGTCTTGGGGAAAGCACTCCACAAGTTTCTTCCTTTCCTGCAGATTTACAGCAAAGAATCAGAATTACAAGATGAAAACCTGTATCAAAATTCCCCTTCATTTAATGACATTAATGAGGTATATAAAAACACTTAGGCAGTTGATCAGGCAGAATCACCTTAATTTCTTATCAACAAAAGAGTCTTGTGGCCCTGTGTAGATAAATATGATGATCATCACATCAAAACGTGTTGGCTGGATTCAACATTTAGAGTTCTTTATGAATGGGGCAAAGAAAATAATAAAGATTGGCCTGATGGTGGCACCAGAGTAAAGGCAACATTGTTCTGTAAATCCATGTATCCACTCTGTTAACTGCTTATCCTGTTCAGGAGCACAGATGGCTCCCTGGACAACCTGGGTCACTGGTATTAACACATGGACATAGAGACCAGCTGAAGACAACAGTGTCCAGTCTTCAAAAGGGTTCATCGTATGGACCACATAATTTTATGACATTTCACAGACTCAGCTCATCAGGCTATGTTGTTTTGTCACCATTAGTGCTGAAGATTTGTGGGAGTTGAACTGCCAGCTTAAAACTATAGCTAGTAGCTACACCAGCACACATTTGCACATTTGCACACATCAGATTTGCAACTATTTTGATAGTTGATTCATTGTTTTCAATGACTGGATGCTATTTTTCCAATCCAAAACAACCAGTATGAAGACTTATATTTGTCATATTGGATCAAATACTGCATATCTAAATTTTAAGATGTGACCGGGGGCTTTGCAAAATTGCTTGTGTTTTACTCACCCGGTCTGCCTTTTTGCTGGGAGATGGTTTCGACTCTTTCTTCGGACGTGGACTAACTGTGGGCGAAGTCAATTTGCGTTTCTTAGAGTTCTTTGGACTTGCGGACAAATTTTCTCCAACTTCCTCCTGACGCAAGCTGTCCTTCAGTGGAGTGCCTGTCCTGGCGATGGCAGCACGTGACAGGATCATGAGTGTGTGAGCAGCCATGTTAATACTGTTTTCACTGCCGGCCTCGCTGGCTGGGCTGCAGGTGGGGACATCCATGGTGTTGGGAGGCATTAGGCGCTTGGGAGTCCCTTCTCCGTCTTTACCTTTCTTCAGTCTGGAAGGAGTCCTAGAATGGTCAGCGGACTCTTCCTGGTTTTGGCCAGGGGTCCGGGGAAGGCCATCTGAACTGCCTGCTCCAGCCCTCTTTCCTGGGGTGGAAGGTGAGTTTAGTCCCTGGATGTCCTGCAGCATTTCCGCTGCCTGTTTGGCCAGAGAGCTGGTCTTTGACGGTGCTTTTGTAGCCTTGGGCTGAAGATTAGATGCAGGCTGGGGGACAGCTGGAGGGCTGAAGTCTCTTAATGCTGAGGATGAAGGTGTTGACTGCTGCTGCTCTTGCAAGCTACCCTCAATTTCATTCTCCTTGTTAGCTGTCACATTTGGCATCTCCTGAGTGGGAGCCCTCTTTTCTGTACGTCCCTCACGTAATTTACCAGCAGCCTTTTCTGCAGCTTCTTTCCTGCTGCTCTCCTCTTTCTCCTTTCTAGTTCCTGATTTCAAGGCAGAATCAGATGACAAAGACCGAGAAGAACAGGAATCATTAGCTTTTCCTCCATCACCATCCCTATCATGACTGTGTTTCCTGTCAATAGATTTTGATCTCCTTCCTGAGTCTGACTTTTTCTCAGGCTGTGAGGCATCACCCCTGCTGGTGCTTGCACTTTGAGACTTCTTGTTCTGGGTGCTATGGTCTTGTTTGCGAGAGTTCTTTTTATGTTGCTCTTTCTGGGGCCTTTGTGGAGGCATTGGCTTCTCTGCTTCCTTCATAATGCCTCCTCCAGGGTGAGGAGCTGCTGAGCATCTGACAGTCTCTATCCTCCTCTTGGGCTTGTTGCCTCCCAAGATAGCAGGTTTTGTCCGTGTCACCAACTGTGTGTCATCTTTCTCGGTCTGCTGGACAGTTTGTGAGGAAGGTGGATTTGTAGCTGCAGGTTTGGTGGCTCTTGTTGTTTTGGCAGTTTGAGGTTGAACTTCTGCAGAAGAGTCAAAACATAAAATTCTCCTGTGTCGAGCAGTTTTCGCTGCATCCTGCTGGTCTGTATTTCCAGCCAACACTGGTTGAACCAACTGACCAACCAGGTGTTGCTCAGTGCCTGGAATTCAAAGAAGAGTGAGTAAACCAGTATTTGTCTATTTTCAACCTTTATATAATATATCACTAACTAGCACCACTCCAAGTTAGCTTGTAACTTACCTGCAGGAGTATACCGTTTGATTGCCACTGTGGGAGACTTGACCGTTTCTGTTTGCTGTACCGGCACATGGTTAGGTATAGCAACAAGCTGTAAATGTAACAATGTTGATATGGATTATTGTTTTGGATATTGCTTAAAAAAAGTATAACAATTGCTGGAGCTTTCCCAGTAGTGGGACTAAAGGCAACATTTGAAAGAAGAACACTGTGGGTGTTTTTAAGTGTAAAGTGTTGATTTACTGAAGTTTAGTAAATTGTTTGATAATATTAACATTTGGATTTATTTTCGGTCATGTACTTCACTAAGGTGGCTGGAATTAAAGCTTATTAGTAGTTCAAAAACGTTCAAAATTTTTTGATACAATGCAAATTTCCGTAACGATACTTTTTCCTATACCTCATTAAGTTATTATTGTGTAATTTACATTTTAATCATGGTCATCGTCAATATTAATTTATTATAATTGTTACTGTCCAATCAACACTCAAGTATTTTGGTACAATTTGGCCTTTATCATGGTACACATACTAGCCAATGGTCTGATGATGATCATCAAGCACATGATGATCACAGGCTGCTACCAGTTCCTCTTTAGGACTCTGGGGAGTGAGAGTTTGCCTTATGGTGTGTTCACTGGAAGTCACAACAGACAGTAGAGGTCATGATCAACATATGATCAACAATGTTTGTCTCCTTATGCTGGGAAAGGGAGGGACGGATTGGTGTCCCCCCCCCCCGATAGGATCGGAGCTTTTTGTTCTATGCTACAAAAGTGTCAAAGTTCGGTGCCAAGCCCTAAATACAATTATGGTAAAACTGGTAAGAAAGAAAATATCTTCTGTCTACCTACAAAAGAACTGCAGATAAAGCTACATTACCTGATTGGACGCTATCTGGACCTTGCCCAGATTCTGCCCCATGACAGAAACAGGGAGCATCATGGGCTTAACAGGTGAAGGTAAGATGAGTTTTGACCCTGCACAAAAAATATGTATTTTAAAATAATACCAACACGAATAAAGATAATTCTAATGGGTTTGACATCATATTGGCAATGACTACCACACAAAAGAATGGATGAATTCATGCATTAATTATACAAAACAGTTAAAATTAACTGGCTCAGCCAGTCTTTTGTGAATCTGCTGTCAGAGTAACCTCACTCAAATAGTTTCTATTATTTTGCACTTGAACCTATGTTAATGTGGACGAGCAACAAATTGTGCATGTTATCACATCATAGGAAGTAGGAGAAGAAGAAGTCACATTACACATTATCACATGATCTACTGTTTATCAAGCCCAACATACCTCTGGGGGAACAATAAATGTCAAGAAACCCAAACAAAATGACAAACTAAACATCTAACGCTGCAACAATCACAGGCAGCTTGATAAACTCCTTTCTATTGAGATGAACCCCTGGTCTCTTACCAGTGGAGTAGCCTTGAGGCCGAGAAGATGTGGTCACCCCAAACTGGTTGGTGGACAACGGCTGTGCCTTCGAGACACCAGCAGACAGCAGCACCTGTCTGGTTTGAGCATCTGTAGCCGGGGATTCAGTCACGAGAAAATAGCTGGCAGCAGTCCCCTGGAGAGTAGGGTTAGTGGTGTCCAGAGGTAGCTGAATTATGTAGTTTTGCTGGGACTGCGACGTCCCTGTTAATGGGGATGCGACCACAACTCCAGTCTTACAACTCAGAGGACTAGCATGTGCCTCAGAGCTTTGTAAGCCACTAACTGCCTGTGCTGCCTCATCCAAGTTAGCCTTTGGTGTGCCAGGGCCTCCAGAGGGCTTAGCTGGAGAGGAAAGATAAATAGTGGGTATTTTGTCTGTGGAAATACTAGAAATTGCCTGATTCAAGGCTGTGTCACTGGACGAGTCCTGGTTATCACTGATGATGATCTCCAAAGAGACTACATTACTGGAATCAGCTGCAGCCTGGCTTGGGGTGGTGTGGTTGGCGGCTGGAGGAGCAGCTGCTGCACCAACTGGGGCACAAGAGGAGGAGGAAGCAGGTGAGACAGGTTGGGATGAGGCAGGTGTCGCGGTCAGCGTTGCAGAGGAAGATGCAGATGTGGGTGAGCCAGGTGCTGCTGTGTGTGCAGCAGTGGACACTGATGAGTGTGAAGCAGGCCCGGGTATAACTGTAACACTGGTAGAAGGAGATGTGCATGAGGCAGATTTGGGTGGTACTGAGAAAGTAGACCCTGGTTGCGTGTCTCCTCCATGGCTTGAAAGTGACATATGAGGTAGGTCAGCGGTCGACACTGGGTTGTTGTTTAGTTCAACTGGTAAAGGAAACAAAAAAGCAGAGGTGGCTGGCTGCACTTCAGATCCCTGTGCTTGTTTTTGCTCCTGTTTGTTGTCAACATTAGATGTTAATTCGGGCACAGCGAAAGCAGCAGGAAGAAGAGTGGTTGACTCACTGGGCGCCACACAGTCTGAAGGAGGGGGAGGGGTATTCAACGGTTCATCAATATCCATTGGTGTTTCAAAAGCACTGCTGTTTGCTTTTCTGTTCAAGCCCACTGCAGCAGATGGGACCCGTCGCTGGTCCTCATGACTCACTAACAGTTTGGCTGAACTGTTTTCAATTCTGGATGCTTTGCTGCTGGGGCCAAGGGCAGTTTTCTTTATCAAGGTGGGAGCAGTAGACTTTCTGGTCTTACGCTCTTGTCCGGCTTTCATCTTTAATGTCACTGGTGTTGCATCCAAAGTATTCATTTCTCTGAGTGTCGTGCCTGAAAAACAAAATATCTGGTGATTATTCTGTCCTATCAGTGGATTTTTACATACATCATACTTATGTGGCTGATTTAAGGATGATATGACTGCAACCATACACACAATCATAATTCAGTAATTGAGTGAACCACTCTGCCTCCCAGTGTGGCCTTTCAGAACACTTATAAAGACTTTCATTTTCAATGTTTCTGTTCAAGGAAAAGTAACTGAAATAGTAATTTTCACCTTCCTTCTGACTGTGCACAGTAAATTATAAATATAACTGTTTCCACAATGTTTTCTGTGAAAATGAAAGTTTGTCTCCCATCCAAGCTTTGAATTCTAGAAACCTACCTTGACCTGGATCTTCACTCTGAAGGGGTCCAACTGTAGTTGAAGGTCCAGCAGGGTCACCCTCCACTGGAGTACTACCAATAGCTCCATCCCCTGCATCGCCATCAGTTCGGGTTTTATCTACAAAGAGTTTTATGTTTTATTAAACAACTTAAAAATGAGTGATTAAGAGGCTGCTCTGCACAGCAACCCAAATAAAAGCAAAGTAAGTCATATTACTGTAATCGAAGAGCTCAAAGAGAGCGTGAAATGCTGGGTCGGACTCCGTTTGCTCCAAAATGTCATGGATGGCATCATCACTCATGTGGATTTCCCCCTATACCAAAGGACATATGTCAGGAAATAATCTAATGACACAGGAAAATAAGCACAGCTTGATGGAGTGACCGTTAATGAGGAACATTTTCAAGGAGGAAAAAAGGAATTACAGTGTTAGGATTTAGTATTTATAGTTTTCAGCACCTGTAATCCCAGGATTTCATCGATAGACTGGTCTGCTTCTACTGTACTTGAAGGGGCCTTAGAAGTTTGGGGCACTGGCTCACTGACAGTAGAGATGAAACAGAGCAGGAATAAGTACAGTCATAACACAACTGCAGTAATGTCACAATTTTGATTGCCACTCACAAAATTATAAATCATCCATCACAATAACTCCATAGACCTTCACCTCAACACTTACTTGGCAAGGATTTTGTTGATGTTTTCAGCAAGCTTCTCTTGTAATGATCGGTCTCTAAGTATCTTGTCACGTGCATTTTGTATCACAAGTTGCTGAAAAAAGAAGAACATGCATTGTGAAACCGCAAACATTAATCTAAAATTCACCATACGTTAAAAAGGCGTCTCGATTGTTCTAAATGTCACCTGACATATTGCTCTACATACAGGAAAGTTCTCATCTCCGGCCTCTTCAGGTTGGGGTTCTGCACTGGGCGCACTGACAGTCATGGCACATCGGCCAGGGGCGCCGGCCCCGCTCTGGGCGCCACCTCTCTTCCTGGGGGTGTCCCTGAAAGTGATGCAAAAATTTATTTTAGAATTGGTGGCTGCCAACATTTTCAAGGCACAGCTAAAACAATATGCAAATATCACTAGGACTGGGTTCCGAACTCGAACATTTTGGTGCCAAATTCTGATACCCTTGTTTGTGAACAATGCTCTCAGATGGCACTATGGACGGGGGCATATTTATAGTGACACTGATCTGACCCCTCGCTTTCCCAGCATAAGGTGACAAACATCGCCAGTAAAACAGAGAAGTAGCCTACGTTACTACAGCAGCCTTGGGAGTTCAGCGTTTGTGTTTAGGTTCACGGTGCGTTCAATTTATACATCAATGCCAAAATTTCCAAGCTCAAAGTCAGAAATCAAATCAGAACTCCTGTGAATCTCACCAACCTGACGTAGAATTCATGCTATCTGCTACTTATATGAACAGCTGATCATCATCAGAACATTGTTTTTAATGTCTACCATGATAAAGCCAAAATTTTACAAAAAATAACCTTTTGAGTTGAAATCATACACTAATAATAATAATAAAAATGTCTGCTGTGAATGAGATCAGGAACAGAATCGAGCCACAGCCATACAGTGCTTTTTGCTAATAGCAGACAGGTTGACTTGTTGAAGTAGGAAAAGCACAGGGGTGACAAAAAACATAAACGATGGCTTTATTTTAGTCAAGTGTCTCAGTAAGTTACAGTAAAAGTGAGCAGCATATGAAAGACCAAAGCAGCAAAACTCAATTCTGCTTTCATTTTACTATTTATACCTTCACATTATATTGAACTATGACATGTTTTCTGTGAAAAAGATCTATTTTTCTAACACTTATGTGCGTATTTAAGAGAAAGAATAATTGTCAAGTCAATGGGCGTTAGTAGGACAGCAGAGCTTGTCTTCTCGTTAATGGGTTGTTAACATTAACTGTAATAATACCATCCTTACCATTTCCGTCGTCCAGGAGACATTGGGCCTGGATTTAGTCGAGGTTCTGAAACAATTATCTGCATCTGCAAATCTCCTGTAAGGGACACATTGGGCGAGACGTCATACAAAAGTTTTTTTTGTTTTGTTTTAAATCATTGATGAGAGGAGCTAATACAGCTTTTCTAAATCTTTCACAAAATGAAGAAGGCTTCTGGGCTTCAACAGGGAAGCTATTATTAAAAATAAAAGATTACTTTTGTTCAAAGAAAATTGCTCTCACACATTTGTTTCTACTGTGTTAAATCAGCACAAGGAAATAATCACCACTGCTGAGAGGTATGAAAACAAAAACTGTCACTTCAGCTACCCTGTAGAGCTCTGCATGTTTCTGATGTACTCACTGGGTGTATCCAGTAATTGGCTGACATCATGGATCTGCTGGTGGGTGCCAGTGCCAGTAGCTGGTCGGGTGTTCGTGGCAGTGCAGCTCACTGGAGTGGAGTGGCTGAGCATGCGGTGGTGTGCAGGACTGATGATGGAGCTCATTTCAGAAGCTGATGAACTAACGACAACACCAGCTGAAGCCCCGGTCAAGGCCCGCTGTCGAGCCATGTTTGCCACTCCAATGCGTGAACGTGCTGCAATGAACAGAGGCTAGTAAACAAAAGGCATACATACAAACACAAACCCAGAGAACTTAATCCACACAGTTTCTGGTTGTATCTTAAATCCTAGTTTGACTCCTGTGTTTTATGCTGATTTTAGCATTCAATATATTAACCACAGTGCTTCTCCCAGTTTGCAAATTTATTCACATTGGCTAGATTTACATGCTGGTACTAGAAGTGCCAGTGTGCAACACAGCTCAACAAAGGGCTCTGTACAGTAAGCATGCAAAATGTATGACTGCATAAACTGTAAATGCTTCATCTTAACACAATCTACAATTACACTTTCAAATGCATTCCTGCATGTGCATTTAAAAGGAAAGTATTACCGCCATATTGCACTGTTTTTGTCTGTGTTTTTAAAATCACATAATCAGGGTTTTTGTGTTCATATTTATTCTTAGTGACTTTATCATCTTTTGGTTCTTGTCTCTGCACTATGTTTATATGTCATGCACCAGGATACCAAACTAATTTCCTGGTTTGTGCAAACTTAAATGGCAATAAAGTAAAGTCTGGTTCTGATAATACAATAATATTGATGATTGAGTCAAATGTACTTGGTTGGGTGTCAGATGTATACATGTATACACTCTGCACACATTAACAGAGCAGTGATGCACCTTTTGTCTGCAAAGATTTTAGTGAATAGTGATATTTTAGTGAATAAACAATAAAACATATATATTAACCTACTTACTTCTCTGATATGCTGATATAGCAGGGGAATTCTGCAACGACCTAAGGAAAAGATACAGTGATGAAGTGATGAGCTTTAAATAAAAAACACTGAGAGTTGAGAGCTGAGGTCACTTTCAACTTAAAATAGCTGCAGTGAAGTGGGTGACAAAAGTAGAAGCTCATTACTTGATCTGGTTGAGTGTAAAATCCAACTTTTTCCACAAGGAAGTCATCATGACAGGAACCTCATGATTAGACTCTGTTGAAAAGACAACCAACAACACAAGCATGGTCCATCAATGAGAATACATAACAAATTGTGCATTTTGTAATGGGAACACTGCCAGACCTGCTCACCTTTTGTTTTGGCTGCCACATACTCATTTAAGATGGTTGTTAGGCCTTTCCCAAAGATAGACTGTGGGAAAAAATACAATAAAATCACAGATGTATGCCACCTTTATGATCATGGGATTTGTCGGAGGAAGACAAAAGGCGTACTTACAAAAACACAGGCAGGGATAGCCCCATCCTCCGTGGTGTGCTCGGCATACTCCTTCAGGTTGGGGCTCTCATGGATGAAGGCTCGGGTTGTGGCAGACAGTCCCTCTTCTTGGAGGTACCCTAATGAACGTAGACGTTTCACAACACCCAGTGACAGGAGCACAACAACGCTCAAGTTAGTTACCCCAAATATACTGCGCGTTTATAGTTTAGTGGTGGCTAGTCGGCAGTTAACGTCTGTAAGCCTTGAACCAGAGGTGGGGTTAATTAGCTATCGGCTAACGGCTACAGCTTTGCTTCGTCCGACACCAGACCTGACTGGACTTACCCAAAACAAGCCGGGCGACGTCGGACGGTAGCAACATGGCTGGCGGTTGGTCGATATAAATATTTGAGAGTTAGCTTGGAAGCTCCATGTTGAGGAAAATCTCTTATAGATCCGTAATACGGTGTCAACTTAAAAAAACGACAATGGTGTTATTGTGAAGGCGACGTCCTGGGACACTGTCGCTTTCCCAAAAGGCGGGGAACTCAAGCTCATAACCCGGAAGTTTCGAACCTAACCTCACTGTGGAATGCTGGGAGTTGTAGTCCAATCCGAACCGCCAATCTCTACTACACTCTACAAGCTGCTATAGACATACATATTAGTGGACTATATAAAGCACATCGTCGGCATGTTTTTCATTACTTTACAGATTTTGCCCCCAACAAGACAGCACCGTTTTTTTTAACGTTGACACTAACTGTTTCCGGACTCACTCGGTTCACTCCATGACCAGGAAGTGATGTGTGTAGCTGCCTGGCTGCAAATGCTGGGTATGGATGGGGCGGGAATTTCCTGCGTGTGTAAGCGTGCGTGGGTGGTACCGCACGTCAAGATGGCAAAGTTGTTTGGAGGATAGAGGCAGCAGGCTAATGGGCTACTTTAACAGTGTACCACCTCAGTCAACATCCGTTCCTTACATGAGTGACAGCTCCATATCTACAGGCAGTGCAGAGGTCAGTGGGTACACTGTTTGTTTGATTGGACGCTTGTGAATCACTTTGATAGCTGGCAATGTTGTGCCGCCTAAGTAGTTCGTCCACAAGGCCTGGCCGAACATACTTATATGCTGTGTTTAGATTAAGTCATACGCATGATAACAACTGACATTTTATGTGAGCAGTGTGTGATGACAGGAAAGCTGTGATAAGTCATAGCAGAGTGTGCATAATGTGGCTGAACCACAACATCCTGCCCTGACAGATAGAATAGTGAACTCTCCACAATGAGTCTGGCTCTTCATGACCTCCTGGTCTGCTGCAGAGGGCTGGAGAATGACAAGGCGACAGAGAGGAAGGTAATCACACCTGCATTTTAATATTGAGATACATTGCACCAGGTCTAGTGCAGTGTAAATCCCACACTTTCTCTTTCTTCTCTCTTTGTGCCTCCAGAAAGAGGCTGAAAACTTCAGACGACTCCTTCGAAGTCCAGAGGTTGTGCAGGGGTTGGATCGTAACTCCGGATCTAAAGCTAAAGGCTCCAAGCAACTCACGTGGGATGCTGTTTTCAGGTAACTGGAATTTTCCTTTTTGTAGAAAAATGCATGCAGAATGCATATAAAATGATCTGGTATAGTACTAGTTATGTCTTGCTTCTGTGTGGTTTTGATTTTGATTATGTACACTTAGAAAATTGTACTTAAACTTACAGCCTTGCTGTTCAGTTTCTTTCACAAATGAATAGCAACTAACTTCTGGGAACCATGAATCTGTCCTCATTCCACATTGAACAAGATAACTGTCAATTATGCTGTAAGGAGGAAAAAAATGATAAGGATTGAAAAAATACTTTACTGTATTTAAACTTTAATTTATCATATAATATTTTGGAGTCAGAGAATGCTGGAAACGACACAATTTTTTGACGGTGTATTTTCAAATTTTATGTAAATATTTTAAAAACAAAAGAAAGTCATCATGTCTCAACAAGTGCTCCAATTATAAAGACTGAGACAGAAACAGGAGTTGATTTTGTCAGCTTTAATAATCTGTGAGAGGTAGTGGCATTGATTCATAATCACTTTCTTTTCTGTTTATTCCTCCCCATCAGATTTCTGCAGCATTATGTCCAAAAGGAGACAGAAAGCTTGCAATCAAGTAAGTCCAAGGTCACAGCAACTACGATGGCCACACGGAAGAAGAAGATGGCTGAAATGTGTAGCTTGATCAAGTTCTTCATTCGCTATGCAAACAAACGTAAGGACACTGTCTTTGCCAGATCCAGTCAGTACACTGCAGTTTAGGTGAAATGATTGTCCTAATACATTAAGGGATGTTTTGTTCCACATATGCTTAAATATTTTTTCATTATTTCATCTGAGTAGAAAACAGCAAAGTTGAACATATTTTTCTCTCTACTAAAATCTGCAGGCGGGCCTCGTCTGAAGTGCAGTGAGATGCTGAAACACGTGATGGACGTCCTGCAGAATTCTTACACCTGCTCAGCCTATGGAGAAGATTATAGCAGCCTCCTAGTAAAGGACATCCTCTCTGTCCGCAAGTACTGGTGTGACATCTCTCCACAGCAGTGGCACAGTCAGTGGGATTATCTTTTAATTTGCTTATATTTTCTATAAATTAATTTTGCTGTTTTGCATCACACAGTGTTATTACTGATACCGATATTTTAGTACCAAGTTGCCTAATCAGTTTTTGATTCTTAGATCTTTTGGACTTGTACTGTGACTTATTCAACACTTCATCCAAGTCCATCAACCGTGTTCTGGTGAGCAGAGTGATCCACACGGTGGTGCAGGGCTGCTGCATGCAGACTGATGGATTCAACAACACTCTGTTCGGCTTCTTCTCCAAAGCACTGCTAAATGCCAGGTGAGGACTTTTCCTTAGATCTGATAATTCTGCCCAATGCTCTTTTCATGCCGTCTTTAAAATCCATCAAATTCAGTGTGAGCATAATATAAACCAGCTAGATGAATGGATGCGCTTGTTATGATCCTGTCAGGCAGGAGAAACACTTGTCTGTTTTGGAGCACCTCGTCTCGGCTCTCAACATCTTCTTGAGATCTGCGGCCATGAACTGTCGCATGAGGGTTTGTCGCCTGGGAGAGGAGCTCCTGCCTTCTCTGCTGTACGTCTGGGCGGATATGAGGCCCAGTGTGGCTCTCAAAGAGGAGATTGTGGAGTTCTTTAACCTGCAGATTTGTGTTCACCACCCCAAAGGAGCCAAGACACAGGATACAGGTCGAGTGATCTTTCCTTTTTCTTCACAACAACTTCTGTTTCTAGTGTGCGTTACATCAATTCAATCTTTAAATAAACTGCCTCATTGGATGATAATAATGTAACACTGACAAAAATGTATAATAAATGAATTAAATGTTACTAAAGATTTATTGTGATGGTTTAGCAGCATCAGCCATGACATTATCAAAAACCAGTGGCTGAAGAGGTTTTTTATTTTTATTTTTTTTTTTTTATTTCAGGTGCTCATGCTGAGGACTGGACCAGGTGGAGGAGTCTGCTTTACAGCCTGTATGAAGCCTTAATCAGAGAAATCAGCCTTTTAGGCAGCAGAGGGAAGTACGTGACAGGGACGCGACACATAGCTGTCAAAGACAATCTCGTTGAGCTCACAGCTGACATCTGTCATCAGGTAACACAGGTCAAGTGTGACATATACATACACAAAATCTCATTTTTATGTAAATGTTTATGCAATCATATTGCCAATTTAGTGAGTAAAAAGTGCTGAGTACCCATCATTCTTTCCTCTTGTGTTTCCTGCATGTAGCTGTTTGGTGATGACAGTGACACCCACATCCTGGAGGTGACACAGGCCTCCCTCAGAGCCACCCACATGGGCAGTCCCACCCATGGAGCAGCCAGCAAGCGGCGGCGCATCGAACTGGGCTGGGAGGTCCTCCGGGACCACCTGCAGCCTCAGCATAGTGACTTCGATGTCATACCATGGTATGAAAATTAACAAAATATACATGGTTCCCGTGGTTCCTTAAAAAGTCTTAAAATGTCTCAAATTTAAATCCATATCGGCATCGGCCTCAAAAACTCCATATTGGTTGGGCCCCACAATAAATTGATTATTTTCTACCAAAGAAATTTTTATGACATTTTTGGATCTTAAAATATATTTGTCGAGGTCTTAGAAAGGTCTTAAAAAGTATTAAATTTGATTTTTAAAATAGTGCAAGAACCTTTTTTAAGAAAATTCCAAAAATAAATCACTTATTTTAATTCAATGAAGTAAATCTGATACAGGATATTAATCCTCTACATCAGACTCAAAATAATAATACACAAAAAAAACAATACAATTATGCATATATTAGTCATATAACCAAATAACCCTAATTAATTTTCATGATGCGTGGAAAATAAACCAAAATCCACAAAAAGTCAAAACCTTGCTTTGTAATTGTATAAAAGCTCATTGTTTGAGTTTATCTAGTTTATTTTTTAAAGAATTCATTGATGGAGCTTTACTACATGCTCTGGAAGTTCATCCCATGTTCTTACCACGCTAAGCGTGAAAAAGTTTTTATGCTTTTCAGAAGAACAGGGTTTTGGAAATAATTTGTAGGAGTTTCCTCTTAGTTCGTATCTGTTGTTCCAAATCTGATAACAGCTCTTGTTGTTCCTCTGCTCACACCAGCTTACCATCAGGGATCATGTAAAGATAGTAACACTCTCTTTTCTCCTGTCAGGCTGCAGATCACTGCAGTGCTCGCCTCTAAGTACCCGTCCATGGTGCCTGGCCAGGAGCTGGTCCCGCTGGTGTCTGTGTTGTACCAGCTGCTGGCAGAGCAGCGGAGGGGAGAGAGGGGGCCGTACGTGCTGCGCTGTCTCAGGGAGGTGGCTCTATGCCAGGCCCGCTACCCGGAAAGGGCCCAAGTTCACAGGGCGGAGCTGGGCCGACTGTGGGGTCGGGTGTGGGCCCTGGCACTGCGAGGGGTCAGCTCACCCCAGACAGAGGCCCTCAGCCTGGACCTGCTGAGCTCTGTTGTCCACGGTGGGCTGATCAACATGGACAGAGAATTCTGGAAGCTCTTCTCTGGATCAGCATGTAAACCGTCCCAGTGAGTCTCTGCCATTTCTGTCTCTTAAACCTGTTAACTCATTGAGTGCCAGACGTTTTATAAAACACAAAGTGCCTTGATCCAGTGTTTTTGCCCATTTTGAGTCATATTTCAAGGCCCACAGAATATTTTGTACTATATCTCTGAAAACACTGAATAGCTCAAATGAAAGTAGAGACTCTCTATTTTATCATGATTTTTTTTTTACCTTGTTCCATCCATCCATTATCTACCGCTTATCCTCATAGGGTCGCGGGGGGGCTGGAGCCTATCCCAGCTGTCTTAGGGCGGAAGGCAGGGTACACCCTGGACAAGTCGCCACCTCATCGCAGGGCACATAGAGACAGACAACCACTCACACTCACATTCACACCTACGGTCAATTTAAATTAGCCAATTAACCTAATCCCATGCATGTTTTTGGATGGTGGGAGGAAGCCGCAGTACCCGGAGAGAACCCACGCAGATACGGCAGAACATGCAAACTCCACACAGAAAGGCCCCGGGCCCGGGATTCGAACCCGGTACCTTCTTGCTGTGAGGCGACAGTGCTAACCACTACACCACTGTGCCGCCCTTACCTTGTTCCATTCTTGTTTTATCAGAAGTAGAGGCCACTTTCACCAAAATCACCACTTTTTGTCCAGATTCTGTTTGTTTTGCTCTCACAGGCTGCGGGAGACCGAGACTGGCGACGCATTGCGGAAAAAAACTTTAACTTATTATTACATCGATGGCACTCTAGCATCAGATTTTAAATGATGACGAAGTACATCAGTGGCTCTCAAAGAGGTCACAGAGTCATTGTTATATCATGGACATTGTTATTTCACTGCACCTTACTGTGTAGTTGCACTATCAGTAGAGTCCCACAGTAATCTTTATTTTTTATATTATAATATACTATTCGTCTTTAGTTCACTGCACCTTACTGTTTAGCTGCACTATGAATATCACCACGAGTCATAATTATTATCTGCATATACATTTTTTTATACTATTTAATACTACTCTTCTGTTATACTTGAAGTGTAAATAGTAATACTTCTCTGTTTTTTAGATATATATTTTTTAAATAATGTGATTCTATTTCTTGCTGTTGTTGCAACATAATTTCCCAGGTTGGGATCAATAAAGTTATTCTATTCTAATAATTTAAATGTGTCTTTATGATGAATATGTGTGTTCTTGTGCTTGTATTTAGAACCCTTCCCTTTTGTCTCCCTGAACAGGCGTGCTCCTCTCTGCCTTGCCCAGGCCTTGCTAAAGTACCCGGTCCCTAAAAGTATCATCTCAGGCTCAGGCTGGGACCATATGGGGGTCACAGAGGGATCTGGTTCACCTAACCTGAAGGAGACCATCATAGCCTGGCTGCTGATGTCCGATCAGAGCGAAGAGATGGAGGACAGCTCCAGACCTCACCCCATCATTTGCAGGTTGGCACTGTGTTGCTTTTCCATGTTAACTGTGGATTTATCTGACTTTTTAGCAGAGATTATGTAATCCTGGCTCATGCTTATTTATGGTCAAGCTCTGGCTTCAGATTGGTGGAGAGGAATACACTTTGTGTGGCATGTGCATAGAAATATCAGCTCCAGATATTAGTTATATTTTTTACATTTCTCACTGTTTTTTTACGGTAATGGTTTGTAAACGTCTGCTTCATTTGCTTGTGTGCAGAGACTTTCCTTACAATCTAATAGCGAACATCCTGGTCTCCCTGACTTTGAAAGACACAAGAGCTGGCCTGAACTATCTGCTGGGTACCGATGGAGCAGAAAGGTGAGTGAAATGATCCTGGTCTCACACACTTGTACCAAAACCACAGACATGATTAGCCCCTTTTTGCACCATCGCTGTGTCACTTTTGGAATCTAAATAATTGAGCTTTTTTTCCAAAGTTTTTTTCAAGAACAAACCTCATCCAATGCCAAAGACGACCTAGAAGAGATAGAGAGGCTTTACTTGCAGTTCAGTTTCAACACGCTGCCCTCAGCGATGCGAAACACTGGCGAGTCGGTGACGACGGCTTCAACCGATGGCCAATTCGCTGCCGTCGCCAACCTCAGAAACAAATTGGAGCAGTCGCTGCTTTGTGTGGCCGACAGCCTTCTCAACTGCTACTCTCCTGACGTGAGTGGAAGCTGATGGTCGTGGGTTTATGTGTCTGTTTCATTGTAAAAGTGTTAAAGTGGTACTTATTCTGATTCCCTGCGACCACAGTCTCAGTCCAGCCCTCCAGAGTGTCTGGTGCGCTGTCTCAGTCTGCTGACTGGTGTTCTGGCAGGTTATGTTTCCACTGGGTTTCTGACCGAGGAGGAGGCCTGCCGCTCACAGCTCTTCACTAAAGCCAAGGTATCATTGAGATGCATCGCAGTAGTTTCATCATTTGGTGATGAATTTTCTATCCAGCCTCATCGAAACAAAGAAGATTTTAAGGTCGTGAGTCTTTTGTTGTTTGCAGGCTCTGGCCCAGGACTTCAGCGGGTTTGTTTCTGGTGTCAAAGTGAAGATGGCAGAGGAAGGAACCATGAGCTCATTAAGATCTGTTATGAAGCTGTGCACACAGTCAGCCAACAGAAAGAACAAGGTGAGAAAAGCCTCCGTCATGACGGTGTGCATCATGCTGAAATAAGAGATGAATCATTTTATGTATAATCTATCCATTAAATTTGAACCAGCCAGTAACTCTTTGTTCTTTCTTCTGCAGGATAACCTTAGTCCTGTCTCCTCTGGTCTCTTCGTTATGATCCTGCCGGCCAGTCTCCTCAGTGAACTGGCTGAGATCTGCAAACTCTTGGTAAGAGACAGAAAATTCCAGATGTTTGAACCTTGAAGATAAATGAGTCTTCATTTGAAGAACACAGTGCTGACACTTCCTGGTCTCTGCAGTTGAGCAGTGTTTCTAAGAGGGTCAGTGTTGTGGATGAAGACGATCATATGGAGGATGACTGGGACGTGACCAGAACTCAACAAGGGGACGACATCGACCTGTTTGAGGAGGGTGAAGAGTCCAGCAGCAGCATCAACGGCTCCCTCAGACAGAAGGGGGATAATAGTGACACATCCTGTGGGCCAGGTGAGAAGGATCACTGTCCCTACATCTGTGCCTTCACAAGGATTCATTTATCAGCACTTATATTGTTATCATCACATTTTCTTTCTTTGTTCAGGGTTCTTGTGGTTCCTTAAAAAGTCTTAAATTAAGATCTGGGTAATTCAGGTCTTAAATTTACCGTATATTTGATGTAGATATTAAATTTTCAGACGGTGTTTTCATTGGCAATGGGAAAATACAGTGGCCCACCATAAAATGTCTAATAGTGTGTATTTGTGTGATTAACTTAGCACAGAGATGATGTTGTAAATGAGAGGCTCCGCGACTAATAGCAGTTCTACAGCACGTCAGCGACGCTGGGCTGTGTGCTTCGATTTGTTGTTGTCGAGTTGAACCGTAAAACGTGTAAAAATGGGGTAGAGCAAATTTAATGACAAATGGATGGTTTTTTTGAAAGTGGTTGGTGCTGACTGAAAACAACAAGGCAATGTGCAAATTTAGCACAACTTTTTGGTTAGGGACCGTGAGGCTTAAAGCTGTCAAGTTGTATATGAAAGGAGGAAAGCAGCAGTGTTACATAACAGCAGCTCATTATTGACCTTAGTTACAACAGAGACTGCTTTAAGTGTTGTTATTTTATTATATTGTGTGGTGTAGGTTAGGGTTTTTAATATATTGTAACTTAAGTATATTATGTTGGCTCTGTTCTGCATCACAATGGAACAAATTTAAAAGATTATCGATAACAAATGGGAAATGTTAAATTTTGATTTCCAATATAGGAGAATATAAATTGAGTATTTTCTACCAAATAAATTGTCATGACATTTGAGTCTTAAATTATGTTTGTTGAGGTCTTAACAAGCTCTTAAAAACATTAAATTTGACTGTAAAAATGGTGCAAGAACCCTTTTGCTATCATGCTCAGAATTTATTTTCCACTTTTACTTACTATTATTACTATTTTGTCTGTTTATTTATCTTTTCTAACTAAATGTTATTTTTTCTATTTGTAGTTTTTATTTCATTTTATTTTGTTATTTATTCAATCTCTCTCTCTCCCCCTCTGTCTCTTTTCTTTTTTGTTTTATATGTTTAATTTTTTAATTTTTATTATTTTTTTCCCCCTCACATATTGTTTACTGTTACTGTATGCTGTCTTAGTCACTGGTATTGTATGGTGCCAAAATTTTGTATCTTGAAAAATGATTATTATATTTATTTGAGTCAACATGAAGTGAAACTTTTTTTTACATTTATTTATTTATTATTTATTGAAAGTTGTGCAAAGAATCACACCTTTCCTCAAAGGCTGTTAGATATAAATATATATTATTGTATTAAACAAAGTGTTGGATCCAGAAAAATGTGTAAACCAGACATCACCATTATGCTGATCACATCGTTGTGGTAAACCACTAAAGGAGTCTTTGCTTCGTCCTCCGTCAGGTGCAAAAAGTCTCTTAGCAGATGATCACCTGGCCCAGCAGGACCTGGCTCTCCTTGCAGTCCTGGACTTCCTGAGTGAGTGTGGCTCCATCCAGCCCGTCCACGGTCTGCTTTTCAAACCTCAGGAGGTGCGCCGTAAGCTGCTGCTGCTTCTGGACCAGATGGACTTCAGCAAAGCCCTGCATCTCAACATGGTAGGTAGCAGCTGCTGTGGAGAGTCATGGTTGCCGTAGCAATGATGGTTCAGCTGACGAGCTTCAATTTCTGGTTGTCTTCCAGTATCTTGTCCTGTTGGGAAAGCTTCCCGCTGGGGACTCGCTCTCTCCGGAGGAATTTGATTCACTTCTTCGCCCTCTAGCGTACGGAAATCTCTCTGTGACACAAATCTTCATGTACAGTGCATTTCTAAATAAAATGGAGAATGTATTTCACCCGTGGTGTTGTGCTGTGTCTACAGGAACCTGTGTTCTCTGCACCGTCAGGACCAGGAGATATGTGCTGCTACACTGCTGGGTTTGTTACCCTCCATCATGAGCCTCGGAAAAACTCAGTACATGCCGGAGGACATGAGACACGCTCGGGGATCTCTGCTGCAAGTGGTGTCTGGATTCTGGTTAGCAGCATATTTTTACAACATGAACAGATGCAGGGGTTGTGAGGTCCCCAAAAGTAACCTCTGTTTAAGAGCTCTTTTAAATTAATTCTGACAGGCTGGTCACAGTATTAGACTTGGAGACATGAATCACAGGTTTCTGTGGATGTTTATAATCTGTCAGCGACCTGAGGTAGGGTTCCTACAGATCCTTAGAAAAAGGGTGGAAACTAGTCATGACCCCATTTCAACATCACAAATTTCTGGCGACCCAAGATATTTTTCGCTAAAATTATTTTTTTTTGATTGCTTAATAGTTGGCTATATTAACGTTAATTTTGGACTATATTTAGGCTATATTATGGGCGGAGTCAGAAAAGCCAGGTTGAGATTACCTCACAAAGTGAGAATTTCATTTTCCCTGGTCAGGATATGTACAGTCAGTCAAATTAATACTGAACAAACAATGAATTATGAAAGAGCTGCAGCATCTTAAACTGGCCACAATGAATAAAGAAAAATAAACAGTGAAACGTGACATGTCCAAGTCGGGGAAATAAATGTCAAAGTGCTTTTCTAGGCGTTTCAGTTGGAGCACTTACCCAGTGATATGCCCTCTCAGATATTATATCCCATATTTTATTTGAATTTGATTTTTTTATTCGGGAAAGTGTGTGGTGTAGAATGAAATATATATATTTAACATTACAAATAATTTTTATTTTTTAATTTTCATTTCATTTTTATTGATTACTCGAAATTCCAGGGTCATATATCTGTCAAAATGACCATGTTAATGTTTTTTTTTTTTAAATTATTTTATTTTTATTTAAACATGCGGAAGTTTCTCTGGATGGGAGTGGGAATCAATATTAAGAAATGAAAAATCAGTCAGTAGAAAAAGTATTGCACTGTGTTATCGTATCGATATTTTTTCCCTCCCCTAGTCTGAAGCTGCAGGAGCACTGCGTAGGTGATTAGGTTTATTGTACTAACTCAGTCACTCTGCTGTGTTTCAGTTTCCTGAGCCAGACGGGGAAATGCACAGCAGCTGTACGAGCTGCTTTAGTGAGGTGTCTGGTTGCCTTGCTGGAGGTAAGCTCATACCATTGCTGCTAGTTATTGTAGCTGTACAACCATGAAATATAGCATTTCTATCTTTTAATCATCAAAATTACGTTTGACTGGGAAGAAAACTGGTGGATATGAGTACTACTATTCTGTATATCATCTCTGTGTTTCACGTAAATGTCAATATACTGATTCTGTTTGCTCTTCTTTTGGTGATTGTTGGCCTCCTCTGACAGGCCGACCCGTGTTGTAAATGGGCCGTCTTGAGTATCAGAGATGAAGACAGTGATGAAGATCGCCCGGTGTCTGTCATTCTTCCCTCTCACCTCGCAGACGCCCACCACCAAGTGCGCATGCTGGTGGCCATGTCAGTGGAGAGGTATGCTGTAGCAGCAGTAGATGCCACTTTAAATCAAAGCGTGGTGAATCATAGCTCTGCCTTTTTTTCCTCCAGGTTGTTTCTGGAGCTGAGACCAGAGCATCATGAGAAGAGGGAGATGCTGCCGCTGAAACGCCAGCAGAAGGCTTTTGAGAACATTTACCTGAAGGCTCAGGAAGGAATGAAGCTCCCAGTAAGTTCATGAATTAGGGATAGTTTGTGTGTGTTTTCCAGCTCTGTTTGACTTTTCTAATGCTTGTGTTTGTGTGATCATACACAGAGAAGCAGCTCTACAGAGGACAAACAGGACGAGTCCTTTAACCGCAGGGCCACCCTGCTGAAGAGTTTGTCTGTTGTGATGTGTTGTAGTCCAGTCTGTGAGAAACAGTCTCTGTTCGCCCTCTTCCAGTCCTACAAGGAGAACAATGTGGAGGAACAGCTCATCAAAAAGGTAGTGATGTCAGGGTCCTGTCATAAGTGCAGCCTCCCAAAAAAATTAAATAATAGTGTCTGTGCAAGATTTTTGTAACGACCAACTTTGTGACACTAATCTGATACTAGAGTGAGCTTTTCAGGGTTCCCTCAGAAATGTCCTAAATTATAATCCAGGTAATTAAGGTCTTAAATTTACCATAAATTTGATGTAGGTATTAAATTTTCAGATGGTGCATTTAATGCCAATAGGATAATACAGTATTCAGAGCTTTACTGCACTTTTGCACATTATTTTGTTCACAAAGTTCACTTCCTTGTTCTTGAAGTTGTGAAATTAAGGTTGTAGAAAAAAAGTGTTACACCTTCAGTTTGTATTGTCATTGCCAGTGATAAAGGGCTGAAAAAATCTTAAAGAATTATTGTTGGAGATTAATCGGATCAAATCAGATTTTTTTTCCTGCTAAATATCGGCATCGGCCTCAAAAACTCCACATTGGTCAAACCCTACATTAAATTGACTATTTTCTGTCAAAGAAATTGTTCAAACATTTTTTGGGTCTTAAATTATGTTTTGAGGTCTTAAAAAGTATTAAATTTCACTTTTAAAATGGTGCAAGAACCCTGCTTTTGTATTTCAGACCAAGTTTACTGTTATTCATTACCGTATAATCCTAAAAAACAAAAAAAAGCTCATCCTTTTGCCGCGCCCGTCTGTTCGTCCCAGATGTTGTGCAGTGTGTCCAGAGCTCTGGGCTACAGGAGCGTAAAAACCTTCGTCACTTCTCACCTGTACTACTTGGTGGCTGAGTGGCTCGCCCAGAGACAGTCCGACGATCGCTACACTCTTGGATCTTTCCCGTACACCCTCCTGGACCACGACGCAGTCAAAGATTTCTATAAGTGAGGAAATAACTCTTTAAAATTAAGTAAAACATAAAGAAGGAATGGTTGGTCATATTAAAGCCCTTGTTGACGCCCTCTTGTGTCTCTTTGAAGCTCTTCCTACCAGGTGTTAATCCCCCACCTGGTCTTTCTGGATGACTTTGAGCAGGTGAAGTCTATCGGCAGATATCTTGAAAAGGACTGGAGGGAGTTATTGGCCCACTGTTTCCCCAAGATTATGGTCAACATCCTGCCATACTTTGCCTTGTCTGGCCAAGATTCACAGGTCGCACAGCAGAGAGAGAAGGCCCACAGAGTGTACGACATGCTGAAAGATGCCAACTGTCTGGGCAAACAGGTGAACACATCAGGGCTTGTCATGCAGCTATCATGCAGCTCACTGAACAAAGAGTTAAACAGGATCACTCAACGGCAGCCATATATGAGTGAAGATCCAGTAATCGATGTGGCTGTACTCCTCATGTTTGTGTCCACAGCAAATCGACAACCTGATCCACAGCAACCTGGCGGACATCGTGGTTGAACTGCTGATGACTCTGTATGAAGGAGGCGGAGCTGAAGGGGAAAGAGGAGACCTGAAACGCTTTATAGGGTAATGGGAGTTCAAATTTGTCATGATTTTGTTGTTTGTATTGTTGATGTTATTGAGTGCCAGCCGTTTTATAAAACAGAAAGTTCCTTGTGTCACCGTTTTTTGCTCTTTTTGAGACCCACAGAATATTTTGTAGTATGTCTCTGAAAACACTGAGCAGCTCAAATGAAAGAAGAGACTATTTCATCATAGAAAAAAATGTTTGTTTTTACCTTGTTCCATTCTTGTTTTATCAGAGGTAGAGTAGAGGCCACTTTCACCAAAATCACCACTTTTTGTCCAGATTCTGTTTTGCTCTCTAATCTCGATCGTCTCCACTTCCTGCTTTGATCTCTGTGGTGTATACTGTCTCTTTACGTCCCGACTACAAATCCCAGAAGCCCCAAAATTACTCACAGGCTGTGTGAGAGCGCCCTCTTGTGCCTGCTGCTGAAAAAAGGAAAGATGAACACTGTATATACGTTTATGGCACTTAAGCGTTTTAAAGGATGGAAATATACTCAGAGTTAATAAATGTACTTTGTGTTTCCATAAGCTGAAATGTTTGACCAAATAAGTATTTAATGCCCCTCAGGGAACTGGACCCTGTACCAAACCCACCGTACTTCAGCTCGTACGTCATTAAAGCTACTCTGGACTACCTCAGCAAATGCCACAGTGCAAACCACAAGTCTTTGGTAGCCATACTGTCAAAAACTCCGGTGAGATCTTCAAATTATCCCCTATATGGAAGTATTTACTTTTGTGTTGTATTTCAGTTTTATATAATGTTGTAAAATGTCTTCATGCTGCAGATTTCCATTCAGAGGATTCTGCTGGCGGTGTGTGAAAGAGCAGCAGAGACGACCAACAGCTACGAACGTCATCGTATCCTCCTCATGTATCACCTGTTTGTCAACCTGCTGCTCAGAGAGGTGAAGGACGGCCTGGGAGGAGCCTGGGCCTTCGTCCTCAGAGACATCATCTACACCCTCATTCACCACATCAACAGCAGGTCGGTGCAGACGTGTATATATACGCAGTATCTCACATGCTGTGAGGAAACAAAACGGAGCACTTTGTGTTTCTGTCATCCTCAGGCCAGGTCAATGTGACGAGGTTTCTAACCGGAGCCTGTCCCTGTGCTGCGACCTCTTGACCTCTGTGTGTCGGGCAGCTCTGCAGTTCTGTGATGACGCTCTGGACTGCCACCTACAGGTCATCGTTGGGACGCTCACAGCTCAGGCGACCAGCCGGCCTGTCATCTCACAGCAGGTCAGTTCCAGGAAGTCACTTCAAGATGTTTCTGTTTTGCAAAGGGGCAGATTATTATAAGATTATTCTTCTTTCTGCTCCCCTTCATTCAGATTTGGGAATGTTATGTATTCTGTATATTGAGTTGTTTTGATTTAAATAACTGAATGAAATAAAATTTAAGCAGCAGACAAAAGAGCCCATTTCCTGCACAAGTAGACTTACGGTTTCTTGATTAAACGTTTTTCCAAATAGGGAGTATTAAAATCCACAAAGAAGTGCAAAACATTCACATTAAAACCACACATCTTTTTGATTTGATGATTTATAGACTCACTCGCTATTTTTGTTTTCATTTACCAAGCTCTCGTGAAGGCATGTTTGTTGAGCATTTTATTCTTTATGAAAGACATATGTGCCCCTCTGTGAACCTCACGACCACTGCTGCTGCTCTCTGGCTCTCCAGGTGCTCAGCTTGTTGGAGTTTCTCGTGATAGAAAATCAACAGAAGTTAAAAGAAACCATCAGCAGGTTGGAGCCTTTTCCTAACCTCCCTGAATTCAGAGAGCTGCGGTCTGTTCAGCACAAGCTCAAGTATAACACTGGGACCTTTACTCTGAGACAGGTAAGCTGAATTAGCATCAGGGATGGAAATGTCACTGTTATCAATGAAAATGAGCAATAATAAGTTCCCCTTCCACAGGAGATTGTCCACTTCCTGTCAGTGACGTCCTGTGACTCCTTACCTCTGACCAGACTGGAGGGGCTGAAGGAGCTCACCAGACAGCTGCATGACAACAAGGGACAGATCAGAGAGCTGCTCAGAGAGTGCCATGGTACGATGCCAGACGAGCAGAAAGGGTCCATGCATGAAAATAAACAGGATAGAATAGAATGGCCTTTTTTGTCATTATACAGTTGTACAATGAAATTGTGGAGCTTCTCCCTTCTCAGTAGGGGATGGAAAAAAAATTAATATGGAAATATATTGGAAATATTATATATTTTTTTTCTTCTGATATAATACAGATTTTGAATTTCTTAATAATGTTTTTTTTTTCAAAAAAAAGTCATGTTTTGGGCTAATTGTAAATCCAGAATGCCTTCCGCATCTGCAAGATGTCGCTGCACCGCCACCTCTCTGCTCAGTGTACATATTTATGTAAATATATGTACATGTATACAGCTTGTATTTTAAGCTGCATTTTAAATTTCTCTGTGAACTATGTAGAATATTGCAATATCGCAATAATGTATCATATCGTGACTCAAGTATCGCGATACGTATTGTTTTGTGAAGTCCTTGCCAATACCACCCCTTCTTTTCAGTGCACAATAATGAAAATAAGTATAAAAAAGCGAAATAAGTATAAAATATGTATGTAAATCTTAGAACGTAAATACAAAAATGAACATAAAAGTAAGTATAAGAAATTGTCTTAAATACAAATATGAGCGTGGATTTACAACAGGGATAAATACAGAGAATGTAAACAGGAAATGTGAAAATATATTGCACATTGAACGGCTCTCGGCCTGTTTGTCCTCACTTTGATGCACAGCTGAGAATCAGGATGTTATGACACGTAAACGTCTTGCTAGCGTGTTGTGTCTGTTCGTCCCTGCAGCTGAACCCTCTGACAGTGTGCTGGTGAAGCTGGTTCTCAGTCTGCTGCAGCTCTGTAAGCTAGCAGCCAACCACCCGGGAGGAGCCGACATACTCGGTATGAAATGACAGAACTCAGCATTTCACACAGTTTCTGACAACGTTATAAAGTACAAACACCAATCTGTTTGCACAGAGGCAGCAGGCAGCTGCCTGGGAGAACTGGGTCCTGTGGATTTCTCCACCATTGCCCTGCTTCATGGCAGAGACCCCCTCTATGAAAAGGCTGTGTCTCTCTTCACCTCCACTGAGTCACAGTGTCTTTACATTGTCCTCAACTGCATGAACGACGCTCTCACTCAACAGCGGTACGCTGAGTCCCACATCTGAGACGTTTAACGTTTACTGTGGAGTAGCGAGTGGTTTCTATTTATTGTTTCCTGTGCTGTGTTTGTCTGGCAGGATTGAGGTGAGGCAGGCAGCTGCTGAGTGTGTGAAGAGCATCCTCTCCACTCAGTCTGGAATCAACTTCTGGGAGCAACACAAAGACAACAGGGACCCCATGCTGGCCTACCTCAATCCCTTTAGAAAGGCCAAGAACAAGGTGGGTTATGGATGATTTGTGTCATGTTCACACTCTGTATGTACAGAATCAATAAAAGAGATCAACCTGAACACAAATGTATGTCCTTCACTTTGATGACTGTCCTCTCTGATTAGGTGGCAGCTGTGAGTGCTGAGGACAGTTCAGAGGCCAGACAGAAGCTGCAGGGTCAGGACTTTTGGATTCCCCAGGCGGGCGGCCACAAAGCGTGGCTAAAGGCTGTGGTCACCGCCCTGCTGGACAGCGGAGGAGTCAAGAGTGAAGCTCTGCTGCTGTCACGACCGCTATGTCTGGTGAGCTCACAGAAGTTAGTTTCATGAGTAGACTGCCCATACACTGAATTTACAGTATCCACATCTCAGATTGTGTTTAATTTCTGAGCATTTCTATCCAGATCTAACAGCCCCTTTTTTTTCTCTGTCTGTCTCCAGGTGAGGGTGGACTGTTGTCAGAGGCTGCTGCCCCTCATCATTCACTCCATCCTTCTGGATGACTCTAGTGGTTCGTGGAGAGAGTCGCTCTCCTCCCACATTCAGGACTTCTTCAGCTTTTGTTGCAGAAGTGCTCAGGCCTCCAGTCGCTCTGCCACTCCTCTGAACTCTGACTCTGGTAAGTTTGAGAGAATGACACCTAATGATAATGATTTATCCTTCTCATTCATACGACAGTGTATAAAGGCCAATTTAGGCAAAACAAGTGTTTACGGAGCCAATGAGGGGAGGTAATAGTCTGAAAAATCAGATATTCTTGTAAAAAGTCTTTGCGATAATAAAGTCATAATTTCATGACTTTTTATATTTATGTATTTTTGTTTGTAATGCATTTATTATTCTTTACAGAGTCAGATGCTGCCAGCCACGGCTTGTATGACAAGACCTCTCTGCGAACCATGCTTGCTGTTATTGACTATCTGAGACACCAACAGAGACCTGTGGAAGCCGACAGGTTTGCTCTGTTGTTGTAATCAAATGTGTTTTAAATGTCCAGGGACCAAAGCCAGGAATATTTCTCTGATTTGCTCATGCGATGGCACACCAATGTGTATTTGTTAATAAAACTGCAGCTCCTGTGGCACAGTGTGCGACTCCAACTTCTGGCTGGAGCTGAACTACCTGGAGGTGGCCAAAGCTGCTCAGTCCTGCTCGGCACACTTCACCGCTCTGCTCTACACCGAGATCTATGTGGATAAGATCAAAGCCAACATGGAGGAAAGCCGAAGGTGATGCAATGACCAATACATGTCCAGTTAGACATTTATTATTTTTTATTCATTATTTTTATCAACGTTTCCCAAATCTGCAGAACAAAATCCAGAGCGACTCGTAAGATCAATTTTGAAGAAAATAGCCAGAACTTCACCATCTCCAGTATGACTGAGAAAAGTATGGAAGATACTAATATCAGCCTGCAGGTCAGTTCTGCACAGTTCATGTTTTTCTAAATTAATGGGTCATTCTGTCATGAGTAATAAAGGAATGATTTCCTGTTATTCATCTGTTTTTGTAGGAGCTGCTGATTGAAGTGTATCGCAGCATCGGAGAGCCTGATAGTCTTTATGGCTGCGGTGGAGAGACGATGACCAGTCCACTGACAAGGTGATCAACAAGAAGATGAATGCATCCCCATATTCCACATTATCACTTTTTCCCTGCAGTGTTCAGTCATTATCAGGAATATAAAGGTTATTTTGTGACACTAATTTATAGGATTCGAACTTATGAGCATGAGGCCATGTGGGGGAAGGCCTTGACTTCATACGATCTTCACTCTACTCTGCCTGAGGTCACTCGGCAAGTGGGAATCGTGGAGGTAAAGTAATGGAAGAAAAATAGATCCTTATGTCAGGCATTAATTAGGGCTGGGCATCGTTGAAATTCTGTCCAAAATGTTACTTTTTTGATACCTTTTGATACCTATTTTTGTGTAATTTGGACTTTAATCATGGTCATCATCAGTATTAATCTATATTTTTCATCATTATTTTTATTGTTATTATTATTATCATCATGGTGGTGTAGTGGTTAGTACTGTCACCTCACATCAAGAAGGTACCGGGTTCGATTCCCGGCCCGGGGCCTTTCTGTGTGGAGTTTGCATGTTCTCCTCATGTCTGTGTGGGTTCTCTCTGGTACTCCGGCTTCCTCCCACCATCCAAAAACATGCATGGGGATTAGGTTAATTGGCTAATTTAAATTGACCGTAGGTGTGAATGTGAGTGTGAGTGGTTGTCTGTCTCTATGTGTCCTGTGATGAGGTGGAGACTTGTCCAGGGTGTACCCTGTCTTTCACCCTAAGACAGCTGGGATAGACTCCAGCCCCCTACGACCCTATATGAGGATAAGTGGTAAAACATGGATGGATGGATATTTTAGCATTATTATCATCATTTCAACTTAAAAGGTCATTTTAAGAGCCTTACAGACAACAACAACAACATCAGTTCTATGTCGGGTTGGTCAGATTCACAGGTGTTCTGATTTATATTCTGATTGGGAGAAAGGAAATTCTGACATTAATGTGCAACTTGAATGCACCATGAACCTAAACACACATGCTGAGCTCCCAGTGTTGCTGCAATGACGTCCGTCGTCCCCCGTTCATAGTGACATCTGAGCGCATGGTTTACAGACACTTAAGTATCAGAATTTGGCAGCAAAAAATGATTAATTTTTGATACCCGATAGGATCGGAGCTTTTCTGTCACTACTACAAAAGTGTTGAAGTTCGGTGCCCAGCCCTAGTATTAATGGGTGTAATGCAGCCTCTTCACTGGTAACATTTGCACCAGCAGGGCCTGCAGAACTTCGGTCTGAGCAGCATTCTTGCCACCTACATGAGGGGTCTGGAGAGTGAAGGGGTGGAGTGGGGAGCTGAGCTGAGAGAGCTGCGCTTCCAGGCCGCCTGGAGGAACACACAGTGGGACTGTGAGCTGTCTGAGAGGTGAAGCTAAGATTAAAGATAATATGTATTTTTAATAAATAACATATACATTTATCCATACGTAGTGTATCATATCACAGATAGAAGAAGAAGAAGAGGAAGAATTCCTTTATTAATCCCTCAATGAGGGAAATTCAATTTTTTCACTCTGCTAGTGTATATATATATATATATATATATATATATATATATATATATTTTTCAGTTGCACATTACACACACAAGTCATGAAACAAACACAAGCACATGCATTAGAGGAGAGGTGTCAGAGTGAGGGGGCTGCCCCTTATCCAGGCGCCCCGAGCAGTAGGTACATAAGAGTGGTGAGGTCGTGTGGTGTTTCGTGTTCATATACTTTCTTTTCCTCCTAATCCAACATGTTGTTTCAGGAGTGACAAATCCAAACCTGGCTTCCATGAATCAGTGTTTTGTTCCCTGCAAGCGCTCAGGGACAAAGAGTTCTCCATATTTGATCAAACTCTGAAACAGGCCAGGTATGGGCAGTCATCTCATGATATATCAAGTTTTAGCTCCACTTCTTTGCTTGTGAAATTCATCTTTACTTCTATGTGTGTGTTTGTTTTCTCAGAGGAGCAGATGTGGAGGAGCTGTGCAGAGGCAGTCTGGAGGCGGTGTCCTCTCTGTACCCGACTCTGAGGAACCTGCAGAGCATCAGGGAGCTGGAGAGTGTTAAACAGCTCTTCTCCAGGTCATTTCAGCTGTCAACACACAGGAGCTGATGGAGAGTCTGTTGCTGTGATTATTAGAAACATTCCTAATAAGGTATTTGTTTTATGATCTTTTTACCCCAGGCCCTTCTCAGATTTGACTCTGAAGGAAGTGTGCCGACAGTGGCGGCAGCACACCCAGCTGCTCGCTGACAGTGACTTTGCGCTGGTGGAACCCATCCTGGCTGTCCGCTCGGTGGCCCAACATGCCCTGATGTCCAGGGTGGGAGACCCCGACAGCTCCCAGTACCTCAGCTCGGTGCTCACGGACCACCTCATGGAGCTCTGCCGGCTGGCTCGCAAGGCTGGAAACACACAGGTGGAACCTGAGCGTGTTTTATCTGTCTGTTCTTAGTTATTCTAACTACAAAGCACAAAGTACTCACAGTGTTGTGATCCCTGTCCAGCTGGCAGAGCGTGCAGTCTTCCAGATGAAGCAGCATGGTGGTGGAGGGTCCTGGCCGTTGTCCCCGGTGTTGTCATGGCAACTGGAGGAAGCTCAGGTGTTCTGGGCCAAGGGGGAGCAGGGATTGGCCCTGGGCCTGCTGAGACAGATGATACACAACCTGGAGGAGAAGGTCAGCTCTCATCATCTCTGTCTTATTAAAACCCTCACTGTAATTATGAATTATCCTTAAATGTTCTAATTATATGCACTGAACCTATTTTTCACAAATGCAACACCATAAAATTAGACAGTCACTGTCTTTGTCATCAGAATAATTAAGAGGTTTCTCTCTCTCTTTTTTTTTTTTTTTTTTTCTTGTTGTCCAGGTGGACTTGAATCCAGCTCTGGCCCCGGTCTACACTCAGTGCCTCAGGCTGTGTGGTAACTGGCTGGCTGAGACCTGCCTGGAAAGCCCTGGAGTCATACTGGAGAAGTATCTGGAGAGGGTAGGTCTGTGTGTTTTAATGGCTTTCTCAGGAAAACAGGAAAACAAAACCACTTTCAAACACTTCCTGGAAATCCCAGGAGATTTTTTTGTGCTTTGTCTCATGTTAATATGTGGGGAAAAAACAGGCAAACAGGAATTGAGAAGGTGTTAAAATATCTTTTTTTATCTCGATGAATCTCTGTAATATTCTGAACAACACACA
This sequence comes from Synanceia verrucosa, assembly GCA_029721515.1. Lineage (NCBI taxonomy): Eukaryota > Metazoa > Chordata > Actinopteri > Perciformes > Synanceiidae > Synanceia > Synanceia verrucosa. The sequence goes on from CM056559.1 coordinate 22,981,027, forward strand.
CAGCAGTCTTCCCGCAGAGAAATTAATAGGTTCACATAAACACACATTAATTATTTAAGTCTAGATGAAGACACACATATTAAACCTTTGCAAGTTTATAGTTTATGCCCTTGGGCTGCAGCAGATTCATACACACAAAATTTTTTTATTGATATGCCAATTAGGGGTGGGTATTGGCAAGGACTTCACGATATGATAGATATTGTGATACTTGAGTCACAATACGATGCGGGTTGTTATTAGGGCTGTCAATTTTTTTTTCCCATTTTATTTTTTATTTAATTTTTTATGTCAAGGTAATTGACTTGAAAAACTGAAAAGACTTTTTTGGGGGGAAAAAATCTGTATAAAGAAATTAAAAATCAGTATTATATGAGAAGAAAAAGTATTGCGATATCAATATTTTTTCCCACCCCTTATTCCAGTGTCTGTGTATTGCCACCTAGCTTACCTGTTTTATGTGTAGTGTTGACACCCTTGTATCTTTGTTGTCGCTGCTGATGCTTTGCTGTCACTGTTATTTGGCACTGGCCTCCTTTTATGAGACGAGCTGCAGATGTCTCTCCTGTTCTGTGCTGTTCAGGCCGTGGAGGTGATCAAGGAGGAATCAGGAGTTCAGGACTCCAGGCTGCAGAGTCAGCGGACTGAGGCCTTCCTGTCTCTGGCTCGCTTCTCTGACGCTCAGTACCAGAGCATCGACAAATACATGAAGTCCTCTGAGTTTGAGAACAAGCAGGCGCTGCTGGAGAAGGCTAAAGAAGAAGTGGACTTGATAAGGCAGCGTAAAGTGACGTCCAACAGGTCTGCGCTCTGTTAATTACTGGTTTTTGTTTAAATCGCAGTAGATGGCTAAATCTTCCTCTGACTGTGCAGGTACACGATAAAGGTGCAGAAAGAGCTGGAGCTGGATGAGAAAGCCCTGTCCAACCTGCAGGCAGACAAACAGCGTTTCCTGTGTAAGGCTGTGGAGAATTACATCCAGTGTCTGGAGCAAGGTGAGGAGCATGACACCTGGGTGTTTCGCCTGGCTTCCCTCTGGCTGGAGAACGCCAACGTCAGGGCAGTGAACAACATGATGAAGGTTAGTAAAACACACCTGAATTTCTCTGCTTTTTGACTTTTGGGATTAAACCGTAAAATGGAAACTCAGTGCTTTAAATGTCTCTTATATTGTGTTGCAGAAAGGGGTGAAGCAGATCCCTTCCTACAAGTTTCTGCCTCTCATGTATCAACTGGCTGCTCGCATGGGAACCAAGATGGCAGCCGGCATCACAGAGGATGTGGGCTTCCATGATGTCCTTGTCGACGTAATGCAACACTTTCACAGTCATTGTTCTCAGTGATGTAAATCAGTAGAGCTGGGTATCACCAAGTACCAAATATCAAAATATATTTCCATGTCGATATGTTTTCTCACCCCTGTGAATCAGTCTGTCCAGTGTTCCCAAAATCACAACATTGTTGCTTGATACAGATAATTACTTACGTAATGGACTGCTGCTTACGTTATTTTCTGTTGTTGTGTTCACAGTTGATCTGCAGAGCGTCGCTGGAGCATCCTCACCACACACTCTTCATCATCCTCGCCCTGGTGAACGCCAACAAAGATGAAAAATTTTGCAAGACCCGTCAGTTTAGAGGCGCTCCACAGCAGCCGTCACCGTTTGACCTGGTGGGACTGTCGCTGTGTAATACTCCATTTCATGTGAAAATACATGCTACCCGTAATGTTTTTACAAGTGAAGTTTTTCTCATGCAGGAGCGCTCAGATGTGGCCCAGAAGATCATCACTGCAATCAGGAAGAAGAGAGGGGAGATGATCCGAGGGATCGAGCGTCTGTGCGATGCCTACATCACGCTGGCTTATATGGATGTCAACAAACACAAGACAGTGAAGAGTGAGTCAACAGAGAGCACAGTGACATAAACAAACTCACCTCAGGGACTTGAGGGATTTCCGTTCTTAAAGTGTCGAGTCATTCTAACATTTATCCTGATGGTGCAGTTAGTTTGAATCTCCGTTTGATTGGAGAGAAATGGACGAAAAAGAGTGTTTATTATATGTCTAGCTGCTGAGTCATCCTTTGTGTCCTTGTTTCATTATAGAGGCTATTCCCATCCCTGCTGATCAGCCCATCGTGCAGATCAAACACCTGGATGAGGTTTCCATCCCAACAATGGAAATAAAGGTTAAAAAAAAATGATGCAGTTCCTGGAGACACAGAAGTGTTTATGAATGCAAGGGAGTTATTTGGATGGAGTGATATTATACTTTAGAATAATGTTTAAATCTATGTACTATAGATAGATTCACAAGGAATGAAAAATGGCATTGAATACTCAAGAAAATATACAAATGTGATAAAATAGATTTTAAGCATTGTTGTTAATAAATGACTTACATGTACATTGAAAGCACTGAGGACCATATCTACTAACAAATGCAGTGAGCGAGATAACGAGACTTGTATGTGTACATAGGTTGATCCCTCTGGTTGCTATGACAACCTGGTGACCGTCAGATCCTTCATGCCCCAGTATCACCTGGCCGGAGGAGTCAACCTGCCCAAGATCATCGACTGTGTCGGCTCTGACGGCAAGAGCAGGAGACAGCTGGTCAAGGTGAGCGGTCGATGTGGGATAGATCCAGAGTCTGCAGTAGGTGACAATCAGCATGGCCTCAGTTTGGAGAACTGAAGAAAGGCTCAACAAACAAAAAAAATCAATGTTGGTGCAGTGAACTGAATATAAAATACAGTAATAACACAAACTAACCAAAGCAGCAGATTAGCAGGAAAAATGTTTTTTAATCATGTTTTTTTCTCTCCAATGGAGTCTGGTTCCCCGTCCTGGAGGGCAAGATAAACCAGTCAAAATAATCTAAATAAAGCAAACACTTAAGCTGATGGAGAGTATTTTAGGTGAGCCTTCAAAATAAAATATGTTTTGCTGCCAGCCGGTCGAGAGCAGTCCAAGTAATAAACTGACCTTGGATCAGTACCTCATACAAACCCAAACTATCCGTATTAAGTATGAGAAGTGTATGGCTTTGATTTCCTGTGATAAGTGAGGTTGAATTTGTCACAAACATGTGCAAAGAATTTTTTTTCTCTATGTATATTTATGTTTTCTGACTATATGACCGTGCTTTCTTTGAAGCTGAAGCTGCTTTCATGTGTGATTAAAGTCCGACCAATCCTGACGGGGAACCTGCTCACTTTTAACTTCAGTTCTTTTCCTTTTCACTTTCAGTAATGATTAATCTTGTTTTTGTATCGGGACAAAAGCAAAGTTTTGTGCCTTTGTAATGAGGACATTCTTCAGCAGACAGCATGTTTGTGTTTGCAGGAACACTTACAGCCACTTAAAGGCTAATAATTCACCTTTTAGACACTTTGAGAGTTGACTTGGGTGAATTCTCATTCAGTGTGATTTTGTTCCTTCTATTTTATGCCACATTGAGAGAAAATTGTAATGTTTATGCAGTTTATTTAACCATAAAGTCTTGTCTCATAAGAAGACTGCTACATCCGCTGTGTTTAAAATTAAAATGAGGAAAAAAGCAATTCCTTTGTAGAAAACAATTAAAAAAAAAGACTTAAAACTAGCTTCTCTTAATGCTGTGGTTCGCCAAATGTTCTCCCGTGACCTTTGCCCTCTCGATGTGAACAGGGTCAGGACGACATGAGGCAGGATGCGGTGATGCAGCAGGTCTTCAGCATGTGCTCCATGCTGCTGCAGCGCAACACCGACACTCGTAAGAGGAAGCTCAACATCAGACGATACAAGGTTACGCACATTATTTAATGTTTTTTTTCTCATCTGATCTTATAACCTTTTCTTCTAAATTCAAAGACAATAATAAATCAGGACTATTCTGTTGCATCTTAATTTTTGGACTTTGGACCAAAACTTGTAATTCCATTTATTTTCTTAAAGAAAGCGTCATCTTCTTCCTGTGTGTTTCATCCCAGGTGGTGCCCTTCTCTCAGCGTAGCGGTGTGTTGGAGTGGTGTGCCGGCACGGTGCCTATTGGCGAGTTTCTGGTGAATCCCAGTAAAGGAGCCCACAAACGCTTCAGACCGCAGGACTGGACCAGTATGGCCTGCCGCAGGAGGATGATGGTACGACTCCAGCCCAGTCAGCACCCTCGACACAGTCATGCTTCATTACTGAGGGTTTAGTTTCTATTAAACCACATGGTCCTGAGTCTGTATTTGAACTGGTTTCTGTGCAACTGCAGGAGGCTCAGACGCTGGCGTTTGACGAGAAGCTCCAGGCCTACAACGAGGTGTGCAAGAACTTCAGACCGGTCTTCAGGTATTTCTGCATGGAACGATTCCTGGACCCCGCGGTGTGGATGGAGAAACGGCTGGCTTACACTCGCAGTGTGGCCACCTCTTCTATAGGTACAGATTTCCCTTCGGGCCATGTTAACTCTTTGAGTGCTAGCTGTTTTGTAAAACAGGAAGCTCCTTGTGCCAGCGTTTTTGCCATTTTATTCCAAGACCCACAGAATATTTTGTATTATATCTCTGAAAACACTGAATATCTCAAATGAAAGGAAAGACTCTCTATTTCATCATGAAAAAAATGTTTGTTTTTACCTTGTTCCAGTCTTGTTTTTTCAGAGGTAGAGTAGAGGACACTTTCACCAAAATCACCACTTTTTGTCCAGATTCTGTTTTGCTCTCTAATCTCCACTTCCTGCTTTGATCTCTGTGGTGTCTACCGTCTCTTTATGGTCTGACTACATCTCCCAGAAGCCCCAATATTACTCACAGGCTGTGGGAGTCCGTGTTTGGCGACCCTCTGCCGAAAATAAATTTTGAAGGCGAAATTCATCAGTGGTACTCAAAGAGTCAATCGGGCTGTCAGAGCAGATTGGGGCAAAATAATCAACATATTCTAGAAACCAATACAAATATGAACCTGAACATGAGCATGTCTCCTTTAAAGTACAGTATTATACGTTTTGAAACATAGCCGTAGATGATTGCAGTTTAACCACAGATGAGCCGTTGACATCCTCTGCAGAAGTAACTATTTTCACTTCAGCCAACGTTTCTGTTCTGTCGCTTGCAGTCGGCTACATCGTCGGCCTCGGTGACAGACACATCCAGAATATTCTGGTGGATGAGCAGACTGCTGAACTGGTGCACATTGATTTAGGTAAAGTTCATCTCCTTAGTTTTCTACATGTAAACACAGAAAGTTTACTTTTCATTCAGAAAAGGCGAGGCTGTGTAAACAACTGCTGACTGTGGAAGCAGTGTTGTGTAACTTTGCAGCAGATCTATTCTACATCCAGACCCAGGTACATTTTTATATGTTAGTTAATTATAGGATGTAATATTATGTGGATTTTTACTACAAAGTGTAGAGCACCTTTTAACGCTTTAAAGCGCTAAGTTGAAAGATTGCGATATTGTGAATGCATGATGGGAAGCTCATCTGTCTCTTTTCATCGCTGCTGGTGTTCAGGTGTGGCCTTTGAACAGGGGAAGATCCTCCCCACCCCAGAGACGGTCCCCTTCAGACTGTCCAGAGACATTGTGGACGGCATGGGCATCACTGGAGTGGAGGGAGTTTTCAGGAGGTGAGGAGGACAAATTAGATATGCATAACTGAGGACTAATGGAAAGTCAAGTCTGAGAATGTTTTCTTTTGACGTCGTTAAACTTTTAGCCCATTAACCACAAAGAAAAAGCATAATTAATGACTGCTAAGTGCATTCTCAGCATTGTTAGGTCTCAAAACATACCATACTGGCTTCCTACCTTCCAGTCAACCATCGTCACCGCAGTGTAAAATATCATAAAATACCATTTTTAACTCATTGAGTGCCAGCTGTTTTATAAAACAGAAAGTGCCTTGTGCCAGTGTTTTTGCTGGAACAAGGAATATTTATATTGAGTCATATTTTAAGACCCACAGAATATTTTGTACTATGACTCTGAAATGAAAGAAGAAACTCTCTATTTCATCATGAACAGAAGTTTGTTTTTACCTTGTTCCATTCTTGATTTATCAGAGGTAGAGTAGAGGCCGCTTTCACCAAAATCACCACTATTTGTCCAGGTTTTGTTTTGCTCTCTAATCTCGATCATCTCCACTTCCTGTTTTGATCTCTGCGGTGTATACTGTCTCTTTATGCTCCGACTACAAATCCCAGAAGTCCCAACATTACTCAGAGGCTGTGTGAGAGCACTTTTTTTGTGCCTGCTTGTCACTCAAGCGGTGGATTTTAAATGACGTTTAGATACATATAGTTAAATCAGTGTGTTCTGTGGTGCGTTCACTGACGCTCTGACAAATGAAGAAGTGGATTGAACTTCACCTGTTTTCTCTGGTCAGATGTTGTGAGAAGACGATGGAGGTGATGAGGAGCTCTCAAGAAGCGCTGCTGACTATCGTAGAGGTAAAAACACACAAACACTCTTCATTCACTGGCACGTCTTTAACCTTGTGTTAAGACTTGTCTGTTTGAATGTGCTGTTCAGGTGCTGCTGTATGACCCTTTGTTCGACTGGACCATGAACCCGCTGAAGGCCTTCTACCTGCAGCACGACGAACAGCAGGAGCTCAACCCAACGCTCGGCTCCACCATGGGAGGAGATGACATGGACAACCACCGTAAATCCAGGTGCTGCAGTGGATTGATTACAAGATGAGAGACATTTCAGTGGTGTTGTAGTTCTGGTTTCATCCCGTTAAAGCTCTGCCTCATCACCTGATATCTTCTTCCTGCAGTGACAGTCAGAGCTTCAATAAAGTGGCGGAGCGGGTGCTGCTGAGGCTGCAGGAGAAGCTGAAGGGGGTGGAGGAGGGCACGGTGCTCAGCGTTGGAGGGCAGGTCAACCTACTCATCCAACAATCCATGGACCCCAAAAACCTCAGCAGGCTCTTCCATGGGTGGCAGGCCTGGGTGTAGAGCTGAAACAAGGTGCACTCATGCTTTTTAAGGCCCTGCTTCAGGTGGAAAGTGCCCTTGAAGTTCTTAAATACCTGGATAGCATCAGATAAGGAAATAAAAGTGGACAGACTCTGTTCAGATGAGCTTCAGAACATAAACCGTTCCTTTATTTCTCAGTTTGACCCTCTCCAATATTCTCCAAATTATTTTAGACTTACATAACTTGACCATTTGGCAGATTGCATGCAATAATTCTTGTTAAACAAACCATCAGATCATTTTTCTGCTGCAAAATCCTGAAGGAAATTCAAAAAAGACCAATAAACTGATGTGCTGACAGCGAAGTGTCCGGCATGTGTCTGTAAAGTAATGTTGTTCCTGTGTTTTACCCTGTGCCATGTGAATGTTTTCATACAGCTGGACTGTTGTATGAAGTGAAGTTTTGCCTTATAAATGTATGATTTTCCTTTCATTTCATCTGTTCACTTCTTTTACTATTAAATAAGTCAGTATTATGTTATGCTGTAAAGCTTACAGAGTATCTCTGGGCATTCAGGAATGTATGATATGTGTACAGTCCAACAGCAATTTTATTCTACTTTTTATTCCTGCATGTTCTGTAAAAAAATGCCCTTTGGCATGATCTCTTTGTCGTTAAATAAAAATAAATTAAACAGCAGTAAAATATATAATTGTTGTTGTTCTAATTGTCTCAGTTAATTAGCTCTAGATGGCTGTTTATTCATTATTTACATGTGTAACTGCTTGTCCTGTCAATCATTGACTCCAGTATTGAAGCTTGTGGTGTTTGCCTGCATGCAGTTCATGTCGTGTGGTACCTTTCCACTGATGTTTACTGTGCTGCTTGTGAAACTTTAAACCGATGCCAGTGAAGTGTGAGGAGTGGCCACTCTTTGTTTCATCAGTCTCAGAGAGGAGATGTTAAAGATCTGACTTTTATCTTTCCAGGCAAACTTCTCTTAGAGCTGCATTCCCTCTAGACGTGGACATTTATATTGACCTGATTTATTTGATGATTTCATTTTCCCAGGATTACATTTTATACCTTTCAATATATTGTTGACTAAACAGGAAATGATCACCAATCAGGTAAGATTGAATGAAAGTCATATTCATACTGTAACAATGATGTTTATGAATGTGAGTAAAGTGCATGCTTCTGTATTTGAAATGCTGGATAATCTCACCTGTACATTTACGTTTGAGGCATTTTCCTTGTTAAATGGCCACCAGTTGAAGCAGTGAAAGCTTTTCCCTCATCACTCCTGTTTATGACAGTATCTGGACTCAGGACGTCGTCCTCCCAGCCGAGCAGATGTGAAGCCTCAGTATGTGCATCATCTGGCCCCGAAACCTCCACCTGAGATCAGCCAGTCCAGCCCCAAACACAAAGGTAGGCCAGTCTCCTGTTCAACACTGCAAGTGATGTTCATGTAACTGTTAAAACAGGAACGGTGAGCAGCTTTGAATGGGATTAGATTTAATTAAATACCATCAAAACATTATGTAACACCATGACATTCTATTTCCATGTTTACCATACATGTACCAGATGTAAAATAGAAACCATTTGGATGTTAGTCAAGATGTATATACTGTATATATCTGTGTATACATATATATGTAATAGTCGAAATATATATATATATATATATATATATATATATATATATATATATAAATATAATATATATAACTATATATATAAATATATATATATATATATATATATACAATTTTTTCCATGACTGTATATATATATATATATATATATATATACAGTCATGGAAAAAATTATTAGACCACCCTTGTTTTCTTCAATTTCTTGTTCATTCTAATATCTGGTACCACTAAACGTATAATACAATGAACACAACAAAAAATGCAGCTGGTCACATAATACTTTATGTCCTATTTGACATTCTTAAGCTTAATTGATTCCCAGGGTATATAAGAGGCCATTTCATGTCACAAGCAGCACTGCACATGCAAAGGCCTAGAGTGGTTTCCTGCTTACATTCAAGCCGTAGCACAACTCAGAAGTTGTCAGCTCTCACATAATGCCTAAAACAAAAGAATTATGTGAAGCAACAAAGGCAGCCATCTTGGCACTGCTGGAAATTGGCATGAGTGAGAGACAGGTAGCGAAAAACTGAAGATCTCCACGACCGCCGTTATTTCCAACAAAAAAAAAAAACAAGCTGAACATGGCACTACCAAATTGCTACCTGGCCGTGGCAGGAAAGCGTCTTTCTACCCCACGAGATGACCGTGCACTCATCCGTTCCTGTGTCAGGAATCGTCGTCAGACCTCCAGGGACCTTAAAAATGAGTGGGCACTGTCGAGAAATGTGACTTGCTCGGCAAGGACAGTTCGAAACCGACTTGTTGAAGCTGGTTTGAAGCCACACAGAGCACGCAAGAAGCCCTTCATCAATGAAAGGCAGAGGAAGGCCCGGTTACTCTTTGCTCGAGACCACAAGGATTGGACTGTTGATGATTGGGCTAAGGTTCTCTTCAGTGATGAATCCAATTTTGAATTGATGCCCACTCCAGCCAACTTACTGGTTAGGAGGAAGCCTGGAGAAGCTTACAACCCAGACTGTCTTGCCCCTACAGTAAAACATGGGGGTGGATCAGTCATGATCTGTTTCAGTCTGAGTGGAACAGGGCAAATGCAATTGTGTGAAGGCCGAATGAACCAGGTCAAGTACAGGACTACCCTTGAAAACAGTCTTCTTCCATCAGCTGGAAAACTCGAAACTCGAATGACTGGATTTTCCAACAAGACAATGCCCCTTGCCACACGGCAAGGTCAGTTAAAGCCTGGATGGAGAACCACAACATTCGCACCATGGCTTGGCCTGCTCAATCACCAGATCTTAATCCAATTGAAAACCTGTGGAAAATGATCAAACTCAAAATGGAGAACCACAAGCCCAAAAACAAAGAAAATTTGTTTGAATTTGTCCAACAGGAATGGGCTGCTGTGACAGCAGAACAATGTCAGAAGCTGGTGGAGAGCATGCCAAGACGCATGGCTGCAGTCATCAAAAACAATGGTTATGCAATCAAGTATTAACTCTTGTGTGTATCATGTGTTTAAAGCAAACAGAAAAGAAAACATGGAATGCTTAAAAGTAGTGTTTTTGGCGGTACAATGCCATAGCTATTGATGTAAGAATTTAAGTAATTTTGGTTATTATCAAGAAAACCATGGAAAATGAATAATCCTTAGTTCTTAAATTAAACTCTCATGAGCTATTTTTGTTGTTATCATTATAATTGTCCAAACAAATGTACCTTTAGTTGAGCCAGGCATTAAAATTAACAAGAAATTGAAGAAAACAAGGGTGGTCTAATAATTTTTTCCATGACTGTATGTATATGTGCATATACATACGTGTGTATGTGTATACACTGTATATATACATATAAATATTTGTATGTATGTGTGTATATGTATACATATATATATTCATGCACATGTAATGTATGTGCATAGGTGTATGTATTGTATACCTATACATATATATGTATGCACACATGCATATAGTTAGATATATACTGTGTACATATTTATGTAAATATTAGCCTCACTTAACAATCATATATTATTTTATATATGTATACATAATATATGTTTATGTATATATTCATGTAAATGTCGCCTCATACAACAATCATAAAATTTTTATATATGTGTGTATGTATGTATATATATATATATATATATATATATATATATATATATATATATATATATATATATATATATGTATACTGTATATATATGTGTGTGTGTGTGTGTTTATATGTGATAGAGATGTTTTCACATAATAGAGGAACCTGGCTGAAAAGGTGCATTTATTGAACACATTAAGAACTGCTCGTGTGTCGTCCTGTCAGGTGTGAAGCAGAGGTGTGTTAAGTTCACTGTGGCTGCTGTCATCTGCCTGCTGCTCCTCCTGCTGCTGGCTGGAATCCTCCTGGCTTATTACTGTGAGTGCAGGATTTATCCCCACTGTGTCCATCGTACTATCATAACTATCATAACTCTTCCACCATCTCAACCTTCCTGTGAACTGAATCCTGTGTCCTGTCGCCCCAGTCTCCTCGTCCTGTGTGCACGGGATGCAGTGTGGTGATGGGAGCTGTGTTTGGGAGTCCCAGTGGTGTGACGGAGTGACGGACTGTCCTGCAGGCCAGGATGAAGCAAACTGTGGTAATTCAGCTCCTCCAGGAAAAAAACACACCTGGACGTCCTGCAGTCTGTGCGCTCACTCTTAATTTCAGAAAACACAGTCTGCACATTGTTTAGTCTGCATTTTCACACACTGCTGTCTTGTAATTCCACATAATTTAAATTGTTTTTGGTGTTAGTTGAATGTGGAATGTGATAATAGTTTCAACGATTGTTGAGTTTTATATTTTCCACTTACATTTTTCATGCAAATGTTTTCTATATTTCTTTGTATTTCTTTTATGTTTCTATATTTTATATTTTGTTGTTTTAAATGTTGCTTTCTTTTGCACTGGACAGGTCTGCATTCCACTATACTCCTGAACAATGACAATAAAAGGATTCTGATTAAGAGATAGACTACTTAAGATTTACTTTTTACCTGCATTTAAAGCATCAAACCGTACTTCAGATTGTCATTGTTGTTAACGGTCAGTTATCTTGTGTTCAGTGAGGCTGCATGGCTCCAGTTTCCTGCTCCAGATCTACTGGACTCAGAGTAAAAGCTGGAGGAGTGTTTGTTCTCAGGGCTGGACCGACCAGCAGGGCAGATCAAGCTGCCAGCATGTTGGATTCAGCAGGTAAAGATGCTCCTGTGTTTCACTCTCTGTAGTCTTGACATGTGGACGGTTTGTGTCTTTAAATGAGGTCGTGTCTTTTCCATCATGTGGTTTGTCAGGGGGACGTATTTTAAATCAGGCCAACAGAGGACTGACTCTGATGATGGATTCTTGAAAGTGAAGTCTGACTTCAGCCCTGAGGCGTCCATACTGCAGCAGCTGGTGCTCAGGTTAGTGAACTGGTGGACGTAAACCAGTTAAAAACTGAATCAACATGGACATATTTACACCTCAAATGTCCCCTTTTGTTGGCTGTCTGCAGCGATACCTGTCCCAACAACAGTGCAGTGACGCTGCGTTGCACTGGTATGTTAATATTTTTTATAATTTGACTTAAGTGCTGCAGCTGAGGATTTTTGATCCATATTATAAACTGATTTTGTAGCTTGCTGCCCTCTTCAGATATTTCCAGGTTTAACACATTTCTTTTCATTCAGGACACTGTTCTCTGTTTTAGTTGAATCAACAAAAGACATGGCTTCAGACCATAATCTTTAGCAGTGAAATGCGACCTGTCTGACAGCAGCTTTGTCCTCAGATTGTGGGAGAGGGCTGAACTCCAGCAGGTCCTCTGGGGGCCAGCTGGCCTCTAGGGGGTCCTGGCCCTGGCAGGTCAGCCTGCAGGTTTCGGGCTCCCACCGTTGTGGAGGGGCCGCCATCTCCCCCTACTGGGTAGTGTCTGCGGCCCACTGTGTGGCTGGGTGAGGCCTGCTTGTCCATCACACATCTTAGACCAGTGGTGGCGGTCTGATCCGGATCGAATCAACCCTGTGCTGTCTCCCTGCAGGGCCTCCAGTCCTACAGACTGGGCAGTGTATGCTGGGATAGTGGATCCATTAGGCACTCTGTTTAACCCTGCTTACCCTGTGAGCAGCATCATAGCCCATGAAGGCTTCGACCGTGTCACTCGCAGGAATGACATCGCTCTCATGAAGCTCTCTAAACCTCTGGACGCCACAGGTGATGAACGGCACATTTTCATACCCAGGGATGGAAAAACAATGCTGTCATTTATCAGATTAATAGAGCCTCACTCAGCCCATTTTTTTCTTGGACTAAAATCTCTTTGAGAGCAAGAAAACATAACAAAGGTTCAACTGTCATATACAATGCATATAATGCAATAAATTTGACCTTTATGATGGTTATAATGTTCATTTATCTACTGAATATGTTTTAGAGAGGTGCTGATTCAACTGTGATCATGTTGGATGATGTAGTTATGCAGGTGAGTGTTTCTGTTATTTTGGCCACCCTATTAGTATATGAGGGTAGGTTAAATAACAGAAACTCCTCTCTTTATAATGTAATTCAGCTCAACAGCACCTCAAACTGCAGCCTCTAAAACTACAACATATTTTTCCGATAACTTCAACAGAATCTGAACATTTTCATCACCATGCAAGTAGCATTTATTACATTTCTTAACTGTTATGACACACTGCGTTAGTTTTAGCTGTGCACGCCTAATAAAGTGATGACTCAGAATGGTTCAGAAAGCACTTTTACGGCTCAGCACAATGACACTTTTCACTTTTCTTTAGCTTCCAGTGAGATCGGACCGGTGTGCCTCCCAAATGTTGGTGTGACCCTCAGAGGTCCTCAGGAGGGCTGGATAACATGGTTCAGACACACAGTGAATGGAGGTGAGGCAGCTATGGTTGCAATATATACGAAAGAGGAAAAATATTGAATCCAATTTACAAACATTTCCTTTTGAAGTAATTAAAGTTAGAAGTTCACTGCCATCTGCTGTGAGTGTGACCTGCCACTAGATGGCACCAAAGTCTGGAAAGTTAAAAGTGACACCACTAAAGTCAAGAAATATGCTGATGTTTCATATATTCCACTCAAACTTTTACTTAAAGTAAAAATATGCTGAGTACAAAAGTAGATTTACTCATTGTGCAGAATGATCCTTTTCAGATTAATGTAACTTTAAGGTAACTTTAAGGTACTCACAATAGAAAGAAATAGAGATGAAGGACTATGAATGTCACGTGCTGTATTTTCTTAATTTTTTTCTCCGTAACTGTGTTTTGTTTCTTGATTTTCTCTACGTTTTACTTTATTCATTGACATTATTTACTAATACTGATAGTATTTTGTATTGTGCTTTGTCAGTCTGTCATGTGTTTTGAGTTACTTATGGGGTCTGACAGGAAAATTTATGGTGGTCAGAAAAATGGGATAAGGAGTATACAAGTTAGACTTCATCCTGCTCCTTTTCAAATGTTTTATTTCTCTGAGTAATTCTTTTGTTGTTTGTTTTTTAATGTTGTTTTTGAAATAAATAAAAAATAATGTACAGTACATAATATTATTTGTTCAGAATCATTGATGCATTATGTGTACAGTGCATCACTTAAGGTAGAGATGAGGATCATTTTAAGGATTTAACAGGATCAATAAATTCTTGAATTATGTTTTTTTATTCTTAACCTGATTCTACAAAGTCAATATTATTAAATAAGGTACTCCCAAATTACATTTATTTATTAACTTTCCACCAGTGCCATACACAACATATATGATGTTTAAATGAATGTGTTATTTTGACAGAGTCGGGCTCCCCTCACCTGATGGACGCTCAGGTGTCGTTCATAGATGCTGCAGAGTGTAACAGCTCCACGGTTTACAATGGCAGGATATCACAGGACATGTTGTGTGCCGGAGAGACAGAGGCAGCAGCCGACATGTGCCACGTAAGACAAAGCACAGTGTCGTTCATATGATGAAACCGACATGAATAAAGTTATTCATTTTCACTCACGAGCTGCATGCATTCTTTAAATAGAGACAAATGTGGACTCAAAGAAATCAGCATGCACGCAAGCAGCAACAGAAAACCCTTTATAGTGAGACATTTTCTGGTACAATGAAGTTTTTTCTCTTGCACTAAACAGGCTAGTCCTGCTCACTAGTCAAAGCATTTTCACGCTCTTATATAACTCGCTTTGAGGCGTGCTCAAACAGGACTTCATTATGTTCTGTACATGGTCACAGCTTTAGATAAACAGTTCTACTCTGTGGCTTATAACAAACCACTCACACAGTCAATTCAAATATATATTTATATAGATATATATCTGCAGCTAGAGCACTGAGGTGGCAGCTGACCATGATGTCACGTCTTATTTATGGGCCTTAGAAAGCCTTGAAAGACCCTACATGCTTCATAAACTGAATGAATAGCACATATGGTGTTTGGGAGACATTGGGATCATTGTGTGGGAATCTTGAAGTGTTGAATGCGTCTTCTGGAGTGTGTGGTTAATAAATGAACTCTTTCTCAGACTGATAGTGGCGGCCCGCTGGTGTCCCTGAAGGATGGAGTATGGTGGCTCGTTGGGGACAGAATTTGGGGCGAACACTGCACTGGGCAGAACAAACCAGGTGTTTATGGCAACGTCACCTATTTTCTGGACTGGATCTACCATCAGATGAGGGTAAAAACCAGAGAAAGATTGGACTTTTTCATTTGTACTGTTTGATTTAATCAGCTTGGAGTGCCGGATGCAATAAGTAATAAGGCCTAAGGTTTATCTGTCTGCTGATCCATGCACTGTTTACTGATGCTGGATGGAAAGTTAATACATCTCTAATAGTGTCGTTTGTGATTCATCAGTTATTCCATTTAACAAAATTTCTTCACAGAAGCATCGAGATGACTGATGACCGGACCGAAGATGAGCCATCTGAGATGTTTGTGATTATTTTCTACATTTTATTTCAGTGAATCACCAATATCTGTATCAGTTGCATAACTTATGTCTCACATGATATTACTGTTCTTTATTCATAGTTTCAGTGCTCTGGTACTGCTCTCAGTCACGTGAGAAGCTCCAATGAACAACATTTTGTTGTTAAAAATGTTATTTTTGTATATTTCAGTGAAATATTTAAAGTCTTTTATTTTATCTAGTCTGTGAACAAATATTTAATTTAATGAATAGTGATATTTGAGATGCTGTGTCACATCAGGCTGACTGTTCTGATTACATTTTTTACATAAATACAACTTTATTCATTTAAAATGATTCAAGTCTTTCATTTGGTCACAAGATCTTTTATTAACAGCACAATTTTTCAACAATTTTTGGCACAGAAAACAAACACACTTGTAAATAACTGAACATTCAAAGATTCAACTGTACCTTCACTTTGACGCTTCGTCACTGATACTCTGATCTGAACCAACCAGCACATTTTATTTCACATTGTGAGACACAGCTTCATGTACTGTAGCTTTGACTTTCACATAGGAAGACACTGACATGGTGATTGTGAACCTTTTATTGCAAACAGCTTTGCAGGAACTCGTCCACAGAAGGAGCGTGTCGGCTTCAAAAATCATTTGGCTTCTAATTTATTGTTTGTGCAGCATCAATAACTAGTGACTAAAATGCAACAATTTGTAATCAGGATAATAATAATACAATCATTCAAAGAGATTTAAATATAGATGCATACAGAATTAGTAAAATGACATTAATAAAACAGGTCAATAATTGATCTTCAGCTTTATATTACACATTTGACTTCAGAAACAAAGTGCAATTAGCAGAGGAAGTCTGCAACTGCTGATACCGTGGATCAGTTTGTATACGCAGTGAGACTAAAAGGCACTTCAGGCACCGTAAACGTGTAATATTCTTCCTATACCAGTGATACTTTGAGCAGCTTTTCCCCTAAACTTTAACAAAATTCTTCAAACTAAAAGAAGGAACAAGAAGCACTCCTTCAGAGATCACAGACTGTGAAATATGTTTGATAAAGTTGGACTGCAAAGGCACGTTGTTATTTAGAGATTAATAATAGTTTTCCTGGAAAAAAAAAATCAGTAACTTTGTTCAGGAATGCACCGGTGGGTGTTACTGTGTCCTGTGATTGTCTGCAAGCAAGAAACTCCACCATCAGCTTTTATCATCCTGCTGGTGTGATGCTCACTGTGCGTCAGGAGTTTAATTTGTGATAAAGTGTTTCATACTTTGGTTCACCCTTTAACCCGGCCAGTAGCGCAGTGGATGATTGCTCGTGCCGTAAGCCTGGGGAACCTGGGTTCGACTCCCTCCCAGTCCCGGCTACCAAAATGGGCGAGGGTTACGGCATCTGGTGTGGGGGAAAACAAAAAAAAATACCTACTGCCAAGTCTACCGACCCTAGAAGGGAGCAGCCAGAAAGGACAACACACACTTTGGTTCACCCTTTAGGCTGTGTTAGTGATGCAGTCCTACATTTCCCAGAATACCTAAAGAGAATAAACCTGGACTTGAGTTGTGCTCTGTCGTCCAGCATACAAGTCTTTCCAGCTGAGAAAAAGTATTAAAAACTGTAGCTACACGACGTCATGTACTTTTAGCGCTACAGTCAGTGGAGACATGGCATCTGTTCTTCTGTCTCCATGCTGGATGTCTTCCTCTGTGTCACAGTGACATGGTTTGACCATGAGTGAGTAAAAAAAAAAAAAAAAAGAAATTCACCACCACCCAGCTTTCGTTTGGAAGAATTTCCCCGTCAAGAGGAAGTTGACCTGTCTGTGTTTGATGAATGCAGTCTAGAGTCGGTCAGGCGTTCAGAGGCGAGTGCCGCCGGCGTCTCCACCACTGTGAATGAGCTCTGCTCGCTGTTGCCCTGCCCGCTCACCCCGTCCGCCAGTCCGTTTCCTCTCAGTCACTTGATGCGGTGGCGAACCAGAGAGGACTCGTCGGTTATCTCCCCGGAGCGGTTTCCGCGTCGGCAGGGCAGGACCAGCAGGAGCAACAGGATGATGAGGATCAGTGCGCAGGCCGCCATCAGAGTGTAGGAGATCACCCACAGGAGAGGCTCCTTCAGTGGGCCCCCAGAGCAGTTGGCCGCCACGTCTGTGGCCGAGAAAGGCCCTGCGATCTCTGAAAGAGCAACGCCGCCGCTCACTGCAGAGAAAAAATATTAAATATTATAGATCTTGAAAATCTGCACCAGTTAATATCAACAGATAATCCCCAAAAAAACCCTAAATGATCATGATCTTTCAAAAAAGAATTTAGTTTTATTTATTCAGCACTAAATAAAACATATCACAAACACATTCATTCATATATTTTCATTTCAAACCACTGCTCAGTGAAAGCTGACGAGTTGACTCGTGTTGTCTTAGACTCTTACTGTCTGAGCAGCTTCACTGAAGTAATTCAAGTTTAGCTGCTTTACTTGGATGTGGCTCATTAATGGTTGATGATGAGAATAGTTCTCTGTCTAGATTTTTACCAAAAATGAGAGCAACGCCCCCCCTGTCACAAGCCTGCATCCTAAACCTTCAGCCTCTTTGCTTAACTCTGAACAAAGGTGATCTTTGTACTTTAAGATGGGAGAGAGAAGCCTTACCCTAGCGCATGTTTACACAGAACTACAGGAGAGTAACACTCTTTAATGTTTAACCTTTGCTGTTAAGGTCATGATGAACAGGATTTTCTCTGGGTTTTGGTGTTAGCAGTTATCAAGACAGTTTATGCACTTCTGCACTGTGATTTTTCTTTCTTTGTTAAAAATATAATACCTTCAGCAATATCATCAACAACAGTGTGTGAGATGTTTAGTGGTGTGGAGGCAGATTACTGTAGGAGCAACAGAATCAGACAGTGATTGGCAGCTAGGGCTATCGTTCAAAATGTACTGATATAATGCAAATTTTGATACCGGTTCCAAAATACCTCAATAAGTTATTTTTGTATAATTTGGTCTTTATCATGGTAGACATACTAGACAATAGTCTGATGACGATCAAGAGGCACAAGCTGCTACAAGTTCCTCTTTAGGACCCTGGGGAGTGAGAGTTTGCCTTATGGTGTGTTCACTGGAAGTCAGAACTTGGAGCTCTGATCACTGTAACCTCAAAGTTTAGTTCTCCCAGCTCTTCCAGCCTTACAGACATACAACAAAACACCTAGCTACTGTTTACGTCAGCAGCAGATAGCATGAATTCTATGTCAGGTTGGTGACATTCATGGGGGTTCTGAATGAAATTCTGACGTTCATGTACAACTTGAACGCACCATGAAGCTTAACGCACACAGCCAGGCTCCCAATACTGCCGCAATGACATTAATGCTCTGTTTTACCGGCAATGTTTGTCTCCTTATGCTGGAAAGTGGGGGGACGGAACGGTGTCACAAGGAATCTCAAGGGGACATGTCCCCCCCGTCCATAGAGACATCTGAGAGCATGTCTTACAGGTAACTGAATTTGGCACCGAAAGATGATTCATTTTGATACCCAACATGCTGCTTTTCGGTGTTACAAAAGTGTCATGTTCGGTACCCAGCCCTAGCAGCAGGACACTCAG
Source organism: Synanceia verrucosa (assembly GCA_029721515.1). Classification (NCBI taxonomy): domain Eukaryota; kingdom Metazoa; phylum Chordata; class Actinopteri; order Perciformes; family Synanceiidae; genus Synanceia; species Synanceia verrucosa. Next base: position 23,000,151 of record CM056559.1, read on the forward strand.
TGTGTTCCTTTCCTCTGCAGCTTTTGTTTTTTAAACAAAGACCTTGTAAATAATTATCAGTGTATTTATTGCAGCCTCACTGTTAATATATGCTAGTGCTAGCTAATGTTTAACATTTAACAGTGGCTTTTACTCAATATGACATTAAGTATTGTGGTGAGTCAGTTCAGCACTTCATACAAATGCACACTGTAAACAGGCTGAACATAGATATAACACTGTAGAAGAGTAGAATAAATAGTTTCTTGTTTGCAGATTACCATCCAAACTGATGGTGATATATATTTTATACACCTTTCTGTTATGTATGAACCCTCACCTGCACAGCTGCTGGGTGCGAAGCCCAGTCTCCGCTGGGCGCGGTCGAACACCACGTAGAAACCTTCCATAACAGTAGCGCCGATCACCAGGCCATTGGCCGACGAAGACAAGCCGAAACGGAAGCAGTCCAAAGTGCCGTCCACGTCTGTGATTGGCTGGATGTACAGCTGTAACGCATCAGAGAACAATGAGGAGTGTTTGTGTCTCTGAGGTTGATAAATTTGGAAAACTTGTTGTTGTGTTTGTGTTGATCCAGGTACCTGTGGCAAGATGGTGATGCGGAAGGACTGGCTGGTGTTCGTGGCTCTTAGGTAGATGGACAGCTTGGGGAAAAACCTCCAGGGAGTTTCTCCTTTCATCCAGCATGCAAGCTTGCTGCCATCCCAGAAGCCTGAAGAAAAGTCCTGGATCTGACCCAAAGAGAAATGAAACAGAAACAGAAGGTCAGTGCGGCGCAGAAACAGATTTTGAAGTTCGCTTTCATTTCACCACCTGGGATTAATCTGCAAGGATGCAAGTACATTAATTGAAAATGTTGCTTCTGGGTTCAAATTAACCTTGAGTGCTGTTTGTGTGCCGCTACAAAAGGTGAAAAATGTGTAAAGTGGAATGGGGAGACAAGCATAAAGCATGAGCGTGCACACATAACCTCAGCAGAAAAGGCCCCGATGCTTCCTCTCAAAGCTACGATGTCCTTGAGCGGTGAGCGCGTGCTATCCCCCCCCCACAATGCTTTGTTCTGACACCGTGTTTCATCTGTCTGTGGAGGAATGGCGGCTTACCAGAGAGCTGCGTGTGATGGCTTCTACCACTGCGTTGAAGACATTGACAGGAAGACGCAGCAGTGTCGTCCCACTGTCAACTATAGCTTTATCTGAGTTATACTGAAAGAAAAGCAGACGGAGTGAAGTGCAGTAGTGTTTTTTTTCTATCAACAGGCTCCTTGAGCAGGAATGCAAAACAAGGAAGCTCTTTATTACATTCTTCTGCAGCGCTGTGGCTCAAATTCATTTCTGTGTCAAAACCTTGACACAATCAACCGATTAAGAATGAATATTAATTTCTAAAAATGTAGTTGAGTTTGAACAGAGTTCTTGCACCATTTCAAAAGTCAAACTTTTTAAAACCTTTTTAAGACCTCAACAAATACAAATTAAGACCCCAAAATGTCATAACAATTTGGTAGAAAATAGTCAACTTATAGTAGGGCCTGACCAATACAAAGTTTTTGACATCGATATGGATATTTAGCGGGAGAAAAAAATCCAATACTGTGTTTTCCTATTGGCATTAAAAGCACCATCTGAAAATGTAACATCTATAGCAAATTTACAGTAAATTTGAGACAATTTAAGACCTTAACTATGCAGATTTTAATTTAAGACATTTTAAGACCCCTGGAATCCTGTTGAAAGTTACCTCTCTGCAGTCCAGGTCCAGATTCTGGTCACCAACCTCCAGCTTCAAAACCTCCACTTGGTAGTACCACTCCTCCACTATGGGGGTGTACCACACTGACCCCCGATACAGAGACGGTTCAACCCCTCCCATGATCTGGGCACAGAACAAAAACACTTCTTCAATCACCTGTGGGCGGACTGCACAGTGCATTCTAGCAAGGTTTATATCATCCCACCATAATTTGACACACACACACACACACACACACACACCCAGCCATCTGTCTGTGTCCGTGGGTCACATGACGGAGATGCAGTGAGCGAGGCACTGGGGCTGTTTGTTCAACAGTGACAGACCTGCTCTCAGCAGGGTGTCATCTTAGCTTAATTAGCTCCATTCTAACTAGACTGAGCCTCCAGTAGAGAAACCACACTGACAAGGAGGAAACCAGCCATTATGTTTCTGAAAAGCACCCAGCTGCTCCGCCTGACCCACTAGTCCTCTATGAGTGAAGCACATCAGTGGTACATCTACTAAATTACTCTGAATTCTTCCCCCAGACACAAGTGATAAGAAAATCTAAAAATGTGTCCAGAGACTGTTCATGCTCATGCTTTGTCCCTCCCGACTACTCACCAGACTTCCTCCTGCAGGGTCTGCTGTGCTGCTGGCCGACAGTCCAGCGCCACACATCTGGAGGGAGAAGATGTCAGGGATTCCCAGCTGTTGCACCACTGAGTTGAAGAAGGGCTCCACAGAGGAGTCAGGCTGATTGAGACACAGGAGACGTGTGATGGGGCTTTGAGCTTTGTATGTATTTATGACCCTTGGTAAAATATTTATAGTGCAAATGCAAATCAACAGAAAGATGCAGTGAAATGTAGAGGTGAACAGTATATTGGCCTGTGGCAAGAATGATTTCCTGTATCTGTCCCTTCGACTGTCTGTCCAGCGTGAGGTGGAGAGGATGCTCCTCATTGTCCCTGATGAGGAGCAGTTTTTTTGAGCCTCCTCGCCACCACAGAGCCAGCCTTCTGGATGATCTGATCCAGTCTGCTGGTGTCTCTGGCTCTGATGCTGCTGCCCCACATACAGCAGCAAAGAAGATGGTGCTGGCAACAACAGACTGGTGGAACATCTCCAACATTTTGCTGCACACGTTGAAGGACCTTAGTTTCCTCAGGAAATAGAGTCTGCTCATCCCCTTCTTGTTCACAGCCTCTTTGTTGGATTTCCAGTCCAGTCTATTTCCAATCACTGCCAGGTATTTGTAGTCCTCCACCGCCAATCACCATCAGGCCACTCCACAAAGTTGTCTACCAGTGCCCTGTGCTCACCAACAGCTGAGTCATCAGAAAACTTCTGCAGATGACATGATGACTCAGTGTTGTATTGAAAGTCAGTAGTGTACAAGGTGAAGAGGAGAGCACAGTCCTCTGTGCAGCTCCTCCATCACTGAGCACCACATCAGACAAAACAAAAGCTCTAAAGTTTGACACCAATCTAAAAAGGCTTGGGGAGTAGGAAGAAAGCACACTGGTTAATATTATAATTGATACTTAAATAAAAGGTCCATAACCATTTTCATGCTAAGTGATAAACGTCTCTGCCATTTATGCTCAAACAATTCAAAAAATTATCTGTAACAAAGTTACACTTAAAACTAGCAATGTTTTCAGTCAAGTAGTGTGTGCATGTATGATCACACAGTTGAGCATGGAATTTAATCAATCATTTTTCACAGATACCATGGTATGAGACAGTAGTGTACCCTTTCACTAAAGCATGTTCTCGCTCCTGTTTTCCTAACGTCACGCTTGACAAACAGCTCTGAAGCAGCACTCAGGAGGCCCAAGCAGCACAAAGTGGTCAGTGTGACCATATCTGCCCCTCAATCACTGGCATTTGATCCCAAAGGTTGCTGTAGCCAGCTCACAATCAAAGAGTGTATTGTGCCGGTTTACACTGATGTTGTTCTCATCCCATCAATGCTAAATTATCACGTTAAAGAAAGGCGATGCTGTGTTCTGTTTCTTGATCACACCATTACACAGACTGTAGATAGGAAATTAAATTATCATTATACCGACCTGTTTGATTCTGAGTGAAGAATTTCCAGTGAGGAATACACCGGCTTCAGATAGAGACTATTTTTACAGAGGAGTACAGAGGACTGATAGAGAGCTTGGTCACATGGTGCATCAGCAATCACCTGAAGCTTAATATCAGCAAAACCAATGAGCTTGTGGTGGATAACAGAGGAACAGGAGGCCCCCTGTCCTCACTGTCATCCAGGGACAGGAAGTGAAGAGGGCTGACTAGAAAAAATGACTAGTAACTAGCTACCATCATTGCACCATCACTAAAAAGTCTTATTTATTGGCCATTTTCTGTTTTGCAGATCTGTGCCTGACTTATGAATTAATTCACGGTCTTGCGCCACCACAATTTAAACAACTGGAGTCATTCTGCAGGGCCACGGCTGGGCAGACGACTGCTGCTTTTGGACAATCAGTATTTTTAGTCAGAGCAGCAGATCAACTCAGTGTCTGCTCATATCAGAGAAAGCACAACCTTCAGTGTTTCAAAACAGCACTTAAACCACACTAATGAAACCAGTAATAACTGATAAACCAAAACCACTGAATGGAACCAGCTGTATCATGCCGTTGTTTGACACGTGATGTACTGTTAGCACATTTTGTTTTACTTTCCATTATTTGCACTGTTTTTAATATCTTCCTGCCCAGGGCCTCAAATGTAAATGAGCTCTATAGCTAACTGTGGCTTAACGTTGAGTTAAGAGTTAAACATGAATGCTCTCTCACCCGTGCCAGCATGGGATAGGCCAGTCCCAGGATGCCCTGCCAGTTGACCCCAAGGAGGAAGAAGCCGTCAGATGACAGGATGGCAGCTATGTTGATGGAGATGGTCCCATTTGGGCCTCCGGTGATGGAGACAAGGTCGATGCCCAGCTCACCTTCCCAGTTGCCCTGGGTGTACCTGACAGCCACACTCCGGCCTACTGGTCTGTAGGTGCTGGAGCTAAACATGTACAGGCAAAGTAGTGTGAACAAAAGCCTGCCATGCTAGACAGAAAGCTAGATTTATGGTAATGTAGAGCAAGCACTGGATTAAAGGGACTAGCTCAAATACATGTAGGAGCTAATGTTCTGGTTATAAGGACGTCCATTAAATTAAACTATAACCATGTGCTGTTTTCTATCTCATGTACGGACTACCCTTTGGCTGCTTGAATTTTCAAATTTTGTACCTTTCCCTATCCCATTGACAAAGGAATGGCAGATTAATGAATTATATCTTTGTATGATGGTGAAAGATTTGTTTCCATCTGGGTATGACATGGTAAATACAGCCCTATATTTCCATTTTATTTCCCTAAAATCCCAGTTCATTCCCATGGAAAGTTTCCACCTTGAATACTTTTGCAACCTTCGATTAAATAAAGAGTCCCAGCAACTCACAGTGCAGTGTTGAAGTAGTGCGTAATCAATGGGTGTGGAGCTGCAGCCACGGCGAAGTTACTGCTGCCCGTATCCACCAGGATGTTAACCTGAAAAAAACAACAATCTTTACAATCAGCTGCATCGGATCAACCCCACCTCAACATGCAGCTGGAGTCACAAGATAAAAGTAGCTGCTGTAAAACACTGATAGGAAGAATTTAAGTCCTCCTGATTACTATTATTTGCAGAAGGAGGAACTGAGGATGCTGTGGAGGAAAAAACTAAATAAATATGCAAAAATGATGAGGAAATTAAACTGAATAGTGAGGAGATAACATATGAAGATACACAATAAAGGATGCTCCAAGTCAATAATACGTCTGCCGTCACATATGTGTCATGAATAACACTGGAAATGTGTTTTGCTTTGACGCAGTAGAAACACTGTTTTGTTGCAGGTTGATTATTCCACCATGCACCATACACCATCCATCAAAACTGAAGTCAAGTGTGCAGTTTACAGCTGTCATTTTGGTAGTCAGGTTAAAAAAAAAAACCCTGCTGGGGGCATCCTTAACTCTAGTGTCACACAAACTGTAAAAAATACAACGCACTTCTGTGTAATTGCTCTAATGTGTGATCTATGAGACAAACATGGCAGCCTCTGGCTACTGACATGACTGTATGACCTATCAGCTGTCCTGGTGTTATGTGCACAGTGGGGACCGGCTAACAGAGGTAAGATAATGTTGTTTCTGCATCAAGTCAACGAGCAGGAACTAATTAGCTTGCAGACTTCTGCCACCTCCGCCGCTGAGCAGTGAGCACATTAACACTCATGGGCAAGCATTCCCCACCAATGACAGGGTCATAAAGCTAATGCCCCATAGCCACCTGATGACTCAACAACAAAGAGACCATACAGCAACTCTTCAGTGAAGTGAAATCACATGACACAGTTGTTTGAGAAAGACTAGAACAGCAGGAAGTAGTTTATTTAAAGCAAGCATCCTACAGACAAGGATCAAGGAATTACAACAATTATATGAATCCACTTCCTCTAGCTTGGTTCCTCGAATATTCAACTCTCATAAGTCGATTAGATATTCTACAGTCTATTATTTTTTTCATAGCGGACAGATGCTAGTATGTATAACAGGACGCCGCTATGGAGGCAGTTTAAAATTTAAGACCCAATAATGTCATAACAATTTGTTTGGTAAAAAATAGTCAATTTATTGCAGGGCTTGACCTATATGGTGTTTTTGAGGCCGATAGCAGGGGAAAAAATCTGGTAAACAATTAATCTCCGAAAATATTTTTTATGATTTTTTTCAGCCCTTTAACACTTGCAACAACGATAAACTGAAGGCATAACAGTTAAGTTTTTTCTACTACTTTAATTTCACAACTTTCAAGAACAAAGAAGTGAACTTTGTGAACAACGTTCATAAATAAATAACGTGCAAAATTGCAATAGATCTCTGAATACTCTGTTTCCCCATTAGCATTAAATGCACCATCTAAGAATTTCATACTTGCAGCAAATTTATGGTAAATTTAAGACATTTTAAGACTTTTTAAGGAACCCGGGAATCCTGTTATTGATTTCTGAAATAAGCAGCCATGTAATAAGTGGGATAATGTACAGTTAGCGGGTCACTGCTTTACATCTGGGTCCTGCATCACCCTGCTTACTCCACTAAAGCAAACCAAAAGTTTTCAAATCACAAATAACTCCTTTAGCCGACATCCCATTGTCATGAGTAACCCTGTAATTATCAACAATGTTTTATCGACCGGTTCAGTCGGGCACAGGAAGTCCCTGTTGGCCCATCCATGGGAGTCAGTCAGGTTTATCATCTCGTACTGGTCCCATCACTGTAATTGTGCCATCTAAAGCCACACAAGGCCTGAACCGGCTAAACAGGCCAGACCAGAAAATTCTGGAATCTGGTGGTGAGGGAGGAGGGCTATTCCTTTATCCCCACAACACTTACCTCTTCTAATCACACTATCCTCCCTTAGCTTGGCCGCTGAGCCTCAGGCAAATCTGTGCTCCTGCTGCCTGCAGTCGAGCGCTCACTGTCTAATTGGTGTTGGCTCCATGGCGGCGACGTGCATCTGCTACCTGTTTGTACCAATTAGCAGATACGAGTCTCTCCAGCCGACACCTCAGCCTGGCTGTGCCACATGCTAACAGATGCTGCAATTAGTGGCTCATTTGAATAGTGCCTCATTTAACACCGCGCGCCCTGTAATCACATCATTATTTAGTTGGAATAATATTGAGAGTGTGACTCAATAGTATTGAGTTACAGGACATTTTGGCACCGTGCAACCAGATCTCAACCACAGTGGATTGAGCTCTGCTGGCATGAATAAGTGATGCACAGAGAACACAAGGAGAACTATCAAGAGGTGGAATATGAGGCCATTATTGTAGCAAAAGTATTTGCAAATGTGTCAATCCAAGTGTGTCTAATCTGATTTTTAAATGTGTATAAAATAAATCTGCAAATGTGTGCACTGATCTGCAGCATGTGTAAAAACATCTGCCAATGCATACTGTATATTAACGGCTGTCAAGTCTAAGTATTTTGCTGGCAAGAGCAGGAAATACAGACATGTCGTCAGTTCCAGCTCTCTATTGGCTGTCTTTCTACATGTGACTTTTGCTTCACGTCTGCTGTGACATATGTACAAATGCATGTGGAGATTTGTCTGTGTAGAGATGATCTGAAAGATTTGAAGCACATATCATCATTTTCTCAAGTACTACAGTTTCATAGGGAACTTATGGCAAAAAAAATGATGTTCTTTAATAACGTAAAGCTCCTGTCAGCCTCAGAGGTGTTTCACATTGATTACTGTAAATGCTCAATGATTTGCGCACTACAAAACGACGAGCGGCTCATTTGACCAGGAATTTGCAGATCGCTGCACGCATTTTCAGATCTGCCGCGGCAGAAGTGTAGCAAAAGCCAGGCGTAGAAAGCCAGCCAATAGAGAGCTGAAATACATACAGATAAACAGATCAGTGCATGCAATTGCAGACTTTTTTTTAACATATTTACGCACACAAATTCTGAACACACATCTGCAAATTTGTGTACACATTCACAGATCGATGGACGCATTTAGGCTACAAATTGTTTTATTCTTTTACGAATCAGATTCCGCACACACGGATTGACATACACATTTGCAAATACTTTGAACAGTTTCCTCATCTATAGTACATTTTAACTGCCATTGAAAAAAAAATTAATGCACATTTCTGATGCTTTGGCATCTCTTTGTTCAGCTCATATCTGTATGCTTTAACATCACACAGTTGACACAATCAAACATAGACAACATATTTTCATCAAAAGCACCATCCATGGGTGGAAATTTCAACATAATACTGGTTAAAAATTCAGTTTTTAGTTCCTCCAGAGATTCCTCTGGCGGTGTGTAATAGATCTCACTACAGGAAACACTCTATCTGACATGGCTGCAGGGTCCTTTTATTGTGCTTTTTGGCTCACTAGAATGGCTTACTAGGACACTTAATGGAACTGAGCCATTGTTAATGTTTCTTAGTTGAACCCGTTCTTTTCCTGCTATGACAAGGAGAAATATCTGCCATAATAAAGGTCTTATAGAAATCAACAGGTGAGGCACCCTGACACTGGCTCTTATAGGGTGATCAAACATTCCTTTCATATACAAAATACCGATATACTATATCTGAAGCAATAAAAAAGGATGGACTACACTAAATGTTTAAATTTGTAAACAATGAATCAGTGCATGTCAATGAATTTTATTTGAGGCTAACAGAAATTCAGCACAGGTTCCTAAATCATAAATGTAGATAAATAACACAATATGTTGATTGAGATTTTTTGTTGTTCGAGATGACACTCTGAATGAACTTTTGTCATTATCAAGAAATTCATTTATTTATTCCCATGTGGAGGAAATCAATCATTTGAGTCGCTTCTAGTCAAATAAAAGAGGTGATTTGTTTGAAAAGTCACCACTTTTGAATGATTGTATCTACTGGGGATTAATCATGAAAGAGGCAGATGACAATGGGAATCTGTTGTTATTTATCTGTGGTGAGCCACCCCTGTACCTGGTTACAGGACATGTAAAGATCAGTGTTTCAGATCAGTGCTTTATCTCTGCTGCCTGAGGATTAATAAAACATTAGATCTGATGAATTTCCTCCCCTGGGCAACACTTTAAACTGTACAGCAGATGTTATGAAGCACATTTTTTCCAAAGTGCAACTCCGGACTTGGCTGTAAAGTTGTGTGGGAACAGGACTCTTACAGGCATTATCCTGTCAGAGGTTGACACAGGGCAGTGACAAAGCAAGTAGCACTGATAAGCCTCTGTGAGCCTGAGAAACTGATCTGTGCCACCCAGGAGCCTTAAAAGCTCTGATCTAGTTAACTTGAGAGGGCCAAGAACAACAGGTCAAGTCACTAATGAGATAATTCACCTTTACGTTTAAGCTCCAAACACGTTCTTACAATACAACGGCAAAGCATAGCCTTAAACCATGTATTTTTAATAGTGACGGGAGATTTCTTCTGCCAGCTCTTCTGAGACCATTCAGTCCCTCTTAATCATTAATATGATCTTGTTAAAGCTGTTACATAATAAGCAGTATAAAATGAGAGTAAATTACACAAGTGTATCTCTGTGCAACCAAAATAAAATAAGCAGCAAATGAGCCTGGACCAGGGCTGGTGGAGCCTCATAATCCTCATCAGCTGCTTGGTAAGAAACAGTGGTCCTCACAGGCAGCATCATGTGAGTGCATGTGAGCGGGGCTTTAGTCTACCTTCAGACCCCAAGGCTGTAAAGATCTGCGTTAGCTAATGCATCACATAGCATTGCTACTATCTGACCGTGATGGTCCCAGGCAGCCCTGGGAATAAAGAGCTGATTGTATTTTTAAGGACAGTGATGGTAAAACACACCAGCTTATTCTTTCCATGACCCAAAATGTTGTTGTGCTGCTGGGGTAATATACACAAGCTCGTAAACTAAAGGGAAACAAACACACCTCCATCAATGGATCACATGGTGGACAAACCGGCCCCTGTTCACACAACAAACACACCAGACCTGACACAGTATCTGACTATAACACATGACCTGAGCAAATCCAATGACTACAAATGAAACTACAAAATTTTAAGTTTTTCTCACCTGCAAATAACACTGGCAACTTTATCAGTCAACAACAACAGGTTGCTTGTTAACAGTGCATTGTTTGTGATGACATTACCTTTTGTCCCGGAGTACCAAGTGACATTTCTATGTAGTAGCCTCTCCCAGAGTCTCCCTGCAAGTTATTTACCATGTCCAGAAAGTTAACGGTTCCAGTTGGATCAGAGGCCAAAGAGAGAACGGTTCCATCGGACGTTAAGACGCCTCGCTGGGTCAATTCCAGATCCGAGGATACGTTGTACTTCCCCGTGTATACTTTCAGTGGTATAGAGAAGTAACAGATGGACACGCCGAAGTATAAACTAAAAACAAATGACCATGTCGACACAGAAGAAGTGTAGGCCATGGTGGTGTTACTCTTTCTAGTGATGACAGGGAGAGACTGTGGCTCCTTGCTCAAAGTTTGCTCCTTAACTTTTCAGTTTAGCCATCATGGAAACGCCTGCGTCGCGGTAACCGCCATAATCGAAACGCTGCCTCTCCTCCGTCACAAAGAAGCTAAACACACAGACATGGTAGAGAAGAATGACTGACTCTAGAATAACTGGTTGAATGTGGCCGATCTATCGCGCCTCCCTGATGTTTCGCTTCCATACGCTCCTCCGACTGCATCAAGCTAGCCAAAATAGGGAACATGACTTCCGGTTATTGTAACATTTCAAAGTAATGTCAACCTGAGCGGAGAGCAGTCGTTTCACGTAGGCATTTGGGCCACATACAGCTTCTTACAAATGAAGAAAACCATGAAATGCAATCATATACCACAACAGTAAGATGAATATGAGGATGAATAAATGAATTCATTCTTCATGAGTTGTATTTCTTGTTGAAATATATTGTGGCGCTTGCTTGTTTGTCGTGTACGTTACGTCAATATTTCGCATTCACCTGAGTTAAATCTCCTACATTTTTTTATTTTAGTGGCATTGTTTGTCCAGTTGTTGCAGCACGTGAACTCTTTTATTTTGAAGGCAAAGTGGCCCAGCCGTTGGTCTTCTGTGTTTCCGCCTTACCGCTGCTGTTTGACCACTTCCTGTTGCCAGGTGACAGAAGGCGGTGAGCAAGTTTTCACCCGTTTGGCCTAATGTTCACTGACCACGCTGCACAGGTAATTTAATATTTGGGGTAATGTGTATCTTCTTTTAACAGTGTTATAAAAATAAGACGTTGTTCCACAGTTTTTGCTCTGCTTAATGTGTCTCCATTTGCTGTACAAATCCAATTCTCCATCCTTTGCCAGTAGCCTTGTTGTCTTGTTATGGTGGTAGGATGCTTTAAATTTGTTCTGCCACAAAAGAGGAAATCCCCCTGCACACCAGAGCACACACTTTAAATATCTTATAATCCGTTTGAAAAGTCGTGCTGTGTAAAAAAAGTCCTGCAGGTTTTCTGTTCGTCTCTTTTCTGACTTAGCTTACATGTTTTCCAGGTAATCCACAATACAGCTGCTAATGCCACCAGAATCTCAGCTATTGCAAACCCCATTGAGATTTCTTTCTTCTTTTTTTTTTTTTATTAAATTTTCATTTTTATAATACCAACATACAAACAAACCTCCCCACCTGCTGTGCACAAGAAAAAAAAGTTTAGATAAACAAAATAATCACACAAAAATACAAATATGACAGGAAAAAGCTCAAATATAAAATAAAATAATAATAATAATAATAATAATAATAATAATAATAAAAACAGGCAGCCCTCTTCTTTCAGTTGTAGATGGTGAATCAACGTCTCTGTAAAAAAGAATGAAAATGATCCCAGATCCTCCAGAATTTATCTACTTTATGGTTAAAGTCATAAGTCAATTTTTCAAGAGGAATCAGGGCAGAAATCTGTGATATCCACATGTCAACTGTGGGATCTTGGGGAGTTGACCATAGCAGTAAAATACATTTTTTTGCCAGAAATAAGAGAATTATTAATAAAAATTTGGTATCAGAATCTGAAAGTGTTTCTGGAATATGATTAAGTAAACAAAGAGCTGGAGTCAGTAAAAACTGTTTACCAGTAACCTCCTGGATTACTGAGTGAACCCCTTTGCAAAAAGTCTGAATATAATCACAGGACCAAAACAAATGAAAAAGTGTGCCTTTGTGCTTTTTACATTTAAAACAAAGGTTAGAGGAGCCAGGGAACATTCTGTGGAGGCGAACGGGCGGATAATAGAGTCGATGGAAGAATTTAAAATTCTGTTCTTGAATGGATAATGAAGTACATTTAGGGAAAATCCCATTGCAAATTTTATCCCAATCGTCAGGTTTAAACTTCTCCCCCAGATCACGTTCCCATAGCAACTTCAATGAATCATAACCTGAAACAGATTTCAAAACACTCACAGATTAGCATAAGCCCATTATGATGGTATTTGCAGTTGTTATTTTGAGCTTTATAACCCATTCAAATCTACCTGTGCAGATAAGTTCACAGATAAACTCTTCATGATGACATGCATACTTATATATGATAATTTCAATAAGCCTGATGCAGAAGTGTTTTAAAGCCCCAATTCACTCCCATTGCGTGGACAGTATTAGCCAATATATGGAGAACATGAGTGAGTTGACCACAAAGCATGCCAATCAGCATCACACAGCAATCACATGCTAGCCTGGGCCCGCCCATACTTCCTGTGACGCTGCACAAAGTCTCACGACTAAGTTGCTCGCAGAGCATTTCCTCAAACCAACCACAATGTGAGGAATAGTACCATGACTCAGTGGTGAATAAATGTTTTTTTTGTTCTTTGCATGTTTCAGCCGGGACAGTCTCATTTGCCGCATTGCCAGTGCAGAGAAAGAGGAAGATGGTCCTGGTGGTAAGGCCAGATCGATGTCACAAGCCTTCTCCATGCTGCCTGTTTCACACAGAGACAACCACTGTGTCACTCTGAATTCCTCACTGAGTCCACAGTTACGCTGTCACATGTTCACCCCCATCTCCCTCTCTGCCTCAATCTTCATTGAAGTTAATCACTGGAGTTACAATAACCTGAATGATATGGGGAAAGACTGTGACTGCAGCAGATCGTCTTTCCGGTGTATTGCTTGTTATTCACTGAGTCTTGTGAATGACCCATTTAAGCACAACTGCTGTTTCTTTTTCCCTGCGACTTTGCGATTCTTCCTTAGCCTGAGAGTATACAAACAGTGGTTACGCAAGAATGCATTGTTTACTTGTCTGTTACAACCCACGAAGCACAGTGACTCCAGCGGTCCATCATGTATGTTACACCTCCATGGGTGATCTCAATCTTTTTTTGTGAATTTGACAATAAGAGGTCAGTGAAGTTGTATGCACTTGTTTCCCTCTATGTATTATGAATGGATATATATATGTATATATATATATATATATACGTATATACGTATATATATATATATATATATACACACACATGTATATATATACGTATATACGTGTATATATATATATACACGTATATATATATATATATATACATATATATATATATATATATGTATATATATATATATATATATATATATATATATATATATATATATATATATATATATAAAACTAATTTAATTGTTCTGTTTGGCAAGATAATTGAGATACATCAAGAAAAAGTAACAGCTTCCAGTTTTTGGTGATACTAATTTTATTGTTGACTGAGGTTATTTGTCTGAGAAATGTGGAAAAAATAGTAGCTTTTTTGTTGGTTATATTTGATTAATTTGTGTCACTTGTCACTATTGATTCAGCATTTCAAATGTGTGCATGTGGCTTCCTCTTGCAGTTTCACTGCTGGCCACAACAAGGCACTCCTCACCATTCCTGTGCCTTTAATCTGATCTGAGGGTGCTGTAGCATGGTCTGAGTGTGAGCAAATTAGGCAGCTTAGTAGAGCCAGTGGTCCTACATTTGGCAGTGCAAAGCTCCTTTACTGGGACATTGGTACTTAATCCTCACAGCTCTGATCATTACAGCTGATGAGCAAGAGAATAAGAGCGCTGCATTATCTCATATGCACCCACCTTTGCCTCGACACACATCTCTAATCACATTTATAACTCCACATCTTTAGGCTTTTGTGACCACTCATTGTTGTGACTATGGATTAGACTGGTTAAATGGTTTCTGTTGTGTGGGTTGATATGAAAGCTGCTAAGTTAGTTTTTGTTTCAATAAGAAATAAAAACATTATGGGGCATGCAACTAATGATTTTCATCACTGATTAATATTTTAGTTTATAAAATTACAAGAAATGATGTATGTAAATGATTAATCAGTACCATAGATAGATAGATAGATAGATGTAGTCTGTACTGTTCTATATTTCCATCAAAGCCACACAAATGAATGTTTCTGAGTATGAAAAACTGCTAAATCAACTTGATCATATTTACATAGAATGTACTCCGTTACATATAGGTATTTGAAGTTTAGTCTATGTTTACCATAGAAACAGTAGCCTACATCATGAAGTCTTGTATTAGTCATACTGACTGTTCGCTGACCTCTTTTATAGCGTCACACAGGGCTGTGATGAGCAGCCCCGAACACTGTAGGTCTATAATGCTGATCAGAGATTTGCTGAATCTGTTAGCGTTTGTCTGTGATATTAGATGCAGTGTAATTACAACACAGGCATGACAGCTGGATGAGCGGCAAATGGGGATTACAGAGGGGCAGGTCATAATGAGCACGACGGCCACGTGTTTCTGAGGCAAATCTCATTTTGATATCCAGTCTAGCATGCTGTTTTATTAGCTGAGTGGCCGGGGTCAATTAGCTTTTAGCTCAGTACATCCAAATATTTAAATTGATAAAGCATGGCTTGCAATATTAATTCATATAGACTGAGATGAAAAGATTTTAAAGAAGATCTCCTGTTTATTCTTTTTCTGTGGTTACAGCATAGCAGGGATTGACATATAGTTAGCCTGCTCTTCATAACAAGCTACTTCCCTGTCTCCCTCTGCCAGAACTGTCAACCTCCTAACAAGGTGTACGTATTCACAGCTGCTGCTGCAGGAGAGCAGCCCAAATGAGGAGAGCCTGAATAGGATGAGAGGGACGTTCGAGACAACAGGTGTGTGGGTACACCTCCACTCATTCCCTGCTGCCGCTCTGCATGTTTCCAGTCATATAAAAGACAGCTGGTTTTGATTTATTTTGTTTTTTTTTAGATCAATTACTTGTAACTGTATGGCAACTCTCACTGCGTAGACAGGCGGCAGTATGACTAAGGGTGGCTCATGCTAGTCTCACAGGCTGTTCACACTTACTCTTCCCCCCGTGGTGGTAGCGTTGCCTCTCTGCAGTGTATCTCTCTGTTTGTTCATTCATAGTAAAAGCATTAGTGACACGTAGATGAGTCATAGAGGCTAGCGTCTAAACAGACCACAGTGGGAGTCGGGAACCCTGCCACCCCTCCTGCTCCTTGCCTCAAGGCACTACTCATACCCTCACCAGTCTCCCTAGTTACTCCAGCGCTTACAAACACAAACATATGCCGCCTGTGTTTGTTCAAATACCACCGGTCTCATCTGATGCACTGGGTACCACAGAGCAGATCTAGATGTAGTGGTGGGCATGAGAGGGATGCTGTCAACCAGTAAGAGCACTCTGCACTGTGATTGATTCTTTCATCCTGTGAAAATCCATCATAGGCAGATTAGATTTTGCCAAAATAAATATAATGAAATATTTAATTTTAATGCTTAGCGTTGGTTTCATGTGCAAGACTAAGTAGCTCTCCCTGGTTTCCAAATCAGAATTAATGACATACGAGCAGTTTGTAGATCTTTGCTTTGACTTTGTGGTGAAAATCCTGAGATATTATGGCCTGGCAGTGTTAATTGTAGATCGGACAGATGGAGCAGGTGTGTGTGTATACATATCACTCTCCCCCTGTGAGTCTCAGGGGTTATATCAAGTGCAAGGCCTGGAGTTTGTTTCCTCATTAGGATGGCATCTCCAAGGTGATAGCCAATTAGAAAAAGCTGAACTGGCTCTTAGGACTCATGAGTGGATAGAGATCAGATACATCTCATCCCTCACATGTAAATTGCTTTTACATATACGGCATATTTGCGATGCTCATTGCAGATGTAAGGCTATATTCACACTCAGCAGTGTTTCTGCGCTTCCACAGCAGGCAGAGCAAAGAGCCTGTTCTCATGAAGGCTGGTGCACAGACTCACCTTGCGGTGTAGTATTGAGTCTCCTTTGCGCTTGACTGTGTCCCTCTGTTCTTGCAGCTATCTATCAGTTTCATAGCATGCAATCTGCATCCTTCCAGCCTCCCACTACCCACCCACTAGTGCTGGATCTGTTGTGCATGTACCATGAGCACACAAGCACATTGTGTTTTTGCGAAAGTGTGTACATGTTTCCTAGCCCCTTTTGCAATAAAGGAGAGGAGAGCTCCTGGGCAGAAAACACCCTCTGCAGAGCTGCCCTGGCAGGGGTAGGAGAGCATGGAGGGTGCTCGCCCCCTGGCAAGATGCCACTCAGAGAGGGGGAGATAAGGGCTGTGAGGGTGGTGGTGTGGTTGTAGGAAGGGCTGAATGAAGGCAGGGTGGAGGTTGAAAGGCGAGAAGGGGGGGCTCTTCATACATTTTTATGACCACATAGATAAGGTCAGTAGTGTGCCATCGTTACTAGGCAACACTGCGACCCTGAGTTGGATTGAGTTGTGAAGCTGAGAAGTCAGATATTCTTATTACAACAGCCCCGCTTTGGTTCTGCCTTGTGCATTTGATAACAAGCAGCCTGTCTCTACGCGCCATTCTGAGAGTCAAGGCTGAGAGACTGCTTTAACTGGACGATTACCTGAGCCACTGAAATAATTAGAAGGCCATTGATTGGGTTATTACATTGTTACAGGCATGTTGGTGATATACCGATATCCGTGCCTGTTCAGATGTGTGATGATGGTAATAGTGATGAAAAATGACGGTGGGGTGTTTGATTATATATTTTTAATGATCCAGTTCATGTGGGGATACACTAGACTGTGGGTGTATTGATTTTTCCAGTTTTCAAGCAGAGAATGGAGGAGATGGAGACCAGGCGAATATGCAGCCAGAGTACAAATCACCAAAACCCACCTTATTCGCTCCCTCCTTTTACTTGCGCTCTCCACCTTCACTCCCTTCCCTCTCCGCCGATCCTTTCTCTATCCCCTCTTTTCCATCACCCCCTCAGCTCTCCATCCTTACTTCCGTATTTCTGCCACTCTTCCACCAGCCTTTCATTACTCCCCCCTCCTCCTATTCGTTCGCTCCCCTGCCTCCCCCGTCTCTCCTCCCATTTCTGTCCCCTTCAGCGTCCTAGTTTAGCACGTCAAGGTTGGCTACAGATATGCTCCTCTGTGCCTTGGGGCTAACCAATGGGAAACCGGCTGTGGTTGCTGTAGCAGACTGGGGTGCTGGTATCATGAATTGAGAAGGAGATGGAAAAGGTTACTGTAGTGCATGTTCTGTGGTCCATTCTGCAGAGTGGAATTGAAGTCTTATAGGTTAAAGTACAGCATTCAGGGAATGTGGGGCTGTGTTACAGAAATGTCTTGCCTCTGAAATACGGTGATATCTGTTATTGCTCATTTGAGTGAGGGTCTAAATTAGCATTAGCAATCGAGAGAAAGAAATGCACTTTGCAAAGAAAAGTACTTTTTTAGTTTCTTGCTTAGAGTTTGATAGCACGCTTAAATTGATGGCATGCTTCATGCATGAGCCCCGTGTCTGCCTCATTAACTGCACTGCACTAACTCCTCGTTGATGACTGAAGTCTGTCGAAATTTCAATCAGGCTCCTTCCAAAACACAATCAGAGAAGCATTGTTATTTATACAGAATGTGCACCCTCTATAAAAATACATATAGTTTTTAAATAATATTCTTATGTTTAACTCTTTGAGTGCCATAGACGTATATATACGTCAAAGTGTTTTTTTGGCAGCAGGGATAAAGGAGCGCTCTCACACAGCCTGTGAGTAACGCTGGGGCTTCTGGGATTTGTAGTCAGGACATAAAGAGATGGTATACGCCACAGAGATCAAAGCAGGAAGTGGAGATGATCGAGATTATAGAGCAAAACAGAATCTGCACAAAAAGTGGTGATTTTGGGGAAGGTGTCCTCTACTCTACCTCTGATAAAACAAGAATGGAACAAGATAAAACAAACATTTTTTTTCATGATGAAATAGTGAGTCTCTTCTTTCATTTGAGCTATTCAGTGTTTTTTCAGAGTCATAGTACAAAATATTCTGTGGGTCTAGATTAAAATGATTAAAAATAGCCAAAAATGCTGGCACAAGGCACTTTCGGTTTTATAAATTGGCTAGCACTCAATGAGTTAAGGTTAAATTGTATGTAACCCATGGGTTAATAAATGCATCAGTTGCTGACTATTGTTCTTTGTTTTAGTAATATCACTTGATCAATCAGTTTCTAACATTCCATTTTACAAAATAAGTCATAAAAGTCTGCACGATTCATGGTATCGGATCAATATTGGTGTCAGGCAATACTCAAGGCTGCAATATCGGTATCGTTGTATCGGGACACCCCGAGCCAGAACAAACACTGCCTCTAAGTGGGGACATTGGCATGTTTTGGTGTCATTATAGTTTCAGTTTCAGATGGTTGCAATCTGCAACCTCACTACTAGATGCCAGCTAAATCCTACACACTGCAACTTTCAAGATTTTACTTTTTTTTTATTGTTTTTTTCATTATTATTTTTTTTATCCTTGTCGTCACGTTGTGGAAAGCAAAGGAAATATTTCACTTAACAGGGAAACATGTCCTGACTGTTCAGATGACAGTAAACACTTTGAATCAGGCGGTGTTCGATGTGGGTGGGCCTCCAAAGAAGGTAATCAAACCTCTGAATCATACTCCTCTGCTCTTACCACTGACCTCCAGAGAAACACATCTCCTTTTTAGTATTTTATCATGCGTCCCTTCTGACATTTTGACTTCTTGAACCCAGTTATAGCAGTCCTAATTTAAAGAGTGCGTGTGCTTGTGTCCTGATGCCGATTGACCCGCAGGTGTCTTTTCGTCCCGCTGGGACCAGTAGAGGGTAACAGTACACCACCCTGAACTCTGTTTAGGAGCCACATCACTCCTGTTCTGGCAACATGTAACCTTATACACACTTCTATCAGGAGCCACGAGCGCGGCTTGTCTCTTATCAATGTCATTGTCTTAGCAAACAAAAGGGATCATTATACCGGTGCAGAGTATGTTTCTATTCTGAGTTAATGGGTCGCATAGTGTAAAGGCAACCTGATCCTCCTCTGGGTGGCAAAGGAGTGAGCCGAGGGCTGACATTTTGCTGATGATAGGCCAGTCTGTGTTTTGTTGTAAGAGACACTGGGCTTCACAGGAGTTGTCAAAACAAGAGGCCCCATCCTGAGGGATTACCCAGTCTGCCTGCACACACGCCAGGGACAGGGTCGGCCAGAAGGGACGGGCGGGGGGACGCGAAGAAGGGCCATAGGCTGGAAATGATGTGCTCCGTCTTGCTGCCATTGTTCATACTTTACATCAACAACAGTTATTAATGGGATTACACGCAGACTTGACCACAGTGGTACTGGAATATGTTTCGATAAATCACAACAAGCTTTCATTTAGCGTATGATGTAATTTGTATGACCACTGAAGCACTGATGTATCAGCAACAACACACTATGATTATCTGATCTCAATTCATTAGCGCGGGAGAGGACAGCACACGATAGTGTGTGTGGTGGCAGCATTTTCTATGATGCTTAATGGGCATTAATGCAGCGAAACATTTAAAATACAAATTCACAGTATTCTTTTCAAATTGACTTGTATTCCTATACACTCACCGGCCACTTCATTAGGTACACCTGGATGGCTGTAGCTCAGTTGATAGAGTGATTATCCCTGAACTCGAGGGTCATGGATTCAATCCCTGCCTCCTGTCTGCCTAAGTGTCCCTGAGCCAGACACTGAACCCCACTGCTCCCTCAGGGATGGGTTAAATCCAGTGGAAAATTTCATATATGTATGTACCTGTATGCACAGTATAAAGCTGATTATTATGATTACCTCTTCCATTCCATTGTTAACACAAATAACTAATCAGCCAATCACATGGCCGCAACTCATTGCATATAGGCAGTTGAGAGGTCACAGGAGAATGGGAGAATTGGAGATAGTAAAAAGGCAACAGTAACTCAAACAATCACTGGTTACAACCAAGGAGTACAGAATAACATCTCTGAATGCACAACACTGGAACCGTGTGGAAGATGGACTAAAGCAGCAGACACCTGGTGTCACTCCTGTCAGCTAAGAACAGGAAACTGAGGCTACAGTTCACACAGGATCACCACAGTTGGACAATAGAAGATGAAAAAAAAGTCAAAAGGGGGTCCAACATTTTACTAGCTCCTTTAGTGCCATTGACGTATTTCAACATCAAAGTGTTTTTTCTGCAGTGGATCGCTGATCACGGTCTCCTGCAGCCTGTGAGTAATGTTGGGGCTTCTGGGAGATGTAGTAGTAGCATTAAGAGGCGGTATACGCCACAGAGATCAAAGCAGGAAGTGGAGACGATCGAGATTAGACAGCAAAACGAACAGATTCTGGACAAAAAGTGGTGATTTTGGTGAAAGTGTCCTCTACTCTACCTCTGATAAAACAAGAACAGAACAAGGTAAAAACGAACAGTTTTTTTCATGATGAAATAGAGAGTCTTTTCTTTCATTTGAGCTATTCATTGTTTTCAGAGTCATCATATAAAATTCTGTGGGTCTTGAAATACGACTGAAAATTGGCAAAAACATTGGCACAAGGCACTTTGTTTTATAAAACGACTGGCACTCAAAGAGCTAGCAAAGTGTACCTAATAAAGTGGTCGGTGAGTGTACAGTACTTTTGTCCATTTTCGCTATTGGTCATGATAATATTTTACTTATCATTTGAAATACTGTATAAGATGACGGTGGAGGCAAAATGAATGAAAGGAATAAACTCAAACACGTATTCCTGAGTCTGAAAATAAACACAGAGAGATCCCAGTTTTTACCATGAATTCCTCTTTAATGAACCTTTTAAGGCATACAAACTGTGTACTGATTAAGATAATATGTAATTTATGTGCTTTATTTCTGTCTTTTTGTGTGTTCTTATGCTGTTGTTTTCAAATATACTCTATGTTTCATTTAAGCCATACAATATTCAGTGTTCGACTGTGCCTTTGCTGCTCCAACATCCCTAGATTTAATCCAAATATATTGTTCTACCATTGATTTGGATTCTTAAATATGCTTGTCATTTATTTTTTTCTATATTATGAAAGCCTTTACACAGAATGATTTCATACATTATAGTTTTTCCTGTTTGATAAATTAAAATACAGCAACTTCCACTGATATAACTGCTCCCACTACTCTGATTAATGTCTTATTTTATCGTTCATGATGAAGTTGGCAGTAAAATAAAGAGCACTGAGCACAGATCCCATTCCAGTGTGAGTATAACCGTCGGAGGAGTCACGACCTGGGGTGAGCGGTGTTCATGAATCCTCTCATATGTGCTCTGCTTCTTGCCTTGTGTCCACACATTGCACATGTAAACACACATGGCCACACGGCCAGGCCAGGACTGTCTGCTGCAGCCCTGGGGCTTCATTGTCACATTCACTTACCACTGTTTAGGCGTCATGCTGGGGGGCCTAAAATGAACTACACTCTTTTCCTCCCCACTACCCACACAGTCAACTCAGATCCCACCAAAAATCCACTCTGTTTTTATTCAAAACATAGCTGTGGACACACTGAGTTATGTTACTTGGACCGTGTAGTTTTATGCTTTTATCATGTAATCTATCCAAATGTGTATGACCTGTTGTCATGAGGATACATGATGACAAACTACGCTATGAATAATCCCAGTATTTCTCCTTTTTAATGTACGTTCATGTCCAATGAAATGAGAACAAATTGTATTTTACTTTAAATCATGCTGTAAGTGCTCCTTCACACTCCAAACAGATGAATATTATGAGATTCACTATACAAGTGAAAATATGTGACATTATCCCAATAAGGATATAAATATTGGTTTGAAAACATATGCCTACATGCCTGAATATATATCTACTGGATACCTCAGCCCGCTGGTCACAAGGTCAAGCCTCTTGTCTTCAGAGTTAAGGTATTGTCTTTCACATCAGCAGTAGCCCGTTCAGTCGTACAGCTGTCTGCTGGCTATAAGTGCTGAACTCCAGCACCTGTTTTCCCATAAAGATCCCTGTGTGTGACCAACGGATAACTAGATCTGTGTATCTGAAGTGTATTGTGCTATATTGCTGTAACTGTATGTTTCTTTCTTTTTTTTCAGGAATTAGATTGTACCCTATTACATGTGCTACTAAGCTTCCCTCATAGAGTTGGATATTTCCGGATACAGAGAAGGAGGTAATTATTCTTTTAATCACAGTTTTAAGAGGAAAAGGTGATTAATCGGTATAGGAAAGAAATATGAATCATACATACAGTACTGTTCTTATTAAAGCACATTTATATAGTTTTTTTCTCAACCTATAATGGCACACCTGCTGTCATTTTGCCGTTGTAAGGTCATTTGGTCAGTGTTGATGTTACTGTGTTTGCTGTCAAACACACATTGTGAAACTGTGCTTATACTGGACACCTCTCAGGTATGGTGTGTGTGTGTACAGTGATGTGAGTTTTTATATGTACTGTACACACAATACTACCCCCCTCCCCCCATGCTACTCTGGCCTATATGTGTCGGGGTGAAGGACTTTTCTTTTTTGTTCATTCTGTTTGACACCAGGCGTGATTGCTCCGTTTGTGTCAGTTTCCACATCCCATGCAAACAGATGCATTTCTTTACTTATTCCTTTTCTTTTTCCAGTGTTGGCTTGTTTCCTAAGCTAGATGATGATACTAATGCCTCATTTCCCTTAAAATGTCAGATGGCACCCTCTAATTATCTCTTGTTTGTCTTTGCTGTCTGTTAATGTCACCGTCAGTGACCAAAAAAAACACTGATGAAGGCTAAACTAAAGAAACTTCTACTGCAGTGTGTGGTTCATTACCTCAGGGTTCATGTGGTTCCTTAAAAAGTCTTAAAATGTCTTAAATCTTGTCTTAAATTTTCTGTAAATTTGCTGTGGGTATTAAATTTTCAGATGGTACGTTTAATGGCAATAGGAAAACACAGTATTCAGAGATTTACTGCATTTGACACTTATTTTGTTCACAAAGTTCACTTCTTTGTTCTTGAAAGTTGTGAAGTTAAAGTTGTAGAAGAAAGTTAAGTGTTAGTCGGTTATCAGATTTTTGTTCCTGCAAAATATCAATATCGGCATCAGCCTCAAAAATTCCATATTGGTCAAGCCCTACAATAAATTGACTATTTTCTACCAAAGAAATTATTATGATATTTTTGAGTCTTAAATTATATTTGTTGAGGTCTTAAAGGGGTCTTAAAAAGTATTAAAATTGACTTTTGAAATGGTGTTAAGAACCCTGTACCTAGGGCATGAACAGTTATTTGCGTTCACTTCCCCCCTGGAATTATTCAGCGGCTGGAAGATGAAGCCTTTGTAATGTAAAGGTGCAGTATAAAGCCATATAGAGCTGTAACAGGGCAGTGATGAGAAGCAGCATGAGCATCTTGTGAGGAGAAAGAAATGTCTGCTAAATTTGCAGCTGGTATTGCATCCTCCCTCTTAAATGATCATATCTCATAGTCTGCTGCTGCTAATGAACTTACCCGTCCATGCCAAAAATCTGGAGCTGAAACACAAGCAGAGTGCTCCTAATCCACTCTAAATGACAGGCAGGATCTCTGACCCACTGCCCTGATTCACCCAGGTTTTCTCCTACAGCTGCACAGCTGCACAGAAAAGGTAAATAAAATAATATTATTTTTTTTCAATACAATGCATTTGGGCGCATCAGTAGTTCAAAATCTAGGATGAAAGAACAATTTCATTTGGGCAAACAGAAGTAAATAAGTAAAAAAGAGAGAGCCATACCATTTTAAGGCAAGCTGGAACAGTATGTTCTGGTGCAGACTTCAGCAAATGCAGTCATCTGCTGCACTGGAGTGAACACTGTGAGAGAAAGACAGGCAGACAAGTGAACCGGGATACTGTAGACAAACAGAAAATAGGCTGATACAGCCATGCCTTCTTTCTTCCCAAATCCACTGACAAGAGCAGACTGAGTATGACACGCACTATGTACTGTTGTTTATTATGTTTATTTTCCTTTCTATGCATTATTTGTTGTGAAGATTGATGGATAGATAAGTTGACTTTGTTAATCATCTCCTCAGTCCAAATATAAAAGGATAAAATGAGTATCCTGGGGTAAATAAACAGGATTTCGCTCAGTGTATTCTGTCATGTGGAATAGAGAATGAGATGCAGACTGCCCTGCTGGTTATATCACATTCAGTGTAACTGTGCTCCGTGGACAGGCCCACAGGCTTCCACTGCCTACCACAGCTACACCCTTGACTTCAAGGCAGGCATTAAAATGGAGGGGTGGTGGTGGATTACGGGGTTGAGGGAGGCGGTATGGAGTGTGTGTGTGTGTGTGTGTGTGCGTGTGTGTGTGTGTGTGCCTTTGGGGTGGGGGATGCTTTAGTTTAACCCTGTATTTTCTGCAACCTACTGACAGTGTGTTGCCATTTCTTTCTATCTTCCAGTCACATAATTGTTAAACCACTTCAATCAATTTAAAAGTGTGAATTCATGCACTTAAATGAGCCCAAAATATGCGTCATTGGATGTCCTTGTAGATTTCCATTCCTGCAGGGAACTCTTATCCGCAGCAGAAATACCCCTTTGGTTTAATTCAAGCCAGCTCTGGTATATGGTGCGGTATACTGAGTGTACCTGCACACCGGCAGACAGCGCTTTCAATTTGAGCCGGCGCATCTCCGTGCGTAAAAATGTTATCCTAGGTGCCTCGGTGCGTCAGGTGCAGCTCATTTCCTTAAACGCAAATAGCCCGCTCACTGTGTGCTCTCACACTCTCACCCTCAGTAGTACCTTGCCCTCAGGAGCGACCGGTAACGCCTCTGCTCCTTTAAGGCAATGAGGAATTAAAGCGTCTGCAGGGGCAGGCAGAGGGTTATTCTGTGTAATGCTCAGAGAGTCAGTGTGGTGCGATTAGAGAGCGGCAGCGGGGAAGATGCGCTTGCTCGCCTCTTGCTGGACGCTCAGAGGCGATGAAGATAATCTGACTTCTCACTCTCAGAAAAAAACTGTTTTTCATTCTTCTTCTACCACCCTCTCCCCCCTGTTTGCTTCTTTGCTCTTTTAGTTATTTTTCATTTTCTAACATTTAATTTTTTTTCACCCTTCAAGGATAATCCGTCAGTCAGTCTTTCATTTAGGGAATCGGAGCTTTTGTTTAAACACAGATTTAGTTTAGCCAGTTTTTTTGCACTCATTTTTTATTCCCGGATCCTGCTCGTACCCGGCTCTGACTCAGCATCACACACACCTGGGCTTCACCCCTTCAGCATCCCTTTGAATAACAGAGAGAAGCAGCAAGACGCGGAGCAGAGGAGGAGAGTCTGAGCACAGCTCTCCCCAAGACAATCACTGAGGCGCATTTATGTTTACGAGCGCTCTGAAAAAACACCCGAGTGTAACGAAAAAGTAGGAAGGAGATATTAAAAGTAGATACTTGGACCGGTTTGCATCAAGACAGTGGCAAATGTTTAACCTTACCCCAAGCGCACAGAAGAGAAACCCAGGGAGGCACCGGTCGGAGGAAGAAGAGAAAGCATAGCTTGGGGGGATTGAACGGAGCAGGGCATGTGGATATTGGCTTTTATCTTTTTCCAGAGCATCTTGAATGGTAAGTTTCACCTGCTCATCTTTTTTTATTCGTGCTCATTACCTATTGCAGCGGTAGACAGCTAAGTGACTGGAGAGGGAGGATGGAGGTCACCTGTGACCCACATGAAATGGATTTTATATGGTTGTCAAAAGGCTGACACCCTTGATGGAGGGAGAGGGACGGGCGAGGCATGAATTGCGTTTTAAATCCTTCAAACCAGCAGACACATCTCTGGCCTTCACATAGACATCGTGAAATAAAACGAATAAATTGTTTGTTGGGGCCTGTATTTAATTCATTGGTTTGATTGTGTCGGTTGGATATGATTTTATAGGTT
Source organism: Synanceia verrucosa (assembly GCA_029721515.1). Lineage (NCBI taxonomy): Eukaryota > Metazoa > Chordata > Actinopteri > Perciformes > Synanceiidae > Synanceia > Synanceia verrucosa. Next base: position 23,026,762 of record CM056559.1, read on the forward strand.
ATAGGTATATGAGTTTTTTAATTTACTTCCAATGACCATAATTAGTTTGTGTTTTTATTTTATGCCTAATGACACTCACACTGTCACAACCTTGTTCCACTGTGGCCCTTAGTAATAAGTGACGTATTTGATATAATGGACATTTGGTTTAACCCCTTCCCCCTCCCCCACAGTGAGCATATTTTTCAAGCTTAAAGTGGCCTGAATGACTATAATGCATCAAAATGATCAATTTACACACACGTGTAATAATCAGTAATCCATACTTTAATTTTGAATGTATTTGATGTAAAATATTCAGATATATTTAGGCTGTAAGAGAGTGTTTCCAATACCTCTGCATCCAATTTTCTCACTAATTTGACCACATTGTTATGTTATTTACCTTTTCTAAATTTAGTCTGTAGAGGGATAATTGGCACCATTGGTACAAACTGTTCATGTCAGTGATTAAGAAAATAAAAAAGTGTAATGTTGATCAGACATGTTACACAGAGGTCACTTTTTTCACAAGTAGTTCACAAACATACACAACAAATGTGAAATAAATTTTCCATTCAAATAGCTGAAAGTCTCATTCTCCATTCAAATAGTGTATTCAAACACCCAGATTTGTGTGTTGTGTGTCTTGTCTGTTTTCTTGCACACATGTGCACCAGTGGGACATGCATGTGGCTGACACCGTGCAGCATATTTGTGCGCTCATATAGTGTATCTATAATCAATAGCAGAAAATTGATACAGTTTATTGCATTCACTTATTGGCCAGAGCCCCTTCTACAGGGAGGGGTTATGGCTGCCGGGGTGTGTACGAAAACAGGGAGAGTCGAAGAAGGAGAGGGAGAAAATGGAAACATGTCTGTGAGAAAACACGTCAGGGTGACAAGATGGGGATTGTTCACATTTTCAAACCAAATCATGCCTGCGGTTGGCTGCGTTTGTGTGAAGGGGTCAAGAATAGCTGTAATTCACAAAGCAAAATTTGGGGGATTTTACAGGTACGAATGCATTTAACCACATCGAGGGGCTGTGATATGATATGGCGTGTCCCCAAAATGGATTTTCCCTTCTGGCTGGGGTGATAAAACAAGGCTTCGAAATGGATTTTTGTTTCTGTGTCGCTGCTTTTTCGGTGCCGAGGCGACCCTCAGTCGGTACCGTTTATTGACACTGACTCCATATAAAATGGTATCTCCCTCAGCCCAGCTTGTGCTGAAACTCATAAAGGAACAATAAGGAATCCTCATTAATCATAATCATCTGACTCTGACATTAGATCAACTGCCATGCAAGATTGTGTCCGTTTATTGCATAAGGGATTATTGAGGAGGCCTGGTGGCAAACAACTGATAGGGATTAAACAGTAAGACGGCACTGAGTGTAGACATTACACTTTTTGTGTCCGTCATTCGTGCTGCAGCGATGGGAGTTTTTATCACTCGTTGTTTGCGCTGTCATTCGATTTGACTTCTCCATCGCTGTAGAGGAGCGTAGCGATGTGACTTTGTCCTCTGCGGTTTTGTTGATTATCATGAAAATGAGGCGTTCGTCGGCTGAGCAGGCGTTGTCAGAATGAATGAATGACCTTGTAGATAGAAACCGGCACAGCGATTGGATTCCAGACAGTTCTTGCTGTTTCAGAGTTAGGCCTATCACATGCTCACTGGCTTGTCTCTATGGTAACCTCCTTAACGGGTGTCAGGGGCTGCGTCCGAAAACGTTCACTCATTCACTCTATACTGGGGTAGAAAACTAGACAGTGCGTTGTTGTCTGGTGGCAAAAAAAACAATATCAACCACTATTCAGAGCATGCAGAATATATGGTGATTGTTTACTATTTGGTGGGATCATTTGTCCTCTGTGTTTGGTATAAAAATGCTTCTCAGACAAATCGGACACCACAACAAAATGGCAGACAGGAAATAGTGAAGTAGGTGGACTATGGTGGAAATAGGAGTCATCGATATTTGCATTGTGTGTATTTCACTCTACTTTGTTTGGAATGTTGAGAAAATCACCAAGTGACAGTCCAGTTGAAACCATTTGCTCCTCTTACACCACTAACCTTAGCCTAACCTTAAATAAAAGAATGAAAATAGAAACGCTTCTGCACATGTGCACAAAATGTCAAATTTGTATTGCTTTCGGCGTGAAAATCATTGCAATTTGATTTATCATTGGAAAGTCCCAAAATGAAGCAAAAGACAACCACTCTTCAGTCATTCAGTAGCCATTCAAAAACTGTTTAAAAGTGTTAAATCTTATACGCTCAACAGCCAACAGACACATTTATATAAGACTTAATGCTTTAGCTACTTCTTGTGCCAATCAAGTCGGACCTATGAATTCAGTCATCAGTACAGGAGAGGAAACATATTAAACATTTCTCCCTGAAAGCTGCCTCTAGGCAAAACCACAGCAAGCTAAACTGGCCTATTCAAATTCTCATTGCAAAGATATAACAAGACAAGGCTCCTCGCACAGTCCCCACGAAGACAGCGGTGATTTGTAGACATACACACGGCTTAACCTGATGCTCAAGACTTAAAGGGGCTTATCTCTTATCATACGTCTTCAATAAATGGACATTTACTCAGAGGTCAGGGGGATCGCGCAATCAAATTTTGATCTCAATTAGCTGTGACATTTCTCAGGGTAAAGGCAGGTCCACTTTGACATAAGGAAGCTCCTCCAAAGCGTCTCGTCCAGTGTAGCTTACAGTACAGTAAATAGCTGCCAACATCAGTTAGCCTGCCAATTTTACATGACCCCACATTATTAGCAACCTGAAACACTGGATGAAAATGCTACGGGGACTGGAGTGGATAGATGGATTGAACTTGGCTGAGAGTGGAATGGGGAAACCAGATTTTTGCATGGCAATAAATCTACATGAAGCACGGGGCAATGAAAGCAGTGCACTGATGAGAGCCCCGTTTGTTGGAGCTGTGAGGTGGCTGTCAATCCTGTGTGAAATTGTCCAAAGAAGCCCCCCCAGTGGTCACAGTGGCTGTTCACAGTGAAACCTGACCAGCTGTATACGCTGCACTCAGCCATCAGTCTGTTTACTAATTACCAATTAGGGTTTGGTTGCAGGAACGGTATCACAGCTCATGAAATTAAATTACTCTATGAAAACAAGTAGCGTATAGTCAAGTGATAGATCATCTTGTGCAGACTTGCTCTGATATGAATACCTAATGGGCTAAATTGAGTTTACAAACCCACTTAACTCTTGCTCACTTGTGTGAGTTATAAGAGGGTTTGTTGGGTTACATTCTGAACTCAGTGTGTGATTCCAGTTGAAAGGGCTGCTAATGTTAGGTAATGGATACCCTGATGTGTGATCATAATAGATAGCTCCTAGTTCATACATCCCAGCTGTATAATGAGGGCTACTCTACTGTATCGTAGCTCCTCGAGCCTGTCTCGCTCTCTAATTAGGAGCAAGCTGACTGGCGACTTGTGTGTGTGTGTGTGTGTGTGTGTGTGTGTGTGTGTGTGTGTGTGTGTGCGTGCGTGCGTGCGTGCACATGCTGCGTTTCGCCCAATGTAAAATCTAATTACTGATCACACTGTGTCTGTCTGGATTCCACTGAATCAGAGGTGTAATTGCGCAAGCCTGCGTGTAAATGTCTCTTGCATTAAAATGTTAACGATATCATTTAGCATCTGCAGGGAAGAGCAGAGAAGCCCTCAGCACCCAGATGTAGGTGTTTGATCATGCGTGCAAAGTGAGGTTGTAGTACATCTGGCGGGGGTTTCCCTCTCAGACAGGCTTCTCAGTGGAGAGGATGTTTTTAATTCACTCAGCACCTGTCAAAGTGACATGTTATATTACTGTGTAGCGCTGCATAGGTACTGTAGTGGAGGAACTGGCGTAAAAGCTTTATTTGTCAGTTGAAAACAGAGTAAGTCAAGAAAGAGGCACTTCTGCTTTCCTGTGCAGGAGTGCTCCTGTCTTGATTTGGTTTTAAAGATTTTAGCGTACAAGTTTAGAAAATATCCACCAAAGACGTGAGACATCTTGACCAATGACTTTCTGCATAACAGCCTCCCAAAGTCAAGATTGGTATGTCAAGATGTAGCTACAGCCTGGTGCTGATCCCTTTAATAAAAGTAGAATCTGCTGCCAAACAGACACAGACAAAAATCTCAACGCAAGTTATTGAGACATACAGTACTATTCGAGTCAGTCTTGATGGTATGCTAAATTTTGAGTATTGAGAGATATTAATAGACATGTGTGCATTCAGAGATCTCAAAGGGATACATGTCTCATGTTTTTCCCTTAATATCAACTCAGTAAGTAAATCTTGAATATGATCAGGTGCTAAATTCAATATTCACAGCATTAACTCTTTGAGTGCCAAAGACATATATATACATCGAAGTGTTTTTTTTTTCAGCAGCAGGAACAAAAGAGCGCTCTCACACAGCCTTTGAGTAATTTTGGGGCTTCTGGGATTTGTAGCATAAAGAGACGGTATACGCCACAGAGATCACAGCAGGAAGTGGAGATGATCGAGATTAGAGAGTAAAACAGAATCTGGACAAAAAGTGGTGATTTTGGTGAAAGTGTCCTCTACTCTACCTCTGATAAATCAAGAATGGAACAAGGTAAAAACAAACTTTTTATTCATGATGAAATAGAGAGTCTTTTCTTTCATTTGAGCTATTCAGTGTTTTCAGAGACATAGTACAAAATATTCTGTGCATCATGACAGATGATTAAAAATGGCCAAAAACGCTGGCACAAGGCACTTAATGTTTTTATAAAAGGGCTGGCACTCGATAAGTTAAAGGTGCTAAATTCAATATGCACACCATTAATATTGCAGCAAAAACTGCAAAAAAAGATTCACGTCCTGAGCAGAGATGAAGTTGCTCGCCCTTTGTTTTGTAATCCTAGTTCGTCCTTGCTTTGTTGACGTTGGTGGTCCAGACTTGTAGTGTTCCTGCATGTGAGCTTGCCCCACTGTCGAGTCTACAGCAGATAATGTCATTGCAGAAGAGCAGCGCCACCCCCCGGTTCCCCCAAGTTAGCGCCGTTAGCTATGAGCCACTGGCTCAGCTATCACCATATGATGTGCTCTGAATTCTGTATTGAGCACCTTTTTGTTCAATATTGATAAGTTGTGTGTTGTGTGTGAGAAGTGTTTACTTCATTGCAGTGTCATTGTGTTGAGCTTTCGTTCACTGTGGAAGACAGATGGTGGAGGTGTGATGAGTTTGCTGTCCCACACCCACCAAGACAAACATCCACACTGGACCTCGTAAATATTGCCTCTTAATCCAGTCCTCCACATACCAGGGCCGGATTTTGAACTCAACACAGTGCCAGGCCTAAGGCTGAACTGATCCCTGCGTCTCTGGCCTGGGCATGATGTACTGTGGCTCACTAACATATCTACTCTGACTCTTCCTTCCTTTATTTCATGGACTCAAAAAAATAACACTGCATGTTTCTATAGCACCTTTGCTCTATATCCACATCTCAATCAGATTATTCAAGACCACATTTCCACAAGATACCTTGCCATATTTCTGATGCTCCATGGTCTGAATATTAAAGTAGGCTAAGGGATAACGGAGGCAAAGCTGGATAGACAGAGTGACATGAAGACAAATGGGTCCAGCTTGGTTTCCCGACACTGCTCTTTATTTTTAAACCTGGCACAGATGCTAAGATTTAAGACCAAGTTAGTGGTGGCTATTTTTAGCCAGCCATTTTTAAAGCGCTGTCATCATGTTGGAGTTGAGGTAAAGGTGTGTGAGAGTGTGTATAGTGGGTGCTTTATTGTGTGTTTGCGTGTGTTAATGTACCTATATATGTTGGGAGGTGTGGGTTGTGTTCTTGTGTGCATGTATACTGTGTGTGTGTGTATGCATTTAACTGAGGACCTGGTGGTGGGTGGGTTAGGGTGTGACATGGAGTGGAGCCACAGGAGTCTGATTTATGTCCTTCTGGCCACTCATCGATCCTCCGGCCCGATGTGAGACTGAGTGCATTGTCAATAATCTTAGCACTTTGTGGTATTCCTAGAATTCCCAGACCTCCTCTGCGCAGACAACGGCGTGATGCTGCAGTAAGCCATCTTGTCCAAGATCAAATAAGTGGGCACAGTGTCTGGCAGCGGTGCTTATGATTGTAGGGTAGCCTAGCAGAGAATAGATCATTTTGCAGTGGCTGCACTGTTGAAGGAAACAGAGGATTGAATGTGTTCATACAAAGGGAGGTCATTTGGATGGAGATCCTAGAAGCATGTAGCTGTTTACATGTTGCTAAGTGTCCCCATAGACTGTTGCCAGGATGAGGTCTATTATGTGTCGCTCTGTGTCTCTCTATCTGGACCATCCATCCCCACAAGTGATTATGCTAATTAGTGTTTGATCAGATGATTAAATTAAAACTCAATTCCACCAAAGCATTAAATGCTCAGAAAACATTTGTGTCTACTCGAATGCCTGGCTTCACACGGCATGGGAGATGATGACCAGGGTGGAGGGAAGATATTTTAGAAATATACCTTTTAATTCAGGCAGTGGTTGTAATAAAGCAGGCCGGGGGGCTGAGAGGGAGAGAGGAGGAGAGAAACAAGGAAAAGGAGAAAATAAAGATGTGATGTGTGGTAGGGGGGTAGAGGAGTGGGGTGCTGAAGGAGCCGTGCTGTGGTCCCCTAAGTGTTGAATAAACATGCTTGGTTTAGGGAAACGGCTGCGATAAATGTTTAATATGATAAGTCCATAAAGACGGTCAAATGAGTCTGGAGTATTAAAAAGAGCATGGCACACAGCAGCAGAAGCAGCAGCTTTAAAGGAGGAGGAGGAGGCTGATAATGGCAGGCAGAGCTAACAGGATGAGAGCAGCCAGCTGCTGTGACATCAACATTAACACACTCCACCAGCTGCTGGTCACAGACGTCTCTGGACAAAACAGGGACGATGGTATATCTTCAAAGGCTTGCCATGGCCTTATAATGGCCATTATTACCTGTACGACATTAACAGTAAGTGCAGTATTTCTGCAAAGCGTCTTTCGCTATACGGTTGGGTTGAAAATTGCTGTAAAAATGTAGAGAAACAACAATCAGATGGAATAAGAGGAAGACTTGCACTGGAGGCACAATTCAAGCCAGTGGCTTGTTAAAGAGAAAAAGCAAAAAGACAAATGGGATACAATTTGGAATGTACAACAAACAAACAAGCAAGTTGAAATATTAAGAATCAAACAGTTAAATTACAGGGAAATGACAATATCTAATAGTAACCCTGTACAGCTAATTTACAACAGCAAATGCCATGTGAAAGTTTTAATTGAAATCCAAAAATTTTGATAGTGTATATATATGCAAATATTCAACTGACGTGTTTCCGACAATACAAAATCAGCTCATAGTGACCAGAAAGTATAATTAATAAATGCTTTTGTTGCCTAAACTGAACCACCTCAGACTAGAGCTGTGCAATATTCCGATATTCTGTATTGTACTGCGGTATGACGTTACTCTGGTTGTGGTTTAGATATGCCGTGTAAAGCACAACTCAACATCAGAATAACCTCTGGTCAAATGTATCATGAGAGTTCAAAACATGTTCATTGTATGAAGCAGACCGTTTAGTCCGGCTAATATCAAAGTTTTAAAAACCTTACATACACCTTAGTCGGACTGTGGTCGAACCGAACTGGAGTTTTTATAATTGGACTATTTGAGCCAGATAATGTGGTTCTAAATCAAGCTTTTCTGGCATGTACATGCAAACCTCGTTAGCCAGACTACCTGGCACTCCCCCTTCTGGAAGTGACGAGACCATGGAAACGGGATGACAACAACACAGTAGCAGAAGAACCAGAAGAATGCCAACGCAAAACAGTGTGTAGTGCCACCTAGTGTCTCGGAGGCGAACGTACTCAATCACTCAATAATTTGATTTCTCGGAAACTCCAGTTAAATGCTTAGCTTGGTTATTGCCAATAGCTCGGCTTAGATGTGCATGTAAACATTGACATAATGGTATGAAGGTTAATGTAACTGCAGCAACGCTACTGCTTTTTGGTAGCATGTTTACGTCACCAGTAAGGACTTGTTTGTGGCAGTTGTAGCTCAGAAGTAAATCGATGTAAAGCAGCATGGAGGATGTTGGGTTGCAGGTGAATGATTCCTGCGTTATTAGCACTCAAAACACATCTTTAATACCAGCCAAACTACATAGTAAAAGTATAGCACAAATATAGCCGGACTTCCGGTCGCTCTCAAAGTAAGCCTTCAGAATAAAAGCATATTGGGGATATAACACTGATTACACCACTATATCGTATACGTATATCAGGATATACAATTTCATCCATATTGCACAGCACTACCTCAGATCCCTTTGGTGTCAAATCCTGCATTTTGAACCCCTATCATCCATCCAGACCACCTGCATGCAATATTCAAACGCAGCACCAGAATAAAATTCAGCACACTGTGACCAATTGAGATGATTCACCGCCTAATAATTCAGAAAAGTAAAGGCAGGACTCGAGGTGAAAAAGTACTTTTTTGCCACCATTTTATAAGCCATGGCTATCTAGCAGATTTAGGGAACACAAGTGAAATCAGATCGTTTCGGACTACGGGCCACCAGTGTCAGGTCATTCTCTTCAGCAGCCTCTCAAGTTGCAGCTTGTGTACACTGAAACCTCCATGGACATCATCGCCTTACTTTAGCTGGCATGCAGGTAGACAGCAGTCATGTTAAAACACCATCAACACTAACTCTTTTGACGGCCCTTAACCCTAATGTTTGGTGACATAATGAGGTTGGTTGTCCAGTATGTGCCATGTCTACTTGTTTAACAGAGGTAAGGTCTCTGCCAACAGGCCTCTGTCCAACGACAATGATGCTGCTTAATCATGTTATCACAAGAGGCCGTGTATGCTGACCATTAGATTAGTTTGGAGGCAATGTGATTATATCCACTCAACTCTCAATCAGACATGTTTAAGTATAATAGTGAATTACAAAGAGAGTCTTATCTGATGTTGACTGGAAAACTGGAGCAGTGGCCCTGAACTATGCTTGTCATCCAAAATATAACACATAATGACATAGATCATTAGATCACTGATGGGCAAACTGAGCTTGAATTCTAACAGCACAGTGGAAATAGTTTGAGGTCCTTTTGAGTAACCCATTAACAGGTATAGACATGTTTGTTGAATAAATGAGCATGAGAGTCCTAAAGAGCAGCCTGTGCCTGTTGATCATCAGACTATTGTCTACGTCGACCATGATAAAGCACAAATACGACAAACAAACTTCTGAGTTGAAATCATATAATAATAATAACTAGAAAAGCACTCAGAGAGCGCAGACCTCCGCCAAGGCAGTGGTGGCGACTTTTTTAATGTAAAGTTACCACTGCTGCCAAGGAGGTTATGTTTTCATGGGGTTTATTTATTTATTTGCATGTTTGTTGGTTTGTCGGTTTATAGACAGATTTTGACAAAATTTTCAGGATTGGCCAGAAGTGGCCTACCTTAAAACTGATTAATTTTTGTTGGTGACGTTGAATCGGATCCGATCGCCACCAAAATTAATCAGTTTTAATTTAAGCCACTTCTGATCAACCTGGAAAATTTTGTCAAAATTTCTCTATAACCTTTGAGTTATTTCACAAATCAACAAACCAACAAATGAATAAATAAACAAACCCTGGTGAAAACATAACCTCCTTGGCGGAGGTAATAATAAATTACATTGGTGATGACCATGATAAAGCCCAAATCACACAAAAGTAACTTATTGAGTTGAAAATCGTATAGTTCTGGAACCGGTATTGAATCAAAACCACTGAAATTGGCACACATCAAAAAAAATTTTAGCGATACCTAGCCCTACTCAGAGCATGAATATAGCAGCAAACAGACGAGTTGATGCTCCTCAGTGGTTGATCCACACCGAGACACTCTGTCTGTGAGCGATGATGCAGCTTTTGGATTAAAAACATCCAATGTTTGACTGATATCCACTAATAAACTCCAACAATCCCCCTCATTGTTCACTATGACTGCTCTGATTGAGGCTTCCTGAGCAGTTTAGGAGCTTCCACAGTCACCAGATATCGAATGATTGATGATAAATGATTGTTTAAATCAAAGAGACAGGATGCTGTGAAGTTGTTTCAAGTAGAAACTGTTGAAGGTTGTTGAAACACATTCAGTGCAGATATATTGTTTGTTTGTTCATGTAAAATTAAACACAATTAATATAGATGAAAAAGTTAATGATATTTAATTGTGATTAATCAGAATTAATCCACTACAATATGTGATTAATCTGATTAGAAATTTTAATTGTTTGGGCAGCCTTAATTTTTTTTTTCTTAATTTTGAATCTCTTATTCCTAATTTGCACTGGATGTGGAACGACGCTGACGTTTTGTCAGACCCGATACGTTTCCATTCAAATCAATGCATCAATTTCCACTGAATGTGGCGCATGAATTCAGCACAGGGCAGATTGTGTGGGAGGGAAGTCGTGTTCAGACACAAAAAAACATTTAATTTATTTTCAAAATAAAATTATCTGCCTTTGCGGCGGGTCATATATTGAATTTCCTTTTACTCAGTGGACACAGTGGTTCTCTTTCACTGACACTCCGCTACAACTCGCTATATCGCACGATTATAAATGAATTTGCGAGATCTCATTAGTCAACGAGATCTCGTTCTCGTAATTCCAGCTGTACGGCGGAGCCGCAGCGGGTGGATCTGGTGGGTATTGATGGACAGCAGACATCGAGGAATGATCGTTCTACATCCAGTGGAAATTAGGCATCAGGAGCATACTGAGGGGCATGCAGGTTTCATACCTATTTCTAACACTCCTGTAGTCACATGTGTGATTTTGAGTTGACAGCAGACCTAACATATCATAATGAGTTTGATTATATAATGTGACTCTTTATGGTTGTTGTGATCATCATCTTACAAACATACAGACAGCATTCAAAAGCTACTGCTTGTCATTTTGGCAGCCTGTGTTGCCACCAATAGTTCACCTCACAAAATAGGCTAAATCAACTTAGAAATATTCCACTGTTTGTCAAAAGGATTAGCATCAGTTTTCTATAATTACATTCTTGTTAATTAGGTTGAGGAGAAGCAACACCACAGAGCTGCTTTTCTCAGTTCTAGGTAAAATTAGAAAGTTATTTTAATTAATAGGTAAGACAGCAGGTGTAGGAATCTTAAATAATGTGTAATAAGTTCCTTTTAATTGCAGAGGTTTCTGTGTTTCAGTAGGAGTTTCTACTGTAGGCTCACCCTCATAGTAAACATACAGTGAATCTATGCAACACTTTGAATTTGCTTTATTACAGAAATGGGTTTCCCTATACTGCCAGTGTGCTGGTTACGTCACACTACTAGTGGAAGTTTTTATTCATCATCATCAGCAGTAGAGGGAGCTGCTATGGTTTCCTACAGTGTAATCCCTCATCAGATTCTCTCTCATGCACTCATCATCATCATCAGCAGCAACATAATTTAGACATCACTGTCTTTATCGCTCAGTTTTACAAAAGTGAGAAACAGTCCAGGGTCTCTGGTTTCCCCTTGATGAGACAGGCAGCCTCTCTGGCCCATTTAAGATGTGAAAATAGACCGAGGAGGAGGAGGCTCATCTGCTGCAGGGGCCTCGTTTTAGTGTTGCCCACCCCTCCTAGACATCAGAGGACAGATCTGTCGGTGTGGATCAGCAGCTTGCACACAGCCAACCCTTTCTTCTGTCACAGCAGTGCTTAATATTCATGAGAGCAAATTGGAAGACAGTCATTTAACTTCCGTGCATGGTGTATTGCCTCTGGGCAGATCAGATCAGTGGGAATGCTTACTCATAATGGACAGCCTGGCAGTGAAGGGTTGTTGTCTGCCTGTCTCAGAACTTCTAGTTACTATAAGCTATTTTCAGGTGAACAACTGTTGGTGGATGCCTAAATGCATGTTTAGCTTAAAATAAAAAATCCTGTACACTGTATTTCAAATTTGGGTCATGCATAGGTCACAGGTCTATTTTTAGCTGCTGTGAATACAGTTTGATCACTTGCTTTACATCACACCAAATCTGCTCTCCATAAATCCACAGAGTAGGAATAGGGATGTGGTTAAGGTGGAAAATTGCTGTGGCTACTGTGAGACTTGAATGTGAGTGGGCCCGGTATGATCTCCACATCCCAGGCAGACTTGCCCTGAGGGCGCAGAGCAGAGTTGCTTTAATTACCCAGGATTCCCGCTGTCACATTGTCACTGTGAAGCACCCGGTGCCACGCTGCCATGCGGTGCCGAGTCCCCCTACCGCGGTGGCGATGACAACTCAGACAATGGCTCTGCTCGCTCAACAGATGCAACGCGAATGTCTTCTGAAATATGGGAAGCTGAATCAATCCCACTGTCTCTCTGATTCCCTCTTTGTCTCTCCTTGTTTGCTCTCCACTGTTCTCTCTTCTTTCCATGTCACAGAGCGTTCATGAATAAAGTCAGCGGCTGCATGAAAGAATATGTAACTACGGAGTGAGCGTTAATAGGTTGTCACCACTTTCTCATGTGGCGTTGGGACCCATTCACTTAACACTGCAGGTACATGAGAGGGTGAATATCACACCAACTCTTTTACATGCTTTGATCAAGTGTCCATGTGTCAGTTAAGCTGTGAACACAGGACTGAAAATGTGATTCTGTAAACAACCAGTTAGTGAATTCATCTTTACCTGCTGTTTGCTCCCATCGGCACTGATTGCACGTTTACTTAAATGAAGCGCCCCAGTAGCTCCAGAGCACACTGTCATGGTTGGTTACACCCGGTTGACTGATCAGCTCTATTGTGTGAAGCATCATGGTCCTATGATGCTGAACCATAGCTGCTGTGTCACATTGGACAGTAACTCTGTGGGAACGTTACTGCAGCTGCTTTCCCAAATCATAAATCATCAGAGTGTAAATACTGTCAAAAAAGAACTAAATAGTTTTACAGCAGTTAGTCACATAGCACTGAAAAACAGATATGCATTCTAGTACAAATGCCATGAATATGCCTGCTTAGGTTTGACTAATCATTCTGATTCTGTATTTACAGTATTGTACAGTTATCTAACGCAGTATTATAAAACAGAAAGTGTTTTGTTCCAGCGTTTTTGTCCATTTTGAGTCATTTTTCAAGACCCACAGAATATTTTGTACTTTGTCTCTGAAAACACTGAATAGCTCAAATGAAAGAAGAGACTCTCTATTTCATCATGAAAAAAATGTTTGTTTTTACCTTGTTCCATTCTTGTTTTATCAGAGGTAGAGTAGAGGCTGCTTTCACCAAAAAAAGCCACTTTTTTTGTTTGTTTTGCTCTCTAATCTCGATCTTCTCCACTTCCTGCTTTGATCTCTGTGGAGTATACCGTCTCTTTATGATCTCACTACATCTCCCAGAAGCCCCAAAATTACTCATAGGGAGACTGTGATCGGTGACTCGCTGGCGAAAAAACAATTTGACTTTGAAATACGTCAGTGGCACTCAAAGAGTTAAGCATTATGTGAAGCCTAAATGTAATGTGGATTGGCATGATTGTTGTCTTAAAGCATCTGCAGTGGTCAAATATATTAATATCTGTTGAATCATTGTAATGCTGTAATGATTTAAAAAAAAACAAAAGGATTTTGATTATTTTATGCACCGTTATCTCATGATAACGACTCATCATTATCATGAGTCATTATCTCCATATAACAAAGATTGTTTTCTAGTGATAACAACTTAATTATTTTGTTATCTCCATCTAACAAAGGCTGTTTTCCCGGTGATAATTAATCAAGTAATAACGGGTTCGTCTTGATTTTAACCTACAAGGGCTGCAACAAAAGGTCTCCGTAGCCACTGGCTGTAGCTGTAGCCTACCGGTAAGTTACACTATGTTAGTTTGTTTACTTGACTGGGTTTGTTTAGGGGCTACCAGTTAGCAGATGAGAGGCTGACAAACTCCTATCTATCCGGCTAGGTCGCTTAAATGTAGGCTAACGTTAACGTAGATGGAGATAACAAAATAATTAAGTCGTTATCATGAGATAACAGTACATAAAAAAATCTAAATCCATGGTCATTCTCAGCTTCTGTACTAAAGACTATAGACAGCCTCACATGTCAAAGTGCAAGGCACTTCCTGTTTGCTGCTTAGCTATAACCATTATGCAATTATTTTGCTCATATGGACAATTGAAATTGAAGCAGTGCAAAAGACAATTGTAATAATGTTGAATCTGATGTTTGTGGGTTCTGTCTTGCTAACCTACAAGTATACTCACCAAAATGTGGCAAAAAAAATCTTGAAAAGAATAAGTTATGTGCTAAGAGTCTTATATAATCCCCACCAATGCTTAAACGGTGGCTATTGTTCCATTCTAGCTCTTCTGCTGGCTCCGAAACAGAATTTTTCCTTCTTCCCTTCTCACTGAAGATATCCCATAAGAAGAAAAAAAATCATAGTCAATTATGGATACATATAATGCATTATTGAACAGTGTCATTTATTTCACCTTTATGGTTGAGCTCATGAAAAATTATGCCAGTTACTGATTTCCTCTCGGGCAGTGTAGTAAGCGGTTGGGCCCTGAGGCCGTTTGTTGGGGCGTGACACGGTGCTCTTTGTGAGGTCTGCGGGGGTGATGTACCTGCGTCACCACACCATTTGTAGCCTGGCTCCTGAGCTCAGTCAATTAGGGAAACGAGCAGCGCAGTGATATGCACCCTTCCACCAGAGTCCATTTCTTTTTTTTAATTAAATCAATCTCGCTATCACTCAGCCAGTCTAAATTGAGTTGCTCTCGCCTACTTTTCATATGTGTAATAGACGAATATCAAAACAGCCATGACATAAATCCTAATCCAATTTCTCCGATGCTTGCACAGAATAGAAGCTTTCCAAGCAACCACACGCTTCTTTGATCTACTCCTCTCCGGCCATTCGCTATTGTGGCGCCGTAACGTTCAAGGTATCAATTAACTAAGTACCCAAATTGTGTTTGCAGAAAACTTTGATGTGTGACAGTTGTGTCAGACACATTTTTATTTTTAATTTGGGGTAAATTATTTTTGCAAAGCAGTCTTTGCCAGTCCTCTCCATATGATCATACAGTATCATCAAAGCAGCTTATAAGTCAGCATTTTGCTGACGCTTTACAATACTAATACATAAGAGTCTTTATTATAATCACATTCCATGTCTTATACACAAAGGAAATGCCTACTGGATGTAACATCCGTAAAGGCTGCAAGTTTTAAAATCTAGTCATGAGTGAATTTCAAAGTGTCTTCTCCTTCTCACTAACCTTGAGCACCGTCCATGAGCAGGTGGGGTTTTGATCCCACTCCTCCCCCATGGCTCCAGTCTGTATTATCAACTGAGAAGATTGATACTCCCTGTGCCAGCTGGAAAAAGAGAATGAATCAGAATTTAATATGACTTTGATGTATTATTTTCATCTTGGCCAGTGCCACAGACCCACTGAGAACCCGGCACACTACCCCAGCGCATTTTAAAAGATTAAAATAAAACTTTTTGATGGAAGAGACTACAGGGGTGTATACAAAATTTCCTCTGCTGGGGGTATACTGTACTTGTTAATATGTATTTGGAGTCAAATATCTTAAAGAACCAGCGTGTTTCTTACTGTATGTTATATATTATTTGAATTCACAGTGTATGGATGTCAATTGCTTATTATCATAAGCATATTTCCAGTAAGATGCTCACTTTTTCAGGGATTTATTCGTGAAGGAAAATGTTTCTAGAAAGATACAATCGATAGATAGACAGTCTGACAAACAGGTAGACTCATAATACTAATTACTAATAAGCATTGCAAGATGTTCACAATATAACACTGTATCTGTAAAGAGTGGACAGCTGACAGATGTACAGAAATATGTGCAGAACCAGAGGTGTTTTGTTAGTCAGTGCAGCAGTGAGTCAGGAATGTACATTTAAAAATGATTTCATCATAAATATAGAGACAGACAGCAAGCAGAAACATGGAGTTAAACAAATAGATGGATTCAGTCTTCAGACTGTCCTGCTACTAAAACCGTCAAGCCTTGGTACAAGCTGTACTGCAGTATTTCACCGTAGTGTCTGCAGGCTGTCGATGCGCTGTGCTTCTTCTGGCATGTGAAGTAAATAATGTCTGAGGATTTAAATCCCAGTCTGTGTGTCATTTTATTACAGGGACTACTAAAATCAGCCACTAGTCAGTTTTGGGAACTTAATTTACAGAAACAGATGTTGAAAGCAGCTACAATTACAGATTTGAATATAAACACTGTTATTGTACTGAACGTTAATAATTACATCACCTGTGTTTTTTGTAGAGAGGCAAACATGCAGCAGTAGATTTGCTTTTTGACTTTCCTGGCTAAATTTCAGCATATTACGAGCCAAACAACAAAAATACCTTTTCTAGATTTTTCTTACTAGCCCACTCAGGGTTCTTGCACCATTTTAAAAATCAAATTTAATACATTTTAAGACCTTTCTAAGACCTCAACAAATATATTTTAAGACCCAAAAATGGGGCCTGACCAATATCGATATTTAACAGGGAAAAAAATCCAATCCAATAATCTGTTCACCTCAGAAAATATTTTTTTATTAAATTTTTTTCAGCCCTTTGAAACTTGCAACAACAATATAAATTGAAGACATAACACTTAACCTTTTTCTACAACTTAAATTTCACAACTTTCAAGAAGAAAGAAGTGAATTTTGTGAACAAAGTAACTTGCAAAATTGCATTTAATCTCTGAATATTGTGTTTTCCTATTGGAGAATGTAAAACCTATAGCAAATTTACAGTAAATTTAAGACAGTTTAATACCATAATTACCTGGATTTTAATTTAAGACATTTTAAGACTTTTTTAAGGAACCGCAGGAACCCTGCCATTGTACTAGCCAATAATAATGAAACCCTGCAGTGTGTACAGGTATGTACACATTTCACTCATTTTTAACTTTGTCAATACAGGACCTAAGTAGTAATATATATTATAATGTGCACACCTTTCATCTTCATCATGTTTTCTGCATCTTAAAAAAATCTTCCAAATCCTTAAATGTGCCAGGTGAAATTTTAATCCACCATGGTAGGCTACATCCACATGTTTTCATTCACTTGGCTGATTAGACATGTCGTCAGTTTTATTTCATCTGTCGTAAAGCAGCTTTGAGTTTCTCATTCATATTGCTTCAAACTGGGGAGTGAGGAAAAGTCTGAAAACCACAAAGAAAACAATATAAACATTAACATTACATTAAAATCTTTTGCGGCATAATAACACGTGATTATGGACTCCGTTATCGTTCCTCTGTGAATGAAAACACATAAATACTAAAATCTTCTATTGTGTGCACAGTTTGCATTTCAGACCTGGTGCAAATGTCTTGATCTCCAATATGTCAACAAAGTCTTGTAGAGAAACGCTGCACTATTGATCTTTGATGTGCTGATAATTTTGAATGAGTAACAACAAATGAGTGTTGTGTGGATGTTCAGGAGAGGCTCATTGGAGTCTTTCATTGCTGGATGAGAGCTGCTGGAGCAGAGAAAAGGATGGAAACGTCTGCAATTTGAAACCTTGTTAGGAATTTATGAAGTGCTAAAATGTTTTCTCCCCAGGGAGGGTCCAAGCCAGCTGCCAGTGCCACTGTAAGCCATTTAGTGCAGAGCCTCTGGGCTCGTCACCAGGCTGAGATGGCAAGCGAGATACACACTCAAATACTGTATATACAAGTATTTTTGCCTGAAAAACAAATGGTCTCAGACACGGAAACTTGCAAACATGTGCTGGCTTCATCACTCTGAAATCAAACTGCAGATTACTAATTGGTCCGACATTATGACCCTCCTCTCCTCTGGGGAACGCTCCTGCAATTAACGTCAGTTTCTTTACTGTGATGTTGACTCGAAGTAAAGCTTGATCGTGATCGAGGCAACTGACCTTATTTCATAATTGATAGCAGTTTATGTTAATTTAATGTTCCTGAGGTCCCAGGGATGGGAATACATTGATGAATCCTAAACTACTGATCATGGTCCATAAATACAGGCACTTACAGTGACTCACTTTAGAGGAATACCAATTTGTGCTTTCTTATTTTTTATATTTTCATGTTCAAATACAAAACAAACATATATAAAGACAAACAGTACATTTTTGACCAAAAGTCTCTGGTGTGTGCTCCAGTTTTCTTTTGAGAACTTCATTCAATATTTTACTTTAAAATTATTTCCAGAAAAAGTCATTAAACACAAACACATCTGTTACAATGAGCATTCTGTTTCCTCTCTTTCAGTTTTCACTGAGGACCTACATTCCAGCTTATATTTTGTCAATGCATCTTTGCAAGAGGTAGTATTTGCCAGCACCACAGGGACCTCCGTGCCCTGTCCTGCTGGTGGCGCACCTCCTGCCTCGCTGCGCTGGTATCTGGCGACTGGCGAGGAGATCTACGATGTCCCGGGCATCCGCCACGTCCACCCCAATGGAACCCTCCAGATCTTCAACTTCCTGCCATCCAGCTTCAGCAAGCTGATCCATGACAACACGTACTACTGCACTGCCGAGAACCCCTCTGGCAAGATTAGGAGTCAAGATGTCCACATCAAAGCTGGTGAGTCACAGAAATGATGGTGGGGAGGGAAATAGCAGTAGCACAAGTGTGCTGAGTAATTGTTATAGTTTCAGAAGTAGCATCAGTAGTAATGTTTTTGTAATAGAATAGAATAGTTTTTATTTATCCTTCATTGGGGATGATTCACCCGCCACAGCAGCATAGACAAATTACAGTAATAAAGAAACAATAGACAACAGCAATGACATAATAGAGTAAGTAATAATAATAGAACAAATATTTACATTATGTACTTAATATAAAGGAAAAACTGTTAATTAAACACAATTATTAGATGAATATTTGAATATGAATATATTTGTTATGTGGATGTGATCTGTAGAATAAAATAAAAAGGTAGTGCAAAAAGTGGAGCAACCACCAAATCCTAGACACTGTCCCTTTAACTCTTTCGGTGCCTGCTGCCGAAAAACACTTTGACGTATACATACATCTATCGCACTCAAGCGTTAGATTTTAAATGACGCATAAATACGAGTTAAGTATTTAAGAGTTAAAATAAAGAGTTAAGTAGGTCGGAGACGACATATTCATTTTTAAAACTGATGAAACTGCATTTAAATCACAATGGTCAATGCCCTGTCCATGGCAGAACAAAAATTGGCTTTGACAGTTAATTTCCATGACCAAATCTGATCCAAACTATCTTTTGGTCTCAATTTTCTGGAGTGTAATGAAAATTATCTTGCTTAATGTTTAGTTTTTCCATTATAATGTTGCAGAGTTGCACCAAAATGTAATAAAAGCATGGTGGTACTAGTCAACCTCCTTTGCCTCTGTGGTACTAGGGATTCAAATGTTTTTTTCTTTTATTTCTACAGTTTCCCGGGAACCCTACACCGTCAGAGTGGCCGACCAGAAGGCTATGAGAGGCAGCGTAGCCGTCTTCAAGTGCATTATCCCTGCTTCTGTTGAGGCCTACGTCACTGTTGTATCATGGGAGAAAGACACAGTTTCACTCAGCTCAGGTAAGACAAGTAATACTTTGTACGGTGTAAATGGGTAATTCAGTACACAGCCACGATCTCAGACCCCTCTTTGGTCACTGTGTTCTGTTTTATCATGAGTCATCTTCTTACCTGTTCTCTGTCATCGGCTGCCAGTACTTAAGCTCTGGAGCTCTGCACAGCCCTGTCTTTCTGCTAACCAGAGGATGTTGATAACTGTCACATCGAATCACTGAGCTTCTCTCTCTCCTGTACATACCTCACCTCAGCCAACTCCATTTTGAGTCCAGCAAGGGGTAAAGTGGAAGAGTTTACATAGCGTCATTGACCTAGTTACCCTCCTTGTTTGAATCCAGTGGCACAGCGTGATAATGCAAGACACCATGAATGTTCTGCGGGTTGGATTTTGACTCAAGTTAAATGGGATGCTTATCTCTTGATTGCTCCATGTACTGCCCGCTGGCTGATTTTGCTTCATACTGGGGCGTTCAGGGACCTGTAAGTGTGCACTTGATGTTGTTTGACTGAGGGCAGAATCTGGGACGATGTTTTGGTGGCATTTTAAATGTGTCTGCTCAAGCATGAAGATGTGTCTTCTGATCCATGCCAGTGACTTATTTACTCCAGGTTACTCGAGTTACTCTCTACGAAGACATAGCCTAATGTCACGGAGAGCGGGCAAAGATGCAGCGTGCAGATTTGATTACATTCAGTAAATGAAATGAATCATGTAGACAAGACTCAGGGATGATGTTTATCTCATCTGTGGCTGACCATTGTACAAGTAAAGTTCTTTAACATTTAATTCCTCTCAATCAAAAATTCAGAATTCAAAATACAGTGTAGTACAGCACAATGTGTGTGTGTCATTGTTTTATATTGAACACAGTCATTGCCAATCATTTTTTAAATCAGCTGTTATTACAGTGTCTACAATGACTTCCCCTTTTTAAATTTTTGTTGCAGGTCTGATGGTCTATAGCATACGCAGTGAAGCTTTAATGGATTATATTGTATGCCCGTGTTCTTTTGCAAGCGTTCAGAAGAACAACGATATTGGATTGTCCGTGTTCACTCCGATAAGTATTGCAGCGGGCGAGTGCTGTCAAAAGCATGAGCACACTGTCAAAATCACTGCTGCTCGTGATGAATATTTGATGTCAATTCTGATGCATGAGCGGACTCACCTCACACTGTTATGGAGAGGGTGTGTTTGCTCTAGGAGCAAGGGTTGGAGGGATATGTGTGCGCGAGTGTGTTGGTGTGTGTGCAGAAAGCATGTGCGAAAGGCCATAAGGATACCAACAGGGCTTGACAGTGGCAACTAGGTGCAGTTTGACTCCTCCAGCCCTTTTTTTTTTTTTTTTTTTTTTTTTTTTTAAATTTTTCATGAAAGAAGACTTGGTCTCAGTGGACACAAAATAAAGCTATCCAACAGCCACACTGAATTATTAATCCCAGGTTTTTTGTTGGGAATGATAACAAGCGCACTACCCTTGAGTTGTGCATCACAATGTAAGGAAGAGCAGTCAAGGCTGCAGATAGTTCTTGACACCACGTGGTGTTCTTGAACTTTTAAGAAGAAGACAAAGAAGAAGAAGAAGAATTCTTTTATTAATTCCTGTTTACGCTCTGGTAGTATATTTCTGTTGCACATCACACACAGGTTAAGGAACATTATGCACATGCATTAATGGAGAGGTATCAGAGTGAGGGGGCTGCCACGTATCCAAGGGCCCCGAGCAGTTGGGGGTTTGGTGCTTTGCTCAAGGGCACCTAAGCAGTGCCCAGGAGGAGGAACTGGCACCTTTCCAGCTACCAGTCTACTCTCCAGACTTGATCCAGCCTGGACTTGAACCAGCGACTCTCCAGTTCCCAGCCCAAGTCACTTGATTATTAACTCCTTGAGTGTCATTGATGTATGTATACGTCAAAGTGTTTTATTGGCAGCTGGCACAAAAGGGCGCTCTCACACAGCCTGTGAGTAATGTTGGGGCTTCTGGGAGATGTAGTCAGAGCATAAAGAGACGGTATACACCACAGAGATCAAAACAGGAAGTGGAGACGATTGAGATTAGAGAGCAAAACAAACAGAATCTGGACAAAAAGTGGTGATTTTGGTGAAAGTGGCCTCTACTCTACCTCTGATAAAACAAGAATGGAACAAGATAAAAACAAACATTTTTTTTATGATGAAATAGAGAGTCTCTTCTTTCATTTGATCTATTCAGTGTTTTCAGAGACATAGTACAAAATATTCTGTAGATCTTGAAATGTGACTCAAAATGGACAAGGCACTTTCTGTTTTATTGAAGGGCTGACACTCAACGAGTTAAGCAAATGTTGATGAATGTATGTTTGTTTAATATCGTCAGGTGTTACTTGATGTACTTGATCAGTAACTTAGAGATGAAAACTAGCTTAAATTACAGCTGCTGAAATCTTTGAACACCCAGCGATTCACATTCGGGTCAAAAATAGATGCATAATTACAGACTAGCGCCTGTCTTAATTAATCAACTGTGATTGAAAAGTTAATTACAATATGAATTACCTCTCAGAATGAGGACTGCTTAGTAGTCATTTGAAGCGGCCTGCTTTCAATGTGAATGAGCACGACGCAAGCTCACTGGGCCATAATGTTGCCACTAACATACCATTAACCCGTCATGAATTTTAAAATGCATCTCACAGCTCAAGCTTTCAAATGCCCGGCTCCGATCGCCTCCTCGCTGCTTTTGATAAACAATTGACAGAGCCAATAGAGAGATGAAAGAGATGGGGGAAAAGGGAAGAAAGGAATAAAGAAAGTAGAGTGAGGAAGGGAGGAGTCCAGCTGTGTCCTACTGTGCTGCTGCCAGGATTTTATATGGTAGACCTTTATTTCGATGCATGTGTGCATCAGTGATGCCACATGCTTGTGTCTGTGCAGTTTTTTTTTTTTTTTTTTTTTACATGTTGTTGTGTTTCAAGTGGCCATGCTTTTGAAAAGGGATGGAGCTGGGTAGGTGTGTGTTTTTCCTGTTTTTCTGTCGACCTACCTTTTGTCTCTCATCATTCATGATATGAGGCATCGTAATGAGCCAGGATGGCCTTGGTTGCAGAGAAAAGCTCCAACAAAATCAGTGGTTAGATGCTGAATGAGCTGCAGACATTATGCTGTGGCTGCGACCTTGCGAGGCCTTAAAGATGCATGCAGTTGAATGTTGTTCAATAAGAGCATAAATTCTATGTCTAGTCAACAGTAATATTTCATACGTTTGTGTCCTAATATGCAGTATTAGTTGTAATATTAGAGCTCAGGGCTGCTGCAGAGGATTTACCCAGCATGTACGATTGTGTGTATACATCTCCCACTCAGCTCTGATTGACTTTTATTACATTCTACAGATATAGAAGCAACATTAGTGAGTCAACATGATCTCTGCAGCAAATGATACACACAGTGCTGTTCTCAAGAGCCTTTTTAACGTTTACATCCATTCAAATCTTGTTCTGTAAATGTTGACATCTTGCAAATTTGAAACCCAGTGCCAATTCATTTTGAAATTTAACATGGGACAATACCATAATTTATATTAATGTGTCTATAGTGAAAACTGGATGTTATTGTGTTTGTCATCTAGATGATAAAACAAAGCATGTTAGTCAAGATTAGTTTAACACAACAACAGTTGAGGTGTTGGCCATAATTAACCCATTGAGTTCCAGCCGTTTTATAAAACAGGAAGTACCAGTGTTTTTGTCCATTTTGAGTCATATTTCTAGACTCACAGAATATTTTGTATTATGTCTCTGAAAACAATGAATAGCTCAAATGAAAGAAGAGACTCTTTATTTCATCATGAAAAAAATGTTTGTTTTTACCTTGTTCCATTCTTGTTTTATCAGAGGTAAAGTAGAGGCCACTTTCACCAAAAAAAGCCACTTTTTGTCCAGATTCTGTTTTGCTCTCTAATCTCGATCGTCTCCACTTCCTGCTTTGATCTATGTGGTGTATACCATCTCTTTATGCTCTGACTACAAATCCCAGGAGCCCAACATTACTCACAGGCTGTGTGAGAGTATACATAGGCCTATATGTCAATGGCACTCAAGCATTGGATTTTAAAAGACATACAAACACGTGAATGGCGCTCAAAGAGTAAAACAAAGATTTATGTTTTTTTCAAATGAACATTGTTAATAAAATAACAATTTAATGTCAGAATACTGGCTGTTTTACGACATTCATGGTAAGAAAATTAATGTTTTCCACTTTTCTAGATCTAGAATAATCACTTAATCAAGTCGATTAGCAACTATTTGGATGATTCTTAAATGTAAACATATATATATACACACACACAATATAATGTTTTCTCAGTGCTCTTTGATTATCTTGGACAGTCACCATGGGCTGTAGAGTTCATGCAGAGGGAACATTATTTGTTCGTTTCAAAACATGTTTGTTTCACAACATGTTGTGAAAAACAATACCAGACTCATATGGTGCTAACAGTGCTAAATGCTAACTGTTCCTGAAAGCATTAACTGCCCCAACACCTTCATCCAGCAGGAAGCCTGACTCTGCTTTAGATAAGGAAGTGCAGGCTGCTCAGGCGGCCTGTATGTCGCTGCTGGAGAGGACAGGAACAGAGGAGAAAGGTGAGGAGAGGTGAGCGAGGATGAGCGGAAAAGAGGTTTGGATAGAGTGAGTGGTGTGGAGAGAGAGGGTTTCCTGCCTGGAACAAACAAGCAGGCCTTCATCTTTTCAGGCTGAAGATTAGGCTGGAAATGGAGGACGGGAAGATTTTTTCCATATTAAGATGCACACTCCTACTTCCTGGATGTGCCTCCATCTTGCTTTTCCTTCTTACAGCTATTTGTCACATTTCTCCTGTGTTTGATGGATTTGAATTATCATATACAGTGACATTATACGCTTTTGTCAAACGTCAGACATGTTGCCAAACTGGACGGCTTTATAGCATTTTGGGATTTTTATCTGACTGGTTTCCACACACAGATTTGATCTGGTATTTAATGCATTTATTCTTAATTTTATACCATGATATCTATGGCTACTGTGCCATATAACATGCTAGTTTGACCTAGTTTGACTAGTTTGTTTTATATTTTTGGGTATACTGTACATTGGAGTTCTCTTTTGAAATCAGATATTTTTGTTCGGATTAGCAACAGTAAAGAGAGATCAGCAAGTGCCTCCTCATCTCTATTTATTTTTTCCTCCTCACTTTTTGCTTTGTTTTCTTCTTTCCTGTTTCCTTTTATTTACTCCTCTTTTGTTCCTCCTCCTCTCCTTTCCATCCTCCTCTGCTGGCCTCCACCGTCGGCCTTCCCTCCTCTCATCTCATTGCATAACCTGCTTGGCACAGCGCCCCAGTCAATTTCCTCCTGCATGGAAAATGCTCTTTTTTATTTGCTTTATGCAAATAAGTCACTCCACTACTCACGGCATCAGAAAAAAAAAAATCTCCAGTTACATGTTTCAGTCACATTCAAGTCGGCCGCTTCCCAACTGTGCGTTTAGCATTTAAGCGATGAAAGCGCTTCAGCACTCTGGCATTCTGCTCACTCCTCTCTCATGGGTTCTTGTGAGTGCTTATAGAGGCTAATTAAACAGTTTGCTTGCTAATAGAATCACAGTCTTAACCAGCCGCAGACTCGGTCGCTGGAATGTTAAGGATGTCTTCAAAGGGACTACTGTAGGTGTTTGGTTTACAGGATCACTGCTCAGCAGGAATTTATCATGCCAGAGATGTGCCACCACCTCCATTTTTTATTGAGACTGACAGTGAGGGCACTGAGAGGCAGGCGGAGACAGGGCTGTAAATTCAACACACCCAAAGTCAGGCCAACCTTGAAAGGAGGGCATGGTGGCAGAAATGAGCTTTGGAGGAAAGATGCAAGGAAATAGAAGGAAGGGCAGATTAGAGGAGAGGAAGTGAGAAAAGAGACAGAGAAGGAGGAGATGTGAAAGGTGGAGAGGAGGAGAGGAGGCGAGGCTTTTTCTTCGGTAAACAAGAGACTGCGTCACATTAGCCACATGATCTTTTCCCTCAGCCTTCTTCCCCTTCCCACTTTCCTTCCTCACACTCTTCCCTCTCTGCCTCTCATTCTCCATCTCTTCTCTTGTTTAGCGGCTAGAAAAAGAGTGATCTCTGCATCTCACCACCTTGCATTTGTGGAGGATATTAATAGTATGCATGGTATATTGTACATATATGTGTCTGAGTTTGTGTTTGCGGGTGCATTGGTGTGTTTTTTTTGCACACTACTCCACCCATTCTGCAGTGAAACCCTATGAAAACAACACAGCCTATCATTTTGCCCCCCTCCTCCCACACAGATCAGCAGTTAGTGAAATGCTGACCCTTGTCTTTCACTGCACCCCTTTTCCCCAGTCCGCTCTCACACAGCTGCCTGAAAGCTCAGGGAGATGGGGTGCTTATTGTTTCTACACTGTGTGTGTGTGTGTGTGTGTGTGTGTGTGTGTGTGTGCAAAGGTGCTGTAATTGTGAGTTTATTTTCAGTGAAATGTGCATGCTTCATCTACACGTGCGAATGACAGAGTGCAAAGTGTGATACCGTCAAGTAGGAAGTGTTTGGGGGGGGTGGCAGGGCACTCTCCTGAAAGAAATCATAAAAATAGAGCAAAGAGAAAAAAAAAAAAAAATCAATAGTTGTGTGCATTAATCACGCTGCTGCCACAGAGAATTATGGGAACATGAGCTGAAGGATGCATTTTGTGCATTTGCAACATATGAGTGCTGCGTGAAGGGGAGTTTGGGGAATTGGAGGAGGACGAGACAAGACCCTTTTAGTAAGAAGTGAGGTTAGAGCAGAGATAGTTGGGGGTGTTTTCTTCATGCATTGTGTGCTCAGTGTGTCTCTCTGTTGCCGTTTGCAGGGACTACACCCACTGTCTTTTGTAAAGCTCGCTTTCAGATCGCATTTGTTCAGCGTTAAGCTTTGATGTTACAGCTTTTGAGCTAGCCAAGATTACATATTTATTTTAAAGCTTTTAGAATATGTAGCGATTTCAGGATGTTTTGGCTCACATTTTTACATTATTTTTGTTTCACATCTTCCCTCTGCTGTGAGATTTGCCATTTGGAAAGAAAGAAGCCAAGCTCTCCTTTGACTTTCTGTTTGAAGTCTCCATTTTAGCTGCGGTGAAGGCTTGAGGACGTGATACATATTTGATAAGGATCGATGGAAGGGTTACTGAGACAGAGATGGAAGGAAATCGATCTTGGACCGGGCTTCCCAAAAGCATCTTAAACCTAAGGTCATCTTTAAAGTGCCCTTCTAGCAGAGCGACTGATGCACACACTTGCAATTTGTGCACGAAACAAAATGCACATTTTAATTCTTCCTTGCTTTCACATTCTCTTTTATAATACATCAATAGAAAGTAGATCTCTCAGATGTGTTTAATGCTTTATGTAAGGTTTAAGTTTTATATTATGCCATCTACTGACATCCTAATCACTATGCACATAAAACAATAAAGCAATCTGTTTAGTGACGGGAGACTGAACAGCAGACAAATGCTCTGGCACGGTGGCTGTGATTCCCAGCTGATACTCCATATGGATAGACAAAATCAACAACTGTTGAAGCGGGCACTCTTCCATCAGTGTTTACTATTAAACAGTAGCAATATGGCAACCATTAGGCTGTTTAGGCAGGGAATGATTAGGGTGGTGATGGCTGGGCGCATTGGGAGACTGAACACGCTCTCATATTTAATAGGCAATTTGGCTTTCTGCGATGGGGATGCCCCTTTGTTTTTGACTTGGATTGAAGACAGGAGCTTAAATGTGCACTGTTTTGGGAAAGTGTGCTGTCATTATACTGCAGGAACACTGTTGATATGCAATCAGCACAGTAAAAACAGGCTGATGCATTTGTAGACAGTGCAATAATTTAATAAAAATATGATTCATTTACAGAAAAGTTAGAAATATGTGTGTATAGTTGAGTAAAGCTCAGTTAGTGGAACGGGTCCATCCTGCCGCAGCTTATGGATTACTGTAGTGCAACACTGTGTTGAAAATGGACTGGAGCCGGGCCAGAACTGGCCTGGCTTCAGGCCAGGACACAGATTAGTAATAAGCATGTTGTGAGCTAATTACAGCCGGAACAAGCAATTAATTTCTGTTTATAAACTCTCCTGGATGTGGGCTGTTGGTTGACCGTGGCTGTGTAGCCGCTAACTCCCTCTGTTCATGTTAGCGTCTGCGTTTGCCAGTGACAGGTGGTGTGGTCCGTGGAGGAAACCTTCCCATATGTTCCCATCCGAAACGCTGGGGGATACGGACACAAACTGGTGTGCTCGATCACATCCCATAATACAACAGTGTCTGATCCCATCTTAAAAGTGACTGATTAGAGTGAAAAAAGGCACTTAATAACTCAAATCACCCTGCTGACCTAAGAGGGATTTTTCACTCCATTTTTTTCCTCTCCAGTCCTCCATCTAATCAAGGATTAATACATGGTCTTATTCTGCTCCCAGGGTGGTTAATCTGGAAAAATACAGAAAATCACATTTAGTGTCTTTAAACTTTCACACAGAGCCTTGGTGCCTGCGACGCCCTGCTGGGCATCTGGAACACTGATTAGACATGATCATGGTTTTAGAGCACCTGCTGGACACCAGTCTCAGTCACAATAACACTTTATGGATCTATGCTAATCTATCAATCAATAAAGTTCAGTTTATACGTCCTGTCAAAACAGTAATGTCTTCTGCGTTTCTGATAGACGGACCAGCAAAATTTGAAAGACATAGGAAACTAATGAGGTGTGTTATATAGACTTGACCCATACTAGAAACTAAAAGGAAGGATTTCTTGACCACTGCTGCTTAAATGTTGATCATTATTATTGTAATAACCATGTTCTCTTGCAGTTCTTCCAACTTATGCAGGATCAATATTAACTCTTTGAGTGCCACAGACGTATATATATATATACGTCAAAGTGTTGTTGTAGTCGGGACATAAAGATACGGTATACGCCACAGAGATCAAAGCAGGAAGTGGAGACGATCGAGATTAGAGAGCAAAACAGACGGATTCTGGAAAAAAATTGGCGTTTTTGGTGAGACTGACCTCTGATAAAACAAGAATGGAACAAGGCAAAAACAAACTTTTTATTCATAATGAAATAGTCTCTTCTTTCATTTGAGCTATTCTGTGTTTTCAGAGTCATAGTACAAAATATTCTGTGGGTCTTAAAATATGACTGAAAATGGTCAAAAACTCTGGAACAAGAATGAGTTCAATGTGGCTCTTCTTCTATCTGTCAGGATATTAATACAAATATTTTCCAGTATTGATCTATAACACGTTAAATGTATACATAATCACATATGAAAGTCTCACTGCATCGTATCAGTTTCAGTTGAATTCTCCTGTGATTTTGACAAATGGCTCTCCAGATTGACTCCTTCGGTAGCAAATGACCAGCTGACTCCACTGCAAGGTGACCCTCTATCTCTTTCTTGATGTATGAGGCATCAAGCATCATTATTTTTCTTCAAGGCTCGTTTTCTCTCCTCTTGCCTCTTCTTTGGCATGGGCCTTGAGAACACACACAGGCGAACACACACACTGAATCTACTCGCAGTCTGTCTTTGACTTCACCTTGCCATCGTACAGCCAACAACTAAGATCCAAACAACACCCAAACTCCCTGCAAGCTGCAGGCAGCCACATCCTGTCCTACTGTTAGATGATCAGAGCGTTCATGAGCGTGTGCAACGCAGCCACGGCGACATGTCTGATACATGTATGAGTATGTTGTGTACTCCTGCATCCTGTGAAGGATTATTAAATAAAAAAGTGGAATGGTGTAAATTGCATGCTACACTGCAAGTGTGGCTGTCATTTGACGTCACAAGGTGACAGAAACGAGCAGAGTGGCCTTTTGACAGACGCAGCCTGCAATCTTCACATCAGCGTAGGAGTTGAGCCAGCCAATCAGAGGCGAGCGCCCATCATTGCACACGCTTATCACCCGCATGCAGCTGCTGTTGACCCTCCGAGGGAGCGAGTGAAGAGGAAAAGGGAAGAAAGAGCAAGAATGAATGGCGAGCCTGAGACACAGACTGATTTGTGTTTTGACTCGTAGCGCATTCATGTTTCAGAGGCGTGCGTGTTCGTAGACGCATTTTTTTTTCCAGACTCCATAATCAACGTTTGTAATTTTCAGGGGAATGAAAAGAAAAACAATCACTGTTGTGATTAGTGCTGCATCAGCTCGGCAATAGTTAAAATGTGATTCAGAGTGGAAACACGCTTTGTAGCCCTTGTGAAATGAGAAGGGAGCGGGAGAGAGGGAGAGATAAGCTCAATCTGAATTGATTTTCCTGTTACTTTCTGCTGTACTTGAGTTTCCATAGCAACGTGGTCAGGTTCCCTCGGCCTCCTAGGGCAAGTGTAATTGTTGTCTGTTTCTCCCAGTCGAACTCACCATTTCTCTCTCTTTCCCTCCTTTCCTTCCTCTGTCTATTTTCTCTCTACAGTGTGGTGTGGATGAGATTCTTCTCTGGCTTTTCTGCAGCTGGCTGACATAATATTGAGCGCTTTCAACAACCAGCCACATCAAAAATGACAGATCACAGACTTTTGTTATTCACAAAACGTGGCAGAAAATGATGGCTTCATTATCAATTAATCCACCTATTATTTGTAAAATCAATAGATTGTTTAGTCTATACAATGTCAGAAAAGAATGAAAAGTATTGGCTAGATAATAAGCTTACTATAACTGTGAGCTCAGCACCAGGCGACCCTAAATGAACAAAGAAGTTCAACGATGTTTAGCTCAAGACGTGCATAATGTTCTTAGGCGCATGAATCATTTCAAGTCGTCACGGATCAAGGATAATGATAGAGCAGAAATCTGCCGTGGTTCCAATAAAACTGTATTGCAGAAGTTTGAAGATAATCAATGAAAACTGCTGTGTCACAACTTTCCCAGGGATCTGATGGAAAGCACAAATGTGCTTGTGGCTACGAAATAGACAGGAATAGAGAGGAAAGAGGCTTTTTGCACATACAAATGTGTCATATGGATGCTTCTTTATCTGAATTAGATATTACCAGCTCTCTCTTTGACTCCAATGATACACTGCTGTGCACATAACAAGGCATTCACAGCTGTTTGGAGCCTAATGGCTCAAAGAGGCCTTGCCTGCTCAGCAAGAAGAGATGGACTGCATCTTGGGTCTGCGATTAGGACTGCTGATCTAGAAACATTTACATTATGGCTTTCAGGTCATTACAGAAGAAAAATGGTCAAAAGGATCCAGGTGAGGGAGCCTAGATCAGCACTATGACCCTGAGTAATGTGCAGGATGTTAGAAACAAAGGACTGAGGAAGACAGAAAACCTGTGATACTAAAATCCCTCATGCTTACTCCTCAAAACATCAAGCATAAAGTTGAAACTGGAATAATTCTTACATATGGCAGCATGTCTTAGTGTTTATATGACCTCTGGACAATGATCTGCGATACACTCCTGGTGCATTACTTTGTCAGTTAGCTGCATGAAATGTAAAATGTAAACGTATTCTGTTCTGTATTTCAAATAAGCTGCTGTATCTGTGATAGCCTTGGACCTGTCCCAATCTGCTCTGTGTTTTCTTGCTCCAGATCAATGCTAATTAATACACATCTCCCTCAGGGACAGCAGGGGAGGCCACGCAGAGAATCAGAAATCGCTGTCATGGGCTGAGCTTGATCTGGACCGAAAATGGCAAAGAAACCTTCACAAATGTTTGCACACAGGAATCAGTCAGAGCATCACCTCACGCTCTGCAGTGGTAAACTAAAGGCTCCTTTATGGATGCTTGATGGACGATCAGAGCTCGTCTCGTGGCATAGTGCATGCTGATTGGTTATTTGGTGGCAACGGTGCCGTGTCTAAATGTGCTTTAACACAAGTCTAGTTCAGCTGGAGTTCAGCTACCCTCTTGTTTCAGCAGTCATGTTCCAGTGAAAGTGGTTTTCTGCACAATCACATGACGATACAGAATAGCTGCCCGTACAGGGAGTTTTGGGCTTATTTTCTTCACGCCTCTATTTCTGTCTCCTCTTTCCTTTCCCTCTCTTTCTGAAATGCACTGTTAAAACAAGTAAAAAAATTAAAATAAGAAGACATGTTTTGTGCATGCCTGGCGGACAGATAGGCGCTGCATAACTAGCAGTTTCCTCTGAAGTGGGGAGAAATCTATTTGCTTGTAGAGGCTGCTTGCATAATCCTTTAGTTACACTTGCCAGCTGTGAGCAAAGATACGACGCTGTGGGATTTGGCATGAATATCATTGGGAGGACAAAGAAATGAAACTGATAAGTGTTTGTGCACGGGGTCCTTTGCATAATCCAGGATAACCCATAATCGGAGTTCTTTAAAATCATGCCCGAATAGATGTGGCGAGAAACCATTAATGAGTGCAGAACATACTGTTTGGAGAATTTGGTTTGTCCAAAAATAAGTGGAGCTGCTCTGAAATCAGAGATGAGCGTGATTTGGTCTGTGATTTGTTTTGTCGTCACTATTTCAAATCAGAGCTGTGCTGCTGAATGACTGACGGTGAATTTCATTTCAGAGAAAAGACTTTTCTGAGAAATGTGCTGTAGAAACTACTAGGTATTCTCATGGTCATATGTACAGTCTGGTCACACTTTGCCTCTTTCTCTTTCTCTCTCTGCTGCATAGCTTTCTTTCCCTCCCTCTCAGTCAACAGTACGCACAGCAATAAAGAAAAACACATCACTCAACAGCTTTCAATACATCTGTCCTTTCTCTCTCCACCTCTCACTGTGTTTGTTTTGCTCTTCTCTACCTCAGTGTGTTATTGGATGGTAATAGACAGCTGATGAAAGCTACCATGAAATACCAGCATGCTACAGTGTGTATTACACAGAGCTCCCATGTCCAAATAGTTTAATAAAACAACCTCAAGTATGAAGTGTTCACTAAAATACCTTATAATAACTTATTAGCATGGTTTGTGAAAAATCAACCCTAAATGCTCAATATAGAAATAAATAATGAATGTATCTGTAACAGGAGGTCAAATAAAAAATGTAATGCTGCTGCTTTTTCCTAAATTGGAGAGATCCTAAAAAAAAAAAAAAAAGAATTAATTTAAAAAAAATAGACAATAAACAAAGTTTCTAACTGTCTCTAACTACCTTACTTATCCTGTTTGTTCCTACTGAAGATGTAAATCTGTAAAAAGTCACAAAAATAGATTTAAACATTTTTTTTATAAAAAGCAAGGCTGAATGATTTCATAAAACTGGGCACTGGAGGTTTCACCAAATCAAACAGAATTAAAAATAAGTTATGTGTAATAATACACGTTTGTTGCTGTTATGAGCATTTATAGCATTTATGTACAGTATATGTGGGATCAACACAAAATACACTGCAGTGATCATGTTTAGTGTAACAAAGGAATGTGATTTAAATTGTTTTTAAATCAGGTTTTAGCTACAGACAATGCTTACGATCAACATATTGTTTCCTTTAAGCCAAATATTAATGTGAAAATGTGCTCAATTAGTAACTGTAATCATGTAATCATCTGCAGCAGTGTCCACTAGGGGTGGGAAAACAATCTCCATAAGGCTATATATTGTGATACTTTCTTCTGATATAATGTTGATTTTTAATTTCTTAATATAATTTTTTTTCCCAAAAAAGTCATGTTTTGGGCCAATTGTAAATCCATGTTGAAATAAAAATAATAATCCACATTAATGCGGTAACCTTAACAGCCCTGATATATATGTGTATATGTGTGTGTGTGTGTGTGTGTGTGTATATACATACATATATACGTACTGTAAATACACCTTGTATTTTAAGCTGCATTTTGAATTTCTCAGTGATCTATGCAGAATATCACAATATATTATTGCGATATAATAATATCGCAATAATATATTGTATTGTGACTCAAGTATCGCAATACGCATCGTATCGTGAAGTCCTTGCCAATAACCACCCCTGGTGTCCACTTGAATTTAGTTTGCCCAAATCAAAACAGCTCTCAGGTCTGGATGTTTCTCTAAGAGAAGATCCACCCATGCAGACGACCTGAGCTTTAACAGCCATGTTTGTCTCCAGCCTGTATTTACAGCTTGTCTCTCATGCTCCCAAATAACATTAACATTTTATTATCCAGGGGAAACAATAGAAATGTACAAAAAAAGGGGAGAAGTCTCTGCATCCAAGAGGGCTAAAATATTGATGCAGTTGTGAGGTAAATGGCTCCAAATCTGAGCAAGATGATGAAAATGGGAGTTATGAGGAGAGTGAGTAAGGCGAAGAGGGGAAGACATCACTTGTAAAGCTGGGCTCGGAGGGGCCTGGGCGCATAATCAATGAAGTGAAGGGTGTGTTGTATCTGTGGTGTCGAGTCGGCTTCACAGAAGCCAATCCTATTTTTACAGGGCAGACAGGTCTGTTGCTATGCTCTTTGAGAAGGTCTCCTGCAGCATCCACTCAGGGGTCGCATCACACCTCAAGAGTGGACACAGGAAATGAGGGGAGCTTCTTCTGCTAGGTGACACCTTCAATCGATTATTGATGATTTTCTCCATTATACACTCAAAGGAACATGTTGACACCTGCCGAAATAGATTCTGCATTTATTCATTTCTTTTTAGGCAGAGGTGTGAATGCAGTGAGACACATGCTGTCTGGAAAAAGAAGAAGTGTGTTTTAACTATTTATTAACTATTAAATTATTTACACTTCCAATATTCCAACCTTAAACAAGACACGTACGGTTGACAAGTTAAAGTCACATTATTGAATTGAAGTGAAATTATTTGATCAAAAGATAAATGTTGTGACGGGTCCTTGTAAGCTTTGTCCTAAAGACGACAGTCTATATTATTTGGTGGTAAACATGCGGATGAATTCATGCTTACAGGAACAAAGTTACTGTACAGACAAGATTATCCCTCCCAAACAAGTCAATCAGATTGTCTCCGGGCCGTGTTTTCTACGTCGTCTTGTCCAGATGTCGTCCATTAGACGTCAGATTAGGAAGAGTGGTGTTGGATTAGCCAATCCAGAGCCAGAATCATCTTAGATTAGATTATCGTATATGGACATCTGGGTCGCTGCAGTGACTCTGCTCGAGCAAAATAACATTAAGTCAGTGTTGCCCAGCTAGACAGTACACAGACTGTAATCAGCAGCCAGGCAGAAGGAGGATGACAGCATGAGGACACAGACGGATGAGAAATCCTTCACTTTTACAACTTCCCAATTACAGTATAGCGACAGACTGCACAACAAAAGGAGTGGTGCTCCGAACTGTCTGTATAAAGTCAAAATTACAAGCCTGCAGTGTGTGTGTGTGTGTGTGTGTGTGTGTGTGTGCGCACAAATCCCTGAAACTCTGAGCTTGTGTGTATAAAGAAGGTGATCAGGCCTCCAGTGCAGACAGCCCTGTCTGCTAATAATAATGGTTATTTTCTCCTCCTCTCTCTCTGTGCCCAGGCCTCCTGGCAGGAGAGATTACACCTTCTAATTGTCGCTAGCGTCTGTGGGCCGGCATAGTTCAGTGTGGTTTAGTGCTGTGTCGACTGTTTTTTTATGTACTGTGGATTTGTAATAATGACGACAATGACTGTAGAATGCAGTGAAATGTACTAAAGCATGTGGTCAGGAGGGGCTCAACACATACAATACATTGTTCCCATTAATCATGATTTTTCCACCAAACTGCCAGCTGATAGTTGATGCACCATATCTACTCTAATTGGAAGAAGCAACAAAGTTCATACTATCTACCACTAGAGAAATCTAATTTAATTTGAAGAATAGTCAAATCACTTTCCAGGCTTATAGTCAGTAGGCTGGTATACAATACAGTTATACACAACTTGAGTTTCTGAACCAATACCACAATATGTTTTTATGACATATTACTTTTTTAATTTAAATAAAGTTTGATATTCTGTTTCACTCAGTAACAAAAGGTGATGAATGTAGTCTTTAACTCACTGAGTGTCAGCCGTTTTATAAAGCAACGTCTCTTGTTCCAGCGTTTTCTGTCCATTTTGAGTCATATTTCAAGACCCACAGTATATTTTGTACTATGTCTCTGAAAACACTGAATAACTCAAATGAAAGAAGAGACTCTCTATTTCATCATGAATAAAATGTTTCTTTTTATCTTGTTCTATTCCTGTTTTATCAGAGGTAGAGGACAGACTATAGTTCCACCAAAAACACAAATTTTTGCCCAGAATTTGTCCGTTTTGCTCTCTAATCTCAATCATCTCCACTTCCTGTTTTGATCTCTGTGGTGTATACCGTCTCTTTATGCTCCGACTACATCTCCCAGAAGCCCCAGTATTACACACAGGCTGCTTATATATATATATATATATATATAAATATATATAATATTTATTTTTTTTTTTTTAATAATGTACTTACATTATGTACAAATCCAGAGAAATCCCCAGTTTCATTTGTCATTAATAGTAACGGATCATTTCATTTTGTCGCCTATCAGTGAAGTTTTGTTTCCTTCCTCTGTTTTTTTTTTAACACTTCATCAGTCGTACACTGCATATGAATGACTCAAGCTGAACAAATACCTGACTCATTCCTTATCAGGGATGATGAAGTTGTTAATGTGTGACATTATTGGAGGTGACAGAGTGATCTGGTATGTTGATGATGATGATGATGATGATGATGATGCAGTGGGCCTGGCTATGGCGAAGCTTCTCTCTCTCACCCGGCTTTTCTGTCTCTCCCACAAACCTGGAGAGAAGTGAAGAAAATGATCTGAAAATTAAATATGATGTGCAAAGGGTCCCGTGATGGCCGTCTGCAGGAAAATTATGCCTGCATGCACACAGTGTGTCTGCTGGACGTATATCTATGCAAGTGTGTGATTCTAGTTGCATTTGTCTCTCTTTTTTCCTGGGGTGTGTGTGTGTCATGTCTGATTAAAGTTAACCCCTGTGAGGCGGCTGGTGCACCCCTCGTCTGTGTTCCCCCTCCATCTCTCCTCCACCCTTCTATCACTCCATCCCTGTTCTCCTTCCTCCTGGCACTCTGACAGCACAGGAGAATACGCTCCCTCAAGGTCCCACCCTCCCTTTCTGGCTCTCGCGGGTGGCGTTTCCTTGGAAACAGTGTCAGAGTTGACTGGGTGGGTGCAGATAGATGGCTGCCCTTTATCAGACTACACCACTGGTCCATTAAAAGCAACCACACTGGCCCTGTGAGCACACTCGCACCCCTCTGTTCTCACCCCGAATGGACCGTTCCACCTGACATGCGTGAATATTAGCTCGACCCAGGCTGAGGGTGTGTGTGTGTGTGTGTGTGTGTGTGTGTGTGTGTGTGTGTGTGTGCGTGCATGCGTCCTTTTTTGCAGTGTGTATGTTGAATGTCTGTGTTTATTACTGCCTATGTGCAGTGTGTGTGTGTGTGTGTGTGTGCGCGTGACTGATCGACAATATCTCTCATTGAATTCGGCATTTTTGGGTAGAGATTCTGTGCATGTTCCTTCCTTCCTCTGTGTCCTTGGGAGTGAAACAAAATGGAGACTGGTCTTTTCTCTGCTTTGTCTTCCTCCTCTCAAAATGAAGTTGCAAAAAAAAAACAGATCCCTGCACAGCCAGCTCTTGTGAGAGTGAATTTGACCTCATCATTTTAAACAATTGTATTACACTTCCAGATATATGACTACTGTAATTGTCTCTTGAATTATTTAAATGCAAACAGCTGCGATTGGTGTTGAGGCCACACGCCATCAGGGAGCAGCATGAACAATCCAAACCTGATGCACAGTTTCTTAATTTAAATAGGAGCCGTTTTAAACACCTCGTTGTTGAATGTGGTTATAATTGCTGGCAATATTAAAGCAATCTACCATACTGCACATATTGAAAAATGCATATTGTATGAGCTTTATTTGAGCGCGAACACAGTAATGTTGCATGATTTAGTACAGTCTAAACACATTCAGACATAATACATCAGTGAGCAGATAGTTGTGACTATTAAAATTAAAATTTACACGTTTTAAAGGAGAGTTATATTTTTTTCCAATTTCGTTACATCAAACAGTCATAGATCAGATGCATCATTAGTGTTGAAAACACAACTTAAAGTATAACGAGCCTCACGTCTGTCAAAACTGTAACGCTGGCCTGTCAGTAAACACAAGAAAAGTTACAAGAAATAAAAGAGGTCTCATGTTTTCACTTATGCGCTTCTTTGCCTCTTTTTAACCTGTCATTTAATTATAGTCCTGTTCACCGTCTTATCTTTAATTTTGTGACGCGTCACAGGAAGTATGGCCGGGCCCAGGCTAGAAACCTTCTTCTAGATATCAAGAGGTATATCTTCCAAAGGAGGTAGAGCTGAAGTTTTTAGCTAAATGTGGCAATAATAATAATAATAATAATAATAATAATAATTCATAATTAAGCACAGTAACAATTATAATTAGCACTATTATATGAACTCTTTGAGTGCCAGTCGTTTTTAAAACAGAAAGTGCCTTGTTCCAGCATTTCTGCCCATTTTGAGTCATACTTTAAGACCCACAGATTTTTTGTACTGTGTCTCTGAAAACACTGAATAGCTCAAATGAAAGAAGAGACTCTCTATTTCATCGTGAAAAAAGTTTGTTTTTACCTTGTTCCATTCTTGTTTTATCAGAGGTAGCGTAGAGGACACTTTCACCAGAAACGCCATTTTTTTCCAGAATCCGTCTGTTTTGCTCTCTAATCTCGATCATCTCCACTTCCTGCTTTGATCTCTGTGGTGTATACTGTTTCTTTATTCTCCGCCCCAACATTACTCACAGGCTGTGTGAGAGCACCCTCTTGTGTCTGCTGCCAAAAAAAACACTCTGACGTATATATACGTCTATGGCACAGGGTTTAATATGAATACACAGTGATTTCAAGCTCTGTAATAGTTGTGGAAACCTTCTTCTAGGTAGCAAAGAAGTACAGGGATACCTTCCAAAGGAGACAGGGCTGAAGTTTTTAGCTAAATGTGGCGATAATAATGGATAACTAAGCACAGTAACAATAATAATGTGCATTATTATATTAATGAGACAACAAGCATAGTTTAAATCATTCAAAATCGACTATGGTTATGACGTTGACCTCATAGTGAATAGTTTTGCTGATTGCAAAGTAAGTTTGTTTTTTTTTATGGCAAACCACAATAACCTCTGCTTGTAACAAAGTAGTGTACAGCAAGACTACAACTGTCGACACAACCTCACTTAAATATCAATGACGTGGAGCACACACACACACACACACACACACACACACACACAGTGTTATGTATTTAAAGTAATTACCTCAGGCCTGATCCAGACTGAGTTTAGTAGCATGCCATAATCCATGTAGGCAGCATATGGGAGGAGAGGAATTAGAAGTCCAGAAGAAAATAAAGAAATTAAAATGTCCTGGTGGCTGTCTGCAGGTCTGCAGGAGGGAACATTAGACCTCTGTGATTGTGTGTGTTTGGTAAGTACTGAGGTGGTTTGTAACTGTGATGTAAGGGTTTCTGTGTGTCCGAGTGATCAGCAGGGTGCTGCATGCCAACATCTCACACGGTGTAATTAATGACATCACTGGAAACAGAGAGTGTGGATTTATGCTGTAAAAAGGGTCATCATAATATCATCAGAGGAAACCTCAGCTGCTTGAAATCAGCTCCATATTGTCAGAATCACATACTAATTTGGATAACCTCCCCCGCAGAGACTTTGTAAATTGATTGAACTGCCACAGAGCCTGTACTTTCGACAAATTCTCATCCAATTTCACCCCGTTTTTTTGGCACCAGGGTATCTTTTCCTGGTTGATTTGCATCAATAAACCTCAGTAAGCAAGGCATTGTAATGCCTAATTGGGCAGTAATGAGCTGTCGCATTATGCAGAGTGCTGAGGTTCAAGCTTATTAGTTGCTTGGTTGCCCATAACATTTTCCTGTCTTCCCTCCGCTACTTCAGTGTTGCACGATCGTCAATGCACTCTGCCTCCTTTTCTCCCTCTCTGCTTCATCCTGATTCTTCTCAGCCATTTCTCTCTCTCTCTCTCTCTCTCTCTCTCTATCTCACTCTGTCCCTCTCGCTCTGCTGTTCTAAAAATAGCCTCCTATTATCCAGGAGGCCGGGGCCATGTACAGTGAGGCAGCAATCAGCATGGTGGCCATGCACATCAAGATTCACAATAGCTGTCATTCTGCTAACACTCGCTAATATAATTCTCTCTACATTACTCAGAGCCCTGCTGGACTGTCCAGGCTAATCTGAATTAAAGCTAATTCTCTGATGTCTAAAAACAGAAAATACCTCACATATCCAGCATTTTTGGTGTCTGACTAGTTCTTGACTGTTTTCAGTGTCTTTAAATGCAGATGTGCCGCTGTGTCCAGAGGGACGTTCTGGTCTACCTGGTTACAGTGGACTCTGCAGTAAGGCTACGTGTTTTATGGTAAGGATTAGCAAGTTAGAACTACTTGAACTCTTGAGTCGTTTAACAGAAAGTGCCTTGTGTCAGTGTTTTTGCCCATTTTGAGTCATATTTCAAGACCCACAGAATAATTTATACTATGTCTCTGAATAGCTCAAATGAAAGAAGAGACTCTCTATTTCATCATGAAAAAATATATTTGTTTTTACCTTGTTCCATTCTTGTTTTATCAGAGGTAGAGTAGAGGCCACTTTCACCAAAATCAACACTTTTTGTCCAGATTCTGTTTGTTTTGCTCTCTAATCTCGAGTACAGGCTATAGTTTCACCAAAAACACAAATTTTTGCCCAGAATTCGTCCATTTTCCTCTCTAATCGCAATCATCTCCACTTCCTGCTTTGATCTGTGGCGTATCCCATCTCTTTATGCTCCGACTACATCTCCCAGATGCCCCAACATTACTCACAGGCTGCAGGAGACCATGATCGGCGACCTGCTACCAAAAAAACACTTTGAGGTATTATTGTGTTGATGGCACTCAAATGTCAGATTTTAAAAGACGTCGAAATACAAGTAGGTGTGAATCCTTATGACCTACAGGTCTCCTTGGAAAGTTATGCATACTGTAGGGTTATAGACAACATTGCCTCCTCTGGTCCAGAGTACGTACAGCGATGAAAAATAATGCAGGTGACACTGTTTAAAGAGTGATTAAGTCCATAAAGGGAGGAGATCAGTGTGGATGTTACATATGTTATGGAACAAACTGGAACAATTTGCATTTCCTAAACTTAACCGAGCTATTTTGTTGCCTAAACAACCTGCATGTGCACACCGATGCTGGACATTCATAGGAGAACGCACATAAAATTAAAAATATAATTTTTTTTGACAGATATCGTAGGAGTCGTTGTGTGAGGATACATTTCGAGGATGACAGAGGGCCACTCAGTGAAATAGCACAACCCCTTGTGACATAAATAAGCTCCAAATCCATACAACTTGTTTTTATCACATGGTTTTAGATGCAGGGAACCACATCAGCATCCCTCAGATATTTGCACATGAAATAAAAAGTTTCCCACAATATAGGACTTCCTGGAAATATTTCAGATTGCCAGATCTTAACAAAAAAAGGTGAATCAACTGGATGTAGAGCTGGATGCTCGTTAGTCAACCATTTCCTAACCCAGAAGACACCAGCCAACAAATTGGACATTTCTCCAAGGGCCCCATGCTGTTGCCTCTTGGGGCCTGCAATTAGCGCTGTAAGGAGGAGGCTGTGTTAGGGTGGAGGGGTTGAGGGGTGGTGAGACTGTGTGAAACATTTTCATCTTTCTATCCGAACGCAGTAAGAAGGAAAAACGTACCCTGAGGCAACTGTTGACGTTGCGTTCAGAGCCGAGCTCCCGCTCACTATTGTTATAATGTATTTATATAACGCTGCTAAACAGCGAGACCTGTTCCACATTCATCTACACAAAGCAGTACTGTATTGCCTAAGGGTGGAAATAGACACACACGCAGATGAGATCGTTAAGCAAAGCCTTCCCATCGCTACCTCCAACCCCTCGGCACACTCTGCATTCACTGTTGATTCCCTGCTCACTTGTCACTCGTGATTGCCAAAAAGCAAAGCACCATATGCCACCCTGTTTGTAAGTACGACCACCCGCTGTGTCATCTTAAACACACACACACACACACTGACACATCCACCTACATTTAATGAACACCCATATGCACACACACACTACAGACACACACACACACTACAGGCACAATTTTCCTGTCGCAGTCAAAGACAACGACAAAGTGCAATTCCCCTCAGCAAACGGCTCTCAGATGATGAAAGTGAACGTTTCCTGCCTCTGGTTTTTGATGTGCAGCGTGGATGTGATCAGAGAGGCCACACATTACTATTCTCTTCTCTCTTTTTTCCTCTTCCTCTGTATTACGCAGTCTGTTCATCCCCCCTGCTGTAACGGGAAACACTCACACCAGACAAGAGCAAACAGTTTCCAGCTGCTTGCTAATTCTTCATCTCTTAGTCTGGTTAGCAGGTGTTTTCCACAGAAATGGTGGCTTTTAGCTCCAGTGTCAATGGAGGGTCAGCCTCATTCTTTTACTATAAATCTTTTTTTTTTCACCACTGTTGCTAACCTTTCCTCTCCAGCTTTGTTCCCAGTCAGTTGAAGTATTTTCACATATTCTTAAACAAACTATGAAGGATGGTTGTCGCCTGTCATTGTCCCTCATGAAGTGGTGGTTCATCATCATCCCGCTGACTGACAGCAGTCACTGATTAACATATTGACTCTAATTGACCGTCTGGTCAGCCATCTAAATGACTGACTTAAGTGGAGACTAACCGACTGGCTGGCCGGCTTGCTAACAAACACAGCCACATGGCCGGTTCACTGACTCACTAATTAACTGACTGACCCACTAAATTCCTGACTCTCTGCTGACTGACTGATTGACTTGCTGTCTGCAGACCGACCAGCCGCTGGTCGCTCTGACTCATCTGTCACGGGATGTGTTTTCATCACCGTGGAAAGGAAACCCCTGCTCCTCATATCGCCGTAACGACTGTCTGACTGACAGGCGCATTTCCATTTTTTCTCATTAGCTCAGATATGGACAGAAATGAGATGAAGAGCTATGAAAAGAGTCTGGGAAGAAATAGACCAGTGGCTCTGTGTGTGTGTGTGTGTGTGTGTGTGTGTGTGTATAAATGGCAGAGACCAACCATCCAGTCTGTTTCATCCTTATTGACTAACTTCTCTCTATCCTGTTGCATTTCTCTGTAATGTGCAATCAGTGTTGAAAGGATTCATAACAAGTTGCTGATATTGAGCTGCTGTCTGATTTGCACATTCAGTTTCTTTCACACATTGTTCATCCCTCTCCTTTATCTACATCTATACCTGAAATGGATGTCACAGATGAAAACAATAAGAGATCAAAACTTTTATCCACATTCATCAGGTCAGGCAGTTTTATTGATAATATTTGATCATTACTTGCTGTGATTTTCTGAACCACTTGTATAGGTCATAGTTGTAGAAGACTGGAGCATATCCCAGCAGGCTTTGGGCACGGACACATTACAAGTTTCTTTCATTTGTTGATCTTGTTGGTCTCTGTGGATGAAGGTAGTAGTGTTTCCAAGTACCAGAGTCCATTTAGACTTGTGGTTCCTCCATGGGT
Source organism: Synanceia verrucosa (assembly GCA_029721515.1). Classification (NCBI taxonomy): domain Eukaryota; kingdom Metazoa; phylum Chordata; class Actinopteri; order Perciformes; family Synanceiidae; genus Synanceia; species Synanceia verrucosa. Next base: position 23,070,161 of record CM056559.1, read on the forward strand.
CCTTTCCTTCCAGTGCGCTTTTCAGCCTGGGCCTCTAGCAGTGTGGTGTTGAACCAGTGGAGCAACGAGGCTGCTGCTGCTGGGCGAGGAGATCTCCACCTTCGTCCAGAGCTCTGACTGCAGGTCAGTAGGTGAAGCCATGTCAGTGTCAGTCCAGGGCAGACAGGCTGCTGGAGGCCCTGCTAGAGTCTGAAGCAGTTTGTGGATTACTTTGGATTTAATTGTTTGACTAACATTCACATGAAATTACTTTGTGTTTGTGATTTCTATTCACTGAGTATGTTTGTTGTCAGTACAGGAAAAAGTACAGCAAAAAGATGGTGGAGGTCAACAAGGTGAAAGTGTTCAACTTTGACACACAAAAACACATTTAAACCTTTATTAATTTTGCTACTGCTAACAGTTTCCTATGATTTGATGGAATAGTATTTGTTTAAATGCGCAAGTGTGTGTGTGTGTTTGTGTGTGTGTACTTATGCTTGTGTATGCCTGTCTGTGAAGGCAGCCGTGTGTGTGTAGTGACTCATAAACCACGGCAATGAAAGCCATCTGTGACAGCTGCTACATAATCAGATTACTACTGGTTCAATTTGAGCGTGTGTGTGTGTGTGTGTGTGTGTGTGTGTGTGTGTGTGTGTGTGTGTGTGTGGTCATTTGGACTGGGGCCCAGCTCTATTAGTATTGGTGAGTCTCAGCATATGTGGCCAGAACACATTCATTTAGTCTGATCCTGTTACCACCTCTGTGTTTTAGATAGTCCAAAGCCAGGGTCACTCTGTGTGTGTGTGTGTGTGTGTGTGTGTGTGTGTGTGTGTGTGTGTGTGTTATACATGCTCGTAGGTGCAGGTTGGTTCGCAGAAGGTATCTGAGCCAGAGGAGCAGAGCTTTAAAAGAAGCGTAACGTGTCAGTGTGTCACACTAGCTGTGCTTTCACATATTCTGCTCCATTTAATGCAGGCACACTGGCCTTCTCATCTTTTCCTTTCATCTTTCATTTTCATCGTTCCTCCTCTCACTCTCCGACTCTTGCTGAATTCTCTGAAGCTAATTAATGTTGAAAATGACATTTTTTAACCAAAGTCCTCTAAATGCGTTTTGGCTTTTCCCTGGGGCCATCTTATCACATCCAGATTGTCATTTTTTTGTGCATTAATTTAGATTTTTCTGTCCTTTCAGTATCAATTCTTTTAACTGCTGACTTTAGTATATATTTGCATATAGCTTGATTCATTAGGTTACAAGTACTTGCATGTACACTTACTTGCATGTGCAGCAGAAAATTACTTTTTTTTAAAAAGAAAAAAAGCTGATCATGTTGTTGATTTTTTTCCTCTGTATAACGCAAGGTCATCAGCTGTGTGACTGTTTGTGGCTTAGTCCCTTTCTTTAGAGTGCCTCACCATTGTTGCAGGGCATCATGGGTTTAATGCCAACTACCTTCCAGCTGACCTGGAGTACACCCTGCTGTTGGGAACGGAAAATGAACCTGTGACCTCAGTCAAACTGTATTCCTCAGCCAGCTGGTTGTCCCAGCCATGTGTGTCTCTGGCTGTTGTGTTCACCACAAGGGCATTTCATCACCTCCCAGCTGGGCTTATCAGAGTCTTGCAGAGCTATGTGGTGTTGGAAAGGTCATCCACACCACAGGAGGCAGCATCCACACTGCCGACTCCCCACACTGTTGTTTACTCCGTCTCCTCATCCTCCATTTCTCTCACAGGTCTTTAAAGATGGCAGGGTTCAGCTCTTTGGTTTTCGGGTGTTTTCCGTGGGTTTCTTGTGTGTGTTTTCACTAGTGAAAATACCCAGTCGAGGTCAGAGGTCAACATCACAGCCTCGAAGCTGGAGTGACATTTTCTCTTTTTTTATTTCAACCCCTGAACTCAAAGCAGAGACAGAGAGCGAGTAAGACGAAGGATTGCACAGAATGTCCTCAACTTCCTCATTATCTCCTTGGCTGCTTATGTCCTCATGTAGCGCTGGCTCACTCTGCTTCATTACTGTAAGGAGACTATCTTAAGGGAGGAATGGCAGGCATCCAGTTGGCTCTATCAACCTGTCAATCACTCCGGTCTAATCTTAGCTCTGCCCCTCAGTGCTGCCCATCATTTCCTGGCACTGTGGAGGACTGAGCAGATTCTGTGTGCCTAATTCCCCTGAAATAGATAAGGACTTTAATGGGTGGCCTACTCAATTATGCAATGATGTTATGTCCTGTGTCTTGCTGTTTGCTGTGGTTCTCCATACTGCGTCATTCTGGTTTCCAGTTTGGTTTTGCCTCTTCTCTTCTGCAAACACACATCAACTCGACTGCTTCAGTGTATTTTCGAGACAAAATAAGTGATATTCACAGCTGAGCTGTAGCCGCCATCCAAGACTTTATTGTGCATTGAAAAGCAGAAAAAAATAGCCACCTTCAGCGACATATACTGTGCAACACACATATGATAATGAATGCTGTTGACTAGCTTCTTGCAATCACACACATACTGTACACATCTGCACACAATCACACACTTCTCTGCCATCTGCCCGTCATTCTCTGCTGTTGTCACAGTAACCATCTCACCTTCCCTTCACAGTCCCGCCCTAATGAGACCACGGGAGGACAGAGAGGGAGTGAGAGAGTAGCAGGGGGGTGGAAGAGAGATGCAGACACAGAGAAAAGCAGAGATATATCACAGGGAAGACAGGCAGCACGGAGGCTGAATTGCCATTGTCTTGTATCTGCTCTTTGCACACAAGAAAACTGCTCTGTCGACTGGCCAGGATCCTTCCAGAAACAAAAGCCTCTACCCTGCCAGCAACATCCACTGATTACACCGTGCATGTTCATGAGCACACCACAAGTTCAGTTTGCTGCCTGGGCATTTCCATATAAATCCAATAACATTATCGTTAATAGATAATTACCCTGCACTGCATGATTTGTGACCGCAAACTCAGATTAAAATTCAATTAAAGGTAAAAGTGTGTGTGGGCACTGCCTGTTCTGCTTTGCTGAGTAACTCCTTTTAAACCCAATAAATCACATTCAGTGATTCTATCTAATGCTCATGTATGTCATAAGACTGAAGCTGTGCATTTACTTGATGGAGGCCAAATTAGAATAATTTTTAATATCATAGAGATATTAAGTGACTGCCGTGCATCACGTTTAAGGCGCGGATAGATAACAGCATGCAGACCGAGCAAGACAGAGCAGACCGGTGTGATGTTAACATCTGTTCCTTTATGCACTTTTAAAGTCTCTCCATCGCTGCGGCACCATAAAAGGCCTAAATGAAGTGAACGAGGCCTCTGGGCTCGGCACAGATTGGCAATTATACACCTCAACATTTCAGGAGACCTTTAGCGGTTCAGACTTGAGTATTTCATCTGGGAAAACACACCTGCCAAATGTTAATCGGCAGGCCTCTTGGATATGAATATGAGTATGTGCAACAGGTAAAGAGGCTCTCGGTGTGTGTACTTGGCAGGGCAACAAATTAAAGGTCCCCTGTAGAAGGATATATACGGTATGTGCATAGGCTGTTGACGTTTGAGGGCTGTCCTGGCACTTCCTGTTTGATATTTTATTGGTTGTTATTGGCAATTAGCCTAGATTCAATGTGGCGCCCTTTACATGGAGGATTAATTGTTTGTGTCATTAGCTACAGTCTCACTGGGACGGTCGTTAACAGACTTTCTGAATCATTCAGACGGTCTCACGTTTAACCTGAACAACGTTCAATGTGTTTTTGCTTATATGCTGTGATTAGAGCTTTTCTCAGGACTGTGCAGACGTCTACGGACTTAATATGCTTGATTGCCATTTTGAAATTGATGGTGCTACGACTTTGGTGACATAGTGAGTACTCAAGTCAATTTTATTTATATAGCCCAATATCATAAATCACAAACAACACTGGACTGGCGCTGCAGTGACTCACTAATGCCTGGTGAGGAACAAGTAGTGTTACAGACAGTACGGTCTGAGGCTAGTCAGTTAGCCTCATACAAAGACATCTTTGACATGTAGTCAACACTGTAATCTCTTCACTTTCTCAGTGATGTTGCTAGGTACGCATCCTGCTTCCCTGATGCCTTCAAATCTGAAATGACGCAGTAAACTCACTATCCATGCATCCCGGGGTCGCACCTAATTTTTCCGAAAAAAAAAAAAAACCTGACGCATTGTGATCAACAACTTGTGTTTAAAATTGTCTTAATTTGTCTTACACATTGCACCTTCATATAATGTGTCTGAAGTGCACAGAAAACACATGTTCACACTGTGTGTGATGAATGATGCAGCCCTTACAGTCCTCACCCTGTGATACTGTTCGCTTCCAATCAACTTTCCTTGTCAATATTTACTATCGTCTGCCTCCGCTGTTTCATCAGCTGCCTTTGCCGTGCTCTCGTTTCTCACTGTTAACGTAATTAGTCACATCTCTTGGTTTAATTACATCAAGTGGAAGGAAGTTGTAATCTCAAGTAGATCAAATTAAGTCCTATGCAAATACTGGAGTGTCTCGTTCCCGGTCTCTGTGGCAACAGCGTCTCTGCCTCCCTGACTTCTGTTGGGAGGAGCTATGCAAGGCTTGTCATCACTTACTTACAGTAATGTAATTTTACACTGAAAATCACTCCTATTAGGCTGGTTAAGTAGTTGACTGTCTGTTTAAGTTCCCAGTGAGAAGTGACTAATGTGTGTGTTAGAGAACAAAAGGAAAAATAAAAAAACAGCTTGATTTTAGGTAAGTTATACTTTATTTCCATAATCTACTGTTCTTGATATACCGTTTTTAAGGCTATTCCTGTATTAGGACACATACAGTTTTTATCTGATTCTAAGTTTGTTTTTGTGAGAAATAAGTGTACAGTACCTAAAGTAATAAAGTTCTTGTGGCTGCTTTACCCAACATTCATTTGAAGTCATATTTCTAGATTTATTTATAGTCCACTATTCACGCTCCTGTCGCTCTATTTTGGTCTCCTCCTCCTCCTGAGAGTACTGTAAACTAGCTGCCTTTAGCTGCTAAATGCTCACAAGTTGCTAACTTTGACAGTTGTTTGGTACATTGGTTTTATCTGAGGCTTTTTGTTTAAAGCAGCTAGAACTGGACTTCCTTTAATACTGCAAGTCACCTTTTAACTGGTGTTTCTTTTGGCACTGACAACAAAGTCCTGAATCTGTCGCAGAATGCAGCCCAAAGTGTGAAATTACGGCAGGAGCAAGCCGTTGCAACGTGACCTTTTCTTCACCATCCCAGAAAGCAGTCTTTAATTAATATGCCTTGACGAATGAAAGCTGTGACCTTGTGGCGTGTGGATTCCTCTCACCAGTCCCGTCCACTCCATCATTAAAATTCCTCTTCCTACCTTATGATCCCCTTCCTCCCTCTCTTCTTCTGTCCTCTCTCCACACACGAGCAATGCATAAACCATGTGACACCAGCAGAGAGGAATGGCAGTTATTAGAGGAAAAAAATGAATTTGGGTGGGACAGTTGAGGATCATTCCTCACCATCATTCATGCCGCACTGTTCTGTATCTTAAGTGTTTCATGTTCAAAGCATTGAACTGTAATATATACAAGAAAATAATGATCAGTTTAAATCTAAACAAATCCACATATCATAAAGGTAGCTTCTGTGCAGTAACTTTTCTGGATTACATTTTAATTCACTGCACACATCATGTATGGGGCTTTAGTCTGTCACACATGTTTGTGTAAACATGAAGATTTTGTTTGTTTATTTCATTTATTCCTTCATTTATTTGTAGAGGCTGTTGTTTTGTGTTTTTGTGGACATGTGGTCCTCGATAATACCATCCCATGAAACGACTGGCTATTGTTCACTGGTAACCTGGATGATCCCCGATTTTAAATAATGCATCAAGAGTCCAGCTGTACAAAACACTTCTGTTTTTTTCTGTTTAGCATAAATGAGATATAAAGATATGAAACCTTTTATTTTGTAAGGCATGGCAAAAACAGCAATAACAATCGTGACAGAAGCAATCTAAATCCTCATTATCATAATCAACATTTACATAAGCTTTCCCTAAACAGTATTTACAAAGTGCATTTGGGATTGGTTTCTGTGTCACTTTAACTCATTGAGTGCCAGCCATTTTATAAAACAGAAAGTGTGTTGTTCCAGCGTTTTTGGCTATTTTGAGTCATATTTCTAGACCCACAAAATATTTAGTACTATGTCTCTGAAAACACTGAATAGCTCAAATGAAAGAAGAGACTCTCTATTTCATCATGAAAAATATGTTTGTTTTTACTTTGTTCCATTCTTGTTTTATCAGAGGTAGAGTAGAGGACACTTTCACCAAAATCACCTCTTTTTGTCCAAAATCCGTCCGTTTTGCTCTCTAATCTCGATCGTCTGCACTTCCTGCTTTGATCTCTGTGGCGTATACTGTCTCTTTATGCTCTGACTACATCTCCCAGAAGCCCCAAAATTACTTACAGGTTGCGGGAGACCGCGATTGGAGACTTTGACGTATTATTACGTCACTGTCAGTCAAAAAGTTAAGGGGTCTTGGTATTAGTACTGGTATACTAATGGTCATCATACCATCCAACAGTTTTCTTCCTCTTTGCCTTCTAATCAATGATTTCAGTGTATTAATGGATGCCACACTCCTGTATATTCAGCTGTACTTGGTCTGGGAGTGGAGCTGATACTGTACTGAGGTGAAATCCCTTTCTTCTGGTAGTCAAGCATTGGTTGACACTAAATGGCTCCATTAACGATCAAATGGAGGTAATTTGTGTCACAATCTGACATCAGTGATGGGCTGCATCTGGCTGTACCCACTCTGTGTAGTCAGATGAGCCAGGAGACGCTGAGGGAGACTAGACAAGGAGGGAGGAAGACAGAGGAAGAGGAGAGGAAGGGAGCAGCTTTCTCAGACAGCTGGTGATGTGCAGCTGTCTAGGAGGCTGGATTACTCCCTAAAGTCTGCCCTCAGAGGGAGAGGAGAGATGGAGAAGAAGAAAAGAGCGAGAGAAAGAGAAATAAATAGAAATGGGGACAGAGGGATGTGGAACAAAAGGGATTTGAGCAAGCAAAGAAGAGGAGAGCAGTACAGAACGAGAGAGGGAGAGTGATGGAGAGATCATCTGAGATAAAGAGCCGACAGAAGAGAGATCAAAACTCATCAAAGCAACCCTGCAGACGATAATCTGTGAATACTTTTTAATTGTGTTTCAGTGAATTTATGTCAGTGTTGTTATTGTTTTTAGAATATTACCTCAAAGGTCAGGGCCAAACAATACATATAGACCATATACATTTCAACAACATTGTGAGCTGACGACCAAAACATAAAAATAATAGAATATAACCATAATATGTATTAGGTTTCCAAGCCTACATGTAGAGGCTACTACACGCTAAAGATAAGATACATGGGCTTTGTTCTCTCCAGAGAAATTATCCAATACCAATATTTGATCCATGAGCTGTATGTGTGGAAATGACCCGCAACATCATACCTCACTTAAACACTGCTTTTGTAAAACAAAATGTAAATGAAAGAGTTGCTATTGATCATTAACATAGTGAATTGTACTCCAGCAACTTGGTCAGAAATCTGTAAACCTTTTTATAATAGGTAATCGATAATAGATAAGATAAGATAAGAAAAGAAAAGATAAAATAAGATAATCCTTTATTCGTCCCACAGACGGGGAAATTTTCATTGTTACAGCAGCAAAGTGGGTCGTGCAACATAACAAGGAAGGCCTATAAAAACTAAGAGTAATAACATTAGTCGAAAACAAGCAAGTGGAAAAAAACTAAGGCACCATATATACAATAAGTGAATAACTAAGCATCATAAATACAACATGCGTGACTAAAATAAGTGCACAAAAATTACTGAACACAGCAATCGAGTGGTGTAATAAAGATAATACAGTGAATGGTATGGTCAAAAGAAGTGAAATTGCACATAATAGATGAGACCAGTATATATAGTATATATATATATCAGAATATTGAGGATTATGAGTAATGATATTGCACAAGATATATATACAGCACCTAATTGGTGAAAATAATGTATGCAAGATGTAAGATTCCTATATGTAATGTAAATAGTTTCTGAATAAAGAATTGAATAAATTGTCACAGATACTCTGCTATTTGGCTGGACATGGATATCAGTATCGTATCGGTGCATCTCTAACCCGTCACAAACTGAATCACTGCTCGACATGAAGTCTGATTCCATTAATATTACTCTGTGCTGTGTCACCAGCAAAAACATCCTGTGTCTTTGTTGTCAGTTAAGAGTTTGATTCTGATCAAAGTGAACATGAGAGCATCTCCAGCTCAGAAGATATGAGAGGCCGGTACTGGCTGGAGATCAGCAGCAGATGAACAGTAGCAGTGGCAGGCTGCTCTAATAATCAGACCGTCTTCTCTGCCCATGTGTTCCCCTCAGACTGAACTAATATAGTTTTTGCTGGGTAATGATACCGAGACGCAAGCTCACATTCCCCCGTAATTGATCCTGCCGGCTAGCGCCACAGACTAACGAGCTAAACGAGGAGGAAAACCCTCCTAGCAACTGGAGGATGAGAGCGGCAGAGAGACACAGAGGGAGAAGAGGGATGGTTTAGACAAGCAAATAAATGTGTATGAGTCAAACTAAGGTAAAAGACAGAGAAAAAGCTTCTAATGCAAAGACAATGAGATTTTGATCCGTTGCTATGACGGCGGCGTGCTGTAAGGAGATCAAAGCAGGTAGTGTAAAATGGTTGAAGAGTGCAGGAGCTGCTTGAGTATTCACTTTCTTTTTTCTCTCTATTCCAGAGAGAATGAGCAGTGAGAGAGAGAGACATAGAGACAGACAGAGAGAGAAGAGAGAGAGAGAGCAGTGCGGACAGAGCACCAGAGCACGCTACCTCTTTCATCTTTGACAACATCCACGGGGGGATTGGGCTATTGTGAATTTGGAGTGAAATATTTCAAAGGGCTGCTGGAGGAGAGCGGGGGCTGGGCTTCATGGCCGGGTTCAGGCTGTGTTTCAGAGAGATGAAACACACCTGGTTCTCAGCTTCTCCTCTGATTAGACGAGGTTTGGTAGCTCACACCACAGGCGCTCACTCATTAATCTGGTCTTTATTTAATGACCGACTGATAGGAACACATAATATTCTTTAAGCACATTTGTGTCAAGCAAATTCATTAAAGGCAGACCTTTTGTCTAACCTGTTAACCTGTGTTTTTATCGGTTAATCTTTTCTTATTTATTCATATTATTTGCTTTCTGGTGCAGTTTGTGTCCAGTTTTGATCAGTTGATCTCCGTGTCGAAGGTTGCATCCTTTGGATTTATCTTAATCACCATTGATGGAGAACATGATCATGTTTTTTTCAGCAGGACATTACATGATCGATACACCTATGTGCTGTGTAAATATACATCATCACACACTTTACATGTTGTGTGGTGATACTGCAGAGCGCAGAGCTAACCCTCTCTCTCGCTTTCTCTCCGTTTCATGCTTTCCTCATCGCTCTCAGGTAAGACTTATTGGTATTCTTAAGTGAAAAATGTTGATTCGGTGTCCACAGAATGGGCTAATATCTGCACATTGTGAGAAGTGCTGCTGTGCTTCTCACCTGGCTTTTAATCAATATCTCTCACATATACACTGCTCATACTGTAGCAAATGAGGGGAAAGAGACAATCCAGCTAAACTCAGCAAAGCATAAACAATGCCCATTTTGAAAGAGTGGGTGCAGGAGAAAGGCCCTGTCTGTGTGTGTGTGTGTGTGTGTGTGTGTGTGTGTGTGTGTGTGTTTTGACCTACATGTGTGTGTGCACAAGCAATCACGTGCACGCGCCTACTGTTGTCTGCCGAAACGGAGATGGAAGCTGCTGAATATTCATGGTCTGTGCTCGGTTGGGGCTGAGAGATAAGACATTTATGTTCTGGCAGCCAGAGAGGGAAGGTGTGTGTGTGTGTGTGTGTGTGTGTGTGTGTGTGTGTGTGTGTGTGTGTGTGTTGGGGAGGCCAATGGGCGCGCTGGAGATGTGTCGACATCAGTGGTTTAATGGTTTGAATCTAACTTGGGCCAATTAAAAGGCATGCCGCGTGCACCGGGGTGGGCTCCCATTCATTTCGGGGGAAATTGAGGTTGAAATGAGCCATTGTCGGGCCACGTGGCCACTGTGCATACTGAGCGGCAGGCCTGCAGCGGCTCTACAAAACTCTGGCTAGAGGACAGAGGAGAGTCTTTGACTGTGGACAAGGAGAGGCAGTGTTTGCTCGGAGAAAGGGAGGAAGGAGAGAGGAAGGGATGCACACACAGAGAGAGAGAGAGAGAGGAGCTAGGGATGGAGACAGATGCAGAGAAACAGAGGAAGTAGGGAGAGAATGACAAGAGGCTGGGGAAGAAGGCACAGAAAGAATGACAAGTATGTAAGAGAGGAATGGACAAAGAAAGAAGAGAGGGGCATGGGGGGTACATAGAGAGGTAAGAAAGAAAACAACATGCCAGGGAAAGGAAAGGGACAGAAAGCGTCTGAATGCATAGATCCAGAGCTTTCACAGGGTAGCTGCCTGGCTGCTTCATACAGTAGCTCCTGCCCTCCTGATGTCAGCTGGACAGCATGTGGAAGTGCTGACTGAGCCCCAAACACACACACACACACACACACACACACACACACACACAAAAGAAAATGCCTGCCAAGACAATGCCTGAAAATTGTACATCACAGCATATCAAGCAAATGTGTGTGTGTGTGTGTGTGTGTGTGTGTCAGCTCCAAAATAACAGATGCCCGATCAGATCCCATACCCAGATAGCACAATTCCTGTCCATGCCGTCACTCTCTATCCTCAGCAGTTTACAGCATCGTTCCCAGAAGAGCGCATGTTTTCCGACTGCTAACAAGCCCCTTGTCAAATAAAACAACCCAACATTTTTCATCATCATGAGCCCTCAGCATCCAAATCCAGATTTGAGCTGCCACAGGCGATTATGTCACAACGGCGTCCAATCGAGAAACAGATCCACACCACTCTTTGTGTATCGCTTCCTGTTTGGCTCCCTCTCTGTCCGCTCGTGTGATTGGATGATAGCGCTTATATCCCTTTGAGGCTCAGAGCCATGGCGGCTGCAGAAGTAGTCTACATGCGACCTTTGGTTAATGTCAGACGTCACAGACTTTTATGTCACACCCTGATGACAACGTGACATGACAGGAATCTTTAGTGACTCGTTTTTTTTCCCAGAGTGTGGTCTCCTTCACAGATGTGGAGTCTCATCAAGGATATTTCAGAGCAGCGGGGCAACATGAATTATCCTTGTGAGTGAGATAAGGCAGTGGCTGTGGGCTCATATGAATGTATATGTGTGTATGACCCTGAGGACTGTCGCAGAGCGCTGATGGAGGACAAGGGAGGTATCTAGGGTGATCATTCCACTGAGACACACACACATACATACCAACACTACCAACAGGGCACTGTCGGCCAAAACTGCCAAGTGTGGACTCCTGTTTCTGGTCATTTTAAAAAACAAAAATAGAATATAAAATTGACTTTGAAGGTGTACCATACTATTACTGAAACACACACACACACACACACACACACATCAGAACTTTCAGCATGCTTTTTTTTTTTTTACTCAATGACCAAAGAATTGCCCTCCATCATCGCAGTTGCACAGCTTATGTGTGTGTTTGGTGAACAAAATGGACACTAGCGAATTAATGTGAAAAAGCATCAATATTTCAAACCTGAAAACTTTGGCAGAAGACACTGAAGGCAGGAGGAGTGTACATGTATACAAGAGGGAGCTAAAAATATGTCAATATGATGTTTGATTATGTTATTATAGCAAAAGGTCCTGCAAGGTGTACGGGTGTTTACCAACTGAACTTCAATGACATCTGTCTGACCCTCCTCTTAGTTTTTTGTACCTTTTTTGTCAGGATAAAAATGTTACACTCTCAACAGCTAACAGGCACTGCACTATAGAGAAAAGCACAGGTGTTACTGATAACATTAATAATGGCATTGTGGCCTGTAAGCCATGACGGTGAGCCATCATGCACAAGAGTGATTAAAGAATAATAAAAATATTTAATATTTTTTACATGTAGGAGTGATGATGATTCAAATAGCATATATTTTTTGTGTACAATAATACAATATTATGTTAGCATTATGTTAGCATTGTGTTAGCTGCTTGAACGGGGGCATCCAGGCTGCACTACGTAACGCACATTATACTAATAACGTAGCAGTCGCACACAGGGGTGCTGAAAAGGGGAGAATAGGAAGAAGGATTCTAAGGGCCCATGATTGATAGGGCCCAGAAAGGCCCCTAATGCATTTATAATACAAAATAATATGACACTACAGTCACACATACAGTTCAGGAAACATAGTATTTAGTTTCATGTCGCCCAAAATCACTGGTAGCACCCCTGTGTATAAACATGTATAGCAAGTGTGTAAATGCTCAAAAACCAGTATTATTGGCAGTAATAGGGGCCCCAAATTATTTTTTGTTGCTTAGGGCCCCATGGAGGCTTGGATCCTTCTCACAAGCCATCATTTAGGCCCTTTTGATTGAACCTCTACATTGATTTATTTGGACAGTTATGATTGATTAGTCAACAAATCATCATCTCAAATTGCCCAAAATGTACAAATGTTTGACTCAGACTCTTTATAATACAGTTATAACTAATAATACAATAGTACATAGAATGCATTGTTTACATGGAAATTGCATTGCTTGTTTTTGTTGGCTGCTTTGCTCCACTGTGTGCTGAGCATATCTGTGGAAAGAGACTCACTCACAGTGTGGTAACATGCCTCGGGCTACAGGCTGTGTTGCTGGAGTGAAATCCTGCACGTCGTGTGTCATCTGTTTCCTGGAGCTGTGATATTCCTGCCCTTCTCCTCTATTCCTTTTCTTCCTGCCTTCGTGTTTTCTGACTTGCTCTTTTTGTAAACACTGACTTTTATTAGCAGCTGAATATAACACAACAGACGTCCCTGTAACCTGCTCTCTCAGGTAAATTAGGGCCTGAGGCAAGTGTGTAATCCTGAGTAAAAGTTTCTGACTGTTTTAAAAGCTTCATTGAGTCATTTCCCATGAAGAACAACAGGGATGCATTGTGAAATGGGTTTTATTGTTGCTCCTGTTGCTTAATATTGAAGCACAGACAAGGTAATTTTCTAGAAGTGTGATAGTCATGTTGGTTATTTCAAGTTGCCATATTAATATTGCCATATATAACAAGATCATTTGTCTTGTGTCACCGAATGACAACGTTAAAAACAAAAACTGCATTATTTGCACTGTAGTATTAACATTCATGGTGGTGAAATGACATACTAGCCTATGCAACTTTTGTTTGGAAATCCTGTTTAAAATGTTTTATTAGCTGCATGGCTAAAAGGAAAATGCACTGTTTTGCGTTGCAGTTAGTATGTTGGGATCTTAACAGGGCTTCATTTATGCTGACCTTTTCCAAAAGCTTTTAAAAGGGCAGTCATCAATAATGCTATATTCTCCAATCTCAGCTTAATTTATAACAAATGCTATCAATACTTTTGATAGCATGTCTTTTTTCTGTGAAAAAAATCTATAGATTGATATCCTGTTCTTTAGGGTACTTTATTGCAGTTAGGCAAAGAGGTGTAGTGTAGTGGAGGCTAAAACAACCACAACTTGAATTAGTTTTGCTCACTTCTTTGGGTTACATTTGTTTGCTTGTCTTTGTGATGATCAGTGACTGAGATACACAATCAATCCACCCATGAGTCAGGACAGCATCTTACTCACTGAAGACTCAAGCTATTTACCATTAATATCTGTTGTTGGCCTGGATTTGGAAATAATGGAAAATTGTGTCAGAGATTTTGTTGTGTATCACGGGCGATTGACCCACAGCTTGATAGTGGAGATATTTGAGCAGAGTGTGTGGACGGATCGATGGTATTGTTGCTTGGGGCTGGCAAACGGCCATAGTTGACTGTCTTATTTAGCCTTCTTTCTTCACATGAAACAATGTGACACTGTGAATTCTCTCAGCATGTAGGAATGTAAGGCATGTATCTGAAATTAAGTGAGAGCTTAAGGATTATAAGTAGCTCGATGTAGCAACTTGCAAGATGATACTGCACAATCTACAAGTCCACTAACACTCATATGATTTTGTCAAAAAAAAATCAAGATTTGTAAACCTATTTTTTCCCACAAAGAAGCACACAAGAGCACCACTTACATCTTGTGACTATCTTGTGCCTATCTCTATATTTATGTGTTCATAAATATCTTGGAAATAAACAATTCAGCTTATAAAAAAGCCGATTAGTTGACTAATCTGCAAAGAGGGGACAGCCCTTGTTTTCCTCCAACTAAGAGGAAAATATGACAGCTATGGTGTGAATCACACAGCTTTGGTTTTCATAGTCTTTAAATACTAAACACTGAAAATACAACTGTGGTCACTGAGATTTCCCTGAAGCAGCCGGCCTACAGTTTACCCTGCGCAGAATCACTAATGTGGATTCCTTTCTGAAAAATGCTCGATGAGATGGATTGGAGGGTCAAGATCCTGGCATTGGTTGTCTCCCTGGCAACAAGCAAGGCCTGAAGTCTCGTCTCATTAGTGCATTTTTTACCCTTGCTGCCCTGCACCCTCACAGACTAGCAGGGTACCAAGAAGTCCAATAGTGTCCACTCGTCCTCATCTCAGTGCTGGAGCTCTTGGCAGCACTTCTCAGCTGTGACATTAATGTACAGTAGCTGCCGGACAAAACACACATTTTCCTGGTGGTTTGTTGCTCCTGTGTTTGTGTACATTTTTTGTTTGTACTATATTTATAGTGTGTGCTTGTATGTCAGTGTGTAACACTGCAGCACATCCAGGTGCAGTCTGTCTTTATTATACTGTATGCGTATATCAGTATGTCAGAGTATATGTGCTCCAGTCTGTGCAGAGCAACCCGAGGAATCGATTATTGTGGGGGCCTGACAGCTCTGCTCGCCAGATGCAGGAGAATACATACTGTAGCAAGGGAGCGCCATCAGTTGCCCTGACAACACCAGCGCCTGTCAACACCTCCGTCTTAATAGTGACAAATTGTACTTATTACATCAGCGTTAATTCCCCCCGATCTCCCTCAGATGAAGATACTTAGCCCCGTGCTGATCAAATTGTGTCAGCATAATTACTGGGAACAGAGCCCTATTAAAAACCAGGGCCTCAGACGCACTGTCCAGACTCATCCACAGGCCTATCACTCAACATGCATCTCTGCGTAGGAAGTAAGGGAGGAGGGGGGTTAGAGGGTAGAGGAAGGCAGGGAGATGGGAAAATGAGGGGGCTGAGGAAGGAGGGAGGGAGGGTGTTATTCTGAGGCAGTTGTATGCACGAAAACTGCTGGAGTCGTCCACCTTTAACATTTTTTGACGGAAGCTCAGCTGCTTCATCCTCAAGAGGAAAGTCTTCAAAAACCCTGCAATAGTCATAGAGGCTGCATACTGAATGTAAAACTGAAGAATGTTCAAACAACTTATTACAACTTTCTCAGCCACAAACTACAACAATATGTAGAGGTTAAGACCGTCCTTACATCAACAAGAAATAATAATAATTTTCATTACCCAGTGACAAACGTCTCTGCTCTAGACAGGAGATGACTACTATCAGCAATGTTTAGTTGTATTTGTAAGTGGTTTTTGGGAGTGATTAACACACAAAAAAATAATCACCCAACTCCTCCCCATCCTTTCAGATGTGTAAAATATGATGTGTGCTAATAAAGTGGTTCTCAACTTTTTTATACCCGAAAAACTAGTTGGCTGTCCAATGATCACCATCTGACCGACGTTAACCGACGATACAGTCCATTCAGCTCTGCACAGCAGATTTTTTTCTAATAACATTATTTATCGTTAACCTTTTGTTAACTTTTGAACTCGCAAATTCTTCCACAAAATTCTCAGACAATACAAGAACATAGCTATCATTTATTAACTCACTGAGTCATTGAGTACCATCAACGGAATAATACGTCAGCGTGTTTTTTCGGCAGCAGGTCGCCGATCGTGGTCTCCTGCAGCCTGTCAGTAATTTTGGGGCTTCTGGGAGATGTAGTCAGAGCAAAACAAGACAGTATACACCACAGAGATCAAAGCAGGAAGTGGAGACGATTGAGATTAGAGAGCAAAATGGACGGATTCTGGACAAAAAGTGGTGTTTTGGTGGGAGTGGCCTCTACTCTACCTATGATAAAACAAGAATGGAACAAGGTAAAAACAAACATTTTTTCATGATGAAATAGAGAGTCTCTTCTTTCATTTGAGATATTCACTGTTTTCAGAGTCATAGTAGAAAATATTCTGTGGGTCTTGAAATATGACTCAAAAAGGGTAAAAAGGCTGACACAAGGTACTTTCTGTTTTATAAAACGGCTGGCGCTCAATGAGTTAATAACAACTGTGACCTGGCTCTTCCACTGTCGCACCATAGCTGAATTCAAACTGTAACCAGAGTCATATTTGCATACTTTTTACACCATTTTTTTGTGGATTTCCCCTTTTGCTGCTAACAGAGCCACTAGCAGCACATGTGGAGCTCCATTGAGCGCTGATAACTCTTTAGTTTTAGCACAGGAAGGCATGGTGGCTTCATACCGCTCTTGTTCTATGTTAAACTTCATTGCTGCTATAAATATTCTCCTCCACTCTTCTCTTTTGAATACCTCCAGTTTTGAGTGACTTTTGTAACCCTCGGCTTTCTTGTCATCACTATCTTGGGTATAACTTTAGCTAATTGTGCACGCTGTAACAGGTGCAACAGGTGGTAGTGTCCATCAGAAACAACCTCAGAAATTCCATCAGAAATGTATTTTGTTTCTTAAAATGAAAATTAAATGAAGAACTTGTCAATGATCTCAAGCTTATTTTGATAGTACAGGTATTACTCTACAACATGTTTTACACTTGATTTTATTTTTCTTTTTTTTAAAGAAATTGATATTCCAGGTACAATATAACAATACGCCACTGTGCTCTGCAAACTGTGATTACGTTACATATCAACGTTTGTGAACCAAAACTATCCACATCCATATGTGTATACATATATATATATATATATATATATATATATATATATCAACCTTACTATGGTACTTAAGCTTTTTGAAACTACATTCTATAGTTTAGGCAACTACTTTGTTAGGTTCAATGAAATATATTATTATGAATTATAATAATAAACTAAGATTTTGATTAGATATATCTGTTATTCATCAAAAATAGTTTACAACTGTTGTGAGTATTTCTGAATATTCTGTGATATTTTAATGAAACTTAATTAATTAATTGTGAATAATCATGGCCATAGATTTACGCTGAGAATATGTTACAGACTAGACACTTCAAGGTTTGAATACTACTCCTGAGAAAAAAAGGAAATCGTTGTTTAATGGAACTACTCCACATCATCTGTCGAGGGAAGGCGTTTTATTGGGAAGTCAGATGAGGAAACATGGGATCCCTCAGGGGAGAAGTCAGCAAATGTGGACTATACAAAAAACAAATGATTAAAATTTGAAATTTTATTAAAGCCTCAGCCTAGTTTTACAATAACTGCAATTACCATAAGCAATTTCCACAGCTCTATAGATATGGATTTAGCATTGCCAGTAGCCCAACAGTGAATTAAGTCTCTCTCTCTCTCTCTCTCTCCTGAATGGTGCTGGAATGGAATTCACAAATTAGTGTCGTCTGATGGAAATGTGCTAATTGCTGTTGTTAAGCTGCTGCAATAATTAGGTTATGATGGCAGACTGCTACACATGTTGCACACACACACACACACACACACACACACACACACACACACACACACACACACACACACACACACACACACACACACACAAGCGAGCAGCCCAAAGCCAACATCCTCTCTGCAGTATGGTGGAAATAGGAGGCTAGATTTAATTACTCATTTTACTCCCCATCTGTGAGTGTAATTTTCCAGACATCGAGTCAAATGCAGAGTGCAACAGTTGACAGCAGTTTCTCCTGCTGTGGGTTAGAGAGATGTTTTTCTTTTTAATTACAGTAGACTGTAATGTAGTAACGCTAAGTAAATGATTAGATTAGCCGACTGGCCATTTAGCAGTGGAAATATATGAGTAGTGAGATGACAGAGACAAAGCTGTGAGGCAGGAGGATAAAGAAGGAGTGCAGTTAGTATGATCTCCTTTCTTTATTTTCAACAGAAAATAATAATCATAATGATCTCTTTTGAGTTCCAACATTGTCAAGTGACCAGTCTGCAATATTAATATGAATTAGACACCAGGCCTCGTTCGCTCTGTGCTGCTTGCTAAACGACGTACAACAAGCTGGAAAGGAGCTAAATAAAGACAGAATAATAAAGACTTCCCAGCTAACCCTAACCCTACACTACGAGCAACTAAAAAGCACATAAACCTAAATATGTGCATGCTAGGTATAAAGTAATGTGACTAACCTTGAAGGAACACATTAGGGCTGTGACACTATGGGTTTTATATTACTGTGGTGATAAAGCACCCAGTCAATGTGGTATGGAGGTTTACCGCGGTACCCCACGATCGCCGCAACCCTGCTGATCCCTCCTTGTCCTCTGGCATAAAATGTGCCCAAAGTGGCGACACAGTTTTCGACTTTGTCACAAGATTTGTGTCTATTGTTGAGTAAATTCAAGTCAACAGAGCAGCATAAACAAATATGGACAGTACTACATAAGAAGGGTGTGTCTGCTATAAGCACTTACTATTGAAACTGAACTGAAACCTCAAAATATATTAATTATAATATATATATATATAATAATAATAAGAACAATAATAAGAAGAAAACAACTCCCCCTTAGAGTTAATGGACTGGCCTGCTGCTGAGGTGCAGTGTGAAAGGTTTTGTTTCTTCGTCTACTTTTAAAAACAGGATGTTACTAAATATTACTGTTTATATTCCATATCATCCCCTATTAAAATAAGTCATTTTTTGATGAAAATGTTTTTGGCTTTAATCATCCCTTAATAATGCTGGCCACCAGTTTTTTGTGTTTTCCCAAAAACTTGAAAAAATGACTTTGGCCATTATTTTAATAGGGTGACGATATCAAACACCATCTGCACTCTTTCAACAGCAAATATGTAGAGATATGTATTTTTTATTATTTTAAAATATTGTGGCGATGACGGTAATGAGCTCAACACAGTGGTAGGCATCACATGATGTTATGGTTATCGTCCTGGCCCTAGAACACGTGTGGAAGCGGGGGAACATGCTGCTTATTTTACGGCACACTGACACACCTTTTACCTGGTGTGTTTTTTCTCTCTGTCTCTGATTATTTCACGTCTCTCTCCTGCTGCTTGACTGAAAAAAACGCCTCAGACTCTTGTGTTTCTGACGTTTTTTAACGCACAGACCTGCTCAGCAACATGCTGTTTAATGGCTCTGGGCTTCAGCAGAGATTACAGGATTGCTAACCTCATCAAACACATCAACAACCCCCAGACTCTTTAACCTTGGAGACCTGACTCTCCTTTTCAGCAGTTTTTGTAGTGTGTGTGTGTGTGCAGCCAAGCTCAGCAAGCTGCTATACATTAATGTAAAATCCTCTCTCCATGCACTCTTGTACGAGGGAGCTCTCCCGTCGTGACATAAAGCTTCTCTTCACACAGGTTCAGCCCTGTTGTTTCACAGCAGCTTTGGGCTGCATGTTGAGCACAGTGCTGTTATTACAACACGCATTGCAGGGCTATCGTCTATGAGTCATTCTGCAGTTTGAGTTCTTTTCACAAGTTTCAGTGTACAGTATAGCATGGGAAATATTTACAATACTATAAGTGAATGCTGGTTTCATCCTGGTTAAATAATTTACAGTGTATTTATTTACTGAACTCATTCTGCAACATCCAATAGAAAGAAAACTAACTTAAAAAATGATTGTTCTCTCTGATATCAGTGAACGTATCAGATAAATTCTTATTGTACATGATTGCATGTATTTGTGTCCTCTAAATCTGTATCCCTCAATATTCAGCAGCAATCTGACCAGTAACAGAAGCGAGCACTGCAGGGTCACATGATTTATTGAGACGACATCTTTCACTTGCTCGGTTGTTTATAAAATATGAATTCTCCATCTCATGGCAGTTGGACATTTTTTTGCATGGATTACAGCGCACAAATTATTTATGATAAATGAAAACCCATTTTTAATTTAGAACCATGGTGGTATAACACTGACAGTCACTGCATGTCACTCTGTCAGCTTGTTTCATGCTTAATAATACCACTGAAAAAATTTCATTTCATTAAAAACATAACTGCACGGTG